>OY987244.1:9979260-10335909 GCA_963920765.1 Ulota crispa | reverse complement strand
TCCAATTTCCTCAACTAGGATTAGCATTGGCAAACACTCTTCCTTACAATTATACTCATTTTCTCTCACTCTTGATTTGTATCTACCTACACAATGCACAATTTGTGTGTGTGTGTGTATGTATGTATGTATGTATGTATGTATGTATGTATGTATGTATGTATGTATGTATGTATGTATGTATGTATGTATGTATGTATGTATGTATGTATGTATGTATGTATGTATGTATGTATGTATGTATGTATGTATGTATGTATGTATGTATGTATGTATGTATGTATGTATGTATGTATGTATGTATGTATGTATGTATGTATGTATGTATGTATGTATGTATGTATGTATGTATGTATGTATGTATGTATGTATGTATGTATGTATGTATGTATGTATGTATGTATGTATGTATGTATGTATGTATGTATGTATGTATGTATGTATGTATGTATGTATGTATGTATGTATGTATGTATGTATGTATGTATGTATGTATGTATGTATGTATGTATGTATGTATGTATGTATGTATGTATGTATGTATGTATGTATGTATGTATGTATGTATGTATGTATGTATGTATGTATGTATGTATGTATGTATGTATGTATGTATGTATGTATGTATGTATGTATGTATGTATGTATGTATGTATGTATGTATGTATGTATGTATGTATGTATGTATGTATGTATGTATGTATGTATGTATGTATGTATGTATGTATGTATGTATGTATGTATGTATGTATGTATGTATGTATGTATGTATGTATGTATGTATGTATGTATGTATGTATGTATGTATGTATGTATGTATGTATGTATGTATGTATGTATGTATGTATGTATGTATGTATGTATGTATGTATGTATGTATGTATGTATGTATGTATGTATGTATGTATGTATGTATGTATGTATGTATGTATGTATGTATGTATGTATGTATGTATGTATGTATGTATGTATGTATGTATGTATGTATGTATGTATGTATGTATGTATGTATGTATGTATGTATGTATGTATGTATGTATGTATGTATGTATGTATGTATGTATGTATGTATGTATGTATGTATGTATGTATGTATGTATGTATGTATGTATGTATGTATGTATGTATGTATGTATGTATGTATGTATGTATGTATGTATGTATGTATGTATGTATGTATGTATGTATGTATGTATGTATGTATGTATGTATGTATGTATGTATGTATGTATGTATGTATGTATGTATGTATGTATGTATGTATGTATGTATGTATGTATGTATGTATGTATGTATGTATGTATGTATGTATGTATGTATGTATGTATGTATGTATGTATGTATGTATGTATGTATGTATGTATGTATGTATGTATGTATGTATGTATGTATGTATGTATGTATGTATGTATGTATGTATGTATGTATGTATGTATGTATGTATGTATGTATGTATGTATGTATGTATGTATGTATGTATGTATGTATGTATGTATGTATGTATGTATGTATGTATGTATGTATGTATGTATGTATGTATGTATGTATGTATGTATGTATGTATGTATGTATGTATGTATGTATGTATGTATGTATGTATGTATGTATGTATGTATGTATGTATGTATGTATGTATGTATGTATGTATGTATGTATGTATGTATGTATGTATGTATGTATGTATGTATGTATGTATGTATGTATGTATGTATGTATGTATGTATGTATGTATGTATGTATATATATATATATATAATTTCTAAAATAGTCTTATTTCTATTAGTTGGGTAGTTGAGTGTCTGTGCTCCAAGAAGATTAAATGGCGGTTATGGTTGGCCTCAGGGATGTGATATACACGGGGATAGGGGTTGGTCGTTGAAGAAGGAGGCGAACCGCTTAAACTTTCTTGCACAATAGCCTTCCACCAGAATGGCAGGTGCATGAGTCCACTAGTATGTATATTATATATATATATTAAAGATGAGTCTTACAAAATGCCCATGTTTTTGTATTTTCTTGCACTACTTATAGCCTTCAAAATGAATGGTCACATCTTTTCCAAAGGATTTTGTTTTATCATTTTCTAATT
Organism: Ulota crispa; assembly: GCA_963920765.1. NCBI lineage: Eukaryota > Viridiplantae > Streptophyta > Bryopsida > Orthotrichales > Orthotrichaceae > Ulota > Ulota crispa. Next base: position 10,333,820 of record OY987244.1, on the reverse strand, counting down.
TACTTATTATTATTATTATTATTTATTATTTTATCTTTCATCTACCCTTGTAATGATATCCCCCTATCCCTTTTTATAATTGGTTTTGCAAAAAAATTAATCTATTAAACTATTTATCTTCATTTTTAATAACAAGTAACTTTTAAGTTTTATTAAAACTAATTAATAGTTTTCTAACTAAATTTTCTAACTACACACATACCTAACTTGGTCTTCTATATGGAGCAATTAAACCTCAACTCTGTATAGAATAGTTTTTTTGCTATAAGAGTGGTTAAAGGCTTCTAAAATTTTAGGGCAAGAAGGAAAAAACTTTATTTAGTCACTTCAAATGTCAAAATGTCACTCTTCTTCATCTAAAATGAGCTGATTTTTTTCCCATAAGTACCTCCCCATAATCTACGGCAAGATTCTATGGTTGGACTTTTTTTTTTAAAAATTTCTATTTGTCTACTCATTTCTCCAAAAGTGAAGATTTTCAATGACTTTTACAGAAAGAAGGGCTTGATACTTAAAGGGTTAATAATAATGTTGGTAGGAATCTTTTAGTAACTAATAAAAACAAGGCGCCTAGATGTAAATTGATAGCAACAATGTGATATTTTTGATAATTATAGAATATTCATTTGATAGTCAAATTTGGACCATAAGGAAGATCATGATTTGAACCCTGTCTTTGATTTCTTTGATCTAAATGTAAATATACATATAAATTTAGAGTCAACTTTAGATTAGGAATTGTCATTTATTGCGTTTGTTGGATCCATTTTTGTAAATACATTTTAGGCATTCTTTTTATTTTTTAGATGTCATCGTTTTACTCTAATCTTTGGGTTAGCAAATATTGCATTTGTCATTCAATGTCATGTTTCATTACGTCAGGACTATCTGTAATTCATAGTTTCATAAATGATAATTCAAAAAGCCTTTTCATTTGTATAATATTGGAAAATATATACAAAACATTCAGAGATTTTAGATATATAAGATATAGTTTTTTTAGCAACATTTTATGCTTATGAAAAAAATCCCACCAACTAAATGCACATCAAAACTTTCAAATAAAATTTACACTTTTGGCATTTTTTTTGTTATCCTTTGCAATGAAAAATAAACGACTTTGAGAAAAACATGAAAGTCTTTAAATTGATGAATACTTTGCTTCAAGGTATAAATCTACTATTGAGCTAGCTTTCATAGTTGTATGCAACAAAATGTCACAATTTTGGTAAATCAAATTGAGCATGTACGTTTAGAAGCTACATTTTAAGTTTTTAAGAGCTTAAAAGGATTTGTTCCTATATGGTTGACTCACTATTTGAACATCAAAGTCTTATTCAAACATTCTTGCTTATAGCATTTGTCATGGATTTCCTCTCAAGTTTAGAAACCGTAATTTCTACTGCACAAAAACCATTATGCTAAGATGAAGATTTTGATTGATGTGTGTTTTTTATTGTCATCCCTATGCTAACAACATTTACTAAACCAAATGAAGCTATTGTATACAATAATATTGACAAAGCCATATTTTCTTATTAGGAAAGGCTAATTAGAAAGAGTAACCGAAAATAAACTTCCAAGCTGCATGAACTTCAAGGGAATCTGAACTTGGAAATTTGTTGTTAAAACTTGGTATGCATATTTAGTGCTATTGAGCACAAAACTCACCATTATCATTTTTGTCACTTCAAAAAAGTAAAGTTATAACATTTCAATTATTACTAATCAAAACTTACATCCTAAAAAAACTCTATAGCAAAAGATATTCTTTTGTAGCTATAAAATGTATAGCTACATTTGTTTTTGGGAGATCTTAGTTTCTGGTAAAGCTTTGTGCAAAATGTAGCAAATTAGATCTACTACATTATAGGTATGCCACTTATTGTGCACAATTACTTATTGTGTAGTGGTTCATATTGTACACTGCTAGTTACTGTGTCCTTCTAATCTTGGCCATCATAATATTCTACATGCAATCTCAATTGTTCCATGTTTCTCAAACTCAATTTTGCCAATGAAATAAAACGTCACTATTAGTTGAAAAATCACAATTACTTGGCAGTTGCCATGCACTCTCTTATGCTTAAATCAAGTAGCAAGGCGTCTGTCTCTTCCTTCTTGCTCAAGTTTAGTGATTGTGCAACCATTATTCTTCCTTCTTGTTCTTGTTTTGTAACTACGCAGCTATAAAGACAATTGATCAAGAGTTGTAATTCTAGGAGTTTGTTGTTGCGTCCTTAAGCACAGCGCTCATGTTACGTTACCATATGTTGCCCCAGCTCATGTTTAAAGTGAGCACAATATCCATTGCACAAGCGCTCAACTTCTACTTCAATGACAACCTTGTCACAATTACCACCAACTAGCAATTCATGCTAAGCAACAACATGATGGTATTTCTGTCATTTCCTTTGGCATCATCAACGTGGATGTACATTCCTTCAACTCTTCAAGTGCACATAGTACAAATTTTTGGTTTTTTTCTCACAGCATTTAATAAAGAGAAGTTAACGCTACCAGGCGGATTCAATCAACATTTGGCTATGTGTTCACAAAATTCAGATTTACCCGTGCAAAAGGCATTTTTATCCATTTTTCAAACTGAAGAAGACGCCATTGCTGCTTTTGGTTGCATCCTAAGATTCCTCTTCTTTTGCTTATGGGAAGTTGTTTCTGGATAATAGCGTGAACTTTGAGATGGAAGTGCAAAAGGGCTCCTCCATATTTGTATAGTCCTTTGCAAAGCAAGACGTTGAGACCTTGGTGGAGTGTATAATTATAAACAGCTACGTGCTTGCTTAATTAATGGTATTTCAAAACGTTAGGCTGTTGGTGTTCAATTCAGATACGTGTATGTAGATTCGATGAAGCTCTTCATTGATTGTAATTGTCTTCGCATAATCTAGAAATGTGATTATAATGAGGTTTGGACTTGATAATGCAAGGTAATGATGTTGTGAAGGTTAAAGTGCAAGCAATCAAAGAGATTTATGTTACCTTAGCCAATGTTCAAATGTGTTTAAAGAAGTGGATGAAGCCATCTCACAACAATGTGAAGCATAGATAGCTTTAAATCTTGTCTTTGCTCTTGCTTTCATTTTGTTTATATGCGCGTTTATTTGTAAACCTAATTTTTTTTTAAAGGAATTGATATGGGCACACTCTGGGTTTGATATATGCACAATCCCCTTTGGGGTAAATTTTAGATTTTTACCATCAAAAAGCTGAATTTGAAAATTTTGAATTCAAATTTGGACTTAGAGACCTTGATTTAGTCTAGAACCATAAAGGAGGTTACAATTGAAGAACACCCAATGAAAAAGCTTAGCTTTCAACACCATATTAATTAAATTGGAAAAAGAGATACATTTTGGGATTTTTGAATTTTGCATTTTTGAGAGAATTTAGGCAATTTAACCCCTAAACGCCCAATTGACCATTTTCTAGTTGCTGCCTTTTTCTGTGGGCTACTTGAAATGAAAAAAAAAAAAACATTTTTTGAAAAAATTAAAAATGTTTTCATATAGGAAAGCAAGTCTATTTTCCAATCCAATTTGAATCATGTCAATCCAAGTTAAACTCCACCAAAGAGAATTTTTCAAAGACAAACACCTCAATTTTGCTATTGTTACAAATTTTACTATTTTGGAAAACTAATGATGTTCTCTCCATCAAAAATATTTCATTTTGAACTTTCAAATAGGATGTCTGTTTTTAACCAATTGTATCAAATTTTAAACTTTGTGAATAAAAAATGTAATTTGATAAATATTAAGCTATAAATGCTTCTAAATTCATTAAATAAGAGTACAAAACTTTTTTGAATGTTTAACCATATGGATAATTTACTAAACATCATTGATTCTTGTTTTCTTTTTTGAAACAAACTTTAGTGAAGTTACAAAAGTATCATTTTAGAATGTATTTATTTTTTGCCCTTACCCCTTTGGGCGTTTAGGGGTTAAAATGAGTTTTATGATAACTCCTTCAAGATCCTACATCATTGATGTATGATCTTGATAAAATAATCATAAAATTCACTCAAAATCATCAAAATACTCTCAAAGATTTGAACTTCAAAAGTCCCAAAATGTATCTTTTTTCTCAATTTTACTAATATGGTGTTTTTTCTTCAAACAAAAGTAAAAGTAATAATATGCTCCTAGCTAAGCTTTTTCATTGGGTGTTGTTCAATTCTAACTTCATAGTTCTAAATGAAATCAAGGTCTCTAAGTCCAAATCTGAATTCAAAATTTTCAAATCTAGCTTTTTGATAGTAAAATATAAAAATTATCCCTTGCGGGGGTGTGCATATATCAAACCCTAGGCATGCATATATCAAACCTTGGGTGTGCCATATCAATTTATTTTTTAAAATCATGGTGTTTGACCCCTAAAGGACCACTTGTCCGTTCAACAAATAAATGAGATTTTGAGCAGATACCTACAACCTCGATTTTTGTCTTGATTTTTTGAAACTTTTTTTGAAGATAGTAAAACACATTAGCTCTTGGAGAATCTAATTTTTATTCCAATTGATGCCATGGAGCAAAAGTTATGCTCAAATAAGCACAAATTCGGGGACTCCAGGCAGCAAAAAAAATTCTTATAAAAAGTTGAATTTATTTTTTTATTTTTTTGTTTCTCATAGATTATATCTTTGTCTACATCTGAAGCTTTGATTCATTCCATTTGGACTAGTTATGAGAAAGTTATGGACAATCTTGTTTTTTGGGAAATTCAAGCATCTACTTGAAAAAATGACTTATAAATTTTATTTTTGAATGCAAGTATAACACGTTTTCAAAGAAAATTGTTTGAGAGTGTAAGTTTTGCTTTCTAGAACAATCTCACCATTGGGATTATTTTGTTTCAATTCCATTGCAGGGTTACTAGCAATTTAAGTTTTTGTTCAATCTCATACCTTCTTCTATCTAATGTTTTTCTTAAAGTATGAAAATTAATTATTTTTTGTTTTTTTTTCCCAAGATTACCAACTCAACTTCCCATCATGCAAAAATAGAATTCCAAACTTTGTGGTGCAAAAATTTGAAGTAAAAAAAGTTCAAAGTCAAATAATCTTGTTAGGTAAGGTGCAAAACAAGTTGTTTTTTACTTTTTAACTACAAATATCTTCCAATCCGTGCGGTCAAAGTTCTTGAGTTTTGTATGACACACTCCTATACTAGTCTAGTACAAGATTCTATGGTCAAATATGCAAAAATATTAATTTTCAAACTTTTTTACTCTTTTCCATAGAAGTGGCAGTTTTGAGTGTCTTTTGACAAAATAAAGGCCATGGTCCTTTAGGGGTTAACAACACTTATGGTCAAATTTAACAAGAGTTTGTAGACCTATATGGCCTTGATTTTGAGTGAGACCTTCTAGATTATGAGAGGCCCATGAGAATCTCAAGGAGTGGAAGTTTCTAATTTTAGAGTTGAATATTCAAGATCCAATATAAACTAAAAAAAAAGTATACAAGTGAATCTAGCAAAGTACAATGGATGGAAGAATTAATGTAAATTGCAGTATGAAGCATGAAAGCAAACGAGATCTATTAAAATCGCTTCTAAATATTTCTCAATCCTTGCATCATCAATTGCAAATTGGACGTATAGAATGACCAAGAATAAGAAACATAATTTTTATTTCTATTTATTCAAGGCACAAGAGTGTGAGTTCAAAGCATAATGCTTTAAGATACAAGGCATGACTTTCTCTTTGACTTTACAAACTTTAAAATATGTTGTCAAAATATTGCAAGATGTCATTCAAGAAACCACTTGTTTAAAGATGACCATTTTGGATAAACATAGTAGCAGTGCATCAAATCTTGACATCTAAAGTGATGTTGTAAGTAGGCAAAGGTTTGGAGATGAAAATGTGTAAGGTAGGAGGCTCATGAATGGAGCATCTATGGGCTGAAACTAAATTTTGGGTAGGTGAAAATTCTTGAAATGGTTTTCAATAAATTTTCCTTAAAATTTAAGAAGAATTGGCATCCAACCCAAGTTGTTTCATATTTTTGGAACTTTGTGGAATTGGTATGAAATTTTGAAGTGGAAAGGCCATAGGGCTCTAAAATGGAGCACCTCCTCAAATGTACAGTCGGATACAACAGTGTTATGAATAGCTCATTTGAGCCATTCAATTTTTGTGGTGAAATGTAGAGTATAATTGGTATATTTTTGTTCAAAAATTTATCATTGCATTCTCACATAATCCCAATCAAGCAAACCAAAAAGCAATTTCAGAAAAGCAAAACTTCACTTGTGGTGAAATTTTGAAGCAGAATTTCATGGTTTTACAAGGTGTTTTATTAAAAACAATTGGTGATGGAGATTTGAGATTTGATTTCATGGGTGTGCAAGAAACATCCATAAGCACATCTTCCATGCTAAAAAAGACCCCCTTAAGTAACAAAAATTTGAGCTACAAAAGATTCAATGAAACATATAATAGGCCCAAGTTTTGTAAAATACATATTTTTATTTTTTAACTAGCTTCTCATCAAGTAAACAAGATATCATGTTCATAGATACAAACTTAGTCACAATATTTGAGTCAAACAACAAAATTTGATTTTCATAAAAAATTATATATTTTACAAAATTTGGGCCTATCACAAGTTTCGTTGAATCTTTTGTAGCTCAAATTTTTGTTACTTAAGGGAGTCTTTTTTAGCATGGAAGATGTGCATATGGATGTTTCTTGCACATCCATGAAATCAAATCTCAAATCTCCATCACCAATTGTTCTTAATAAAACACCTTGTAAAACCATGAAATTCTGCTTCAAAATTTCACCACAAGTGAAGTTTTGCTTTTCTGAAATTGCTTTTTGGTATGCTTGATTGGGATTATGTGAGAATGCAATGATAAATTTTTGAACAAAAATATACCAATTATACTCTACATTTCACTGCAAAAACTAAATGGCTCAAATGAGCTATTTGTAATACTACTGTACCCGAATGTACATCATATGTACAGTGCCCCTTAGTATGTTTACGTTCAGCTCATTTTGCCCTTCACAAAACTTTGGTTAAAATAAATTATAATATGCATTTTTTAAACTTGAATTACGGTTTTGTAATTCTTATGCACTCTCAATCAAGCATACCAAATTTTAGTTCCAAAAATCAAAACCCTATTTTTGGTAAATTGTTTTGTATTAAAATCATGGTTTTACATGAAAATTAATTGAAGAAAATTGGTAATGAATTTTTGAGATTTGATTGCATGGGTATGTAGGAAACATCCATATACACCCTTTTCATGTTGAGAAAATATCATTAAGTAACACAAACATGATCTACAAAGGAATCAACATGAAATCAACATGAGGTGGGGTAGGACCACTATTTGTAAAATAGATATTTCTTGATTTTAGTCATATTTTGCTATTTGACTCATATGCTATGACTAAATTTGTACCTATGAGCATGACAATATGTTCGCTTAACCAAAAGTTAGTTAAAAAATAGAGATATGTATTTTACAAATAGTGGTCCTACCCCACCTCATGTTGATTTCATGTTGATTCCTTTGTAGATCATGTTTGTGTTATTTAATGATATTTTCTCAACATGAAAAGGGTGTATATGGATGTTTCCTACATACCCATGCAATCAAATCTCAAAAATTCATTACCAATTTTCTTCAATTAATTTTCATGTAAAACCATGATTTTAATACAAAACAATTTACCAAAAATAGGGTTTTGATTTTTGGAACTAAAATTTGGTATGCTTGATTGAGAGTGCATAAGAATTACAAAACCGTAATTCAAGTTTAAAAAATGCATATTATAATTTATTTTAACCAAAGTTTTGTGAAGGGCAAAATGAGCTGAACGTAAACATACTAAGGGGCACTATACATTGTTGAAGGGCTATGAAAAACAACATGTACAAACATAATACATTAGAAGAGGTGCTCCAAATTAGAGCCTCCTACCTTAGTAATTTGAACACACTCTCATGTTTACAAATTTATGAAAATACAACCATAATAATTATGGCTTAGGAATTCAAAACACTCTAGATTTGAAACATTGATGATACAAAGGTGCAAGCAATGAGTTAGAGCATCTCCACCGGTTGGCTCCGGCCTATGATTTACCAAGGCCTTAGGGTCATTTGTGATTTTAGAGTGTCTAGCGTTGACACGGTGATGGCAATTTTTTGCCCAACCGCTCCAAAAAAGGCTCAAGACACTCTCAACTGCCGTGGTAGTTTCATTTGTAGCATGCTTGAATCATGGCTCTGACACTTTTATTTATTATTGCCTTGCTGGTTGGTGAGGCCCCAATTTATTTTGCCATCAATTCTCTAAAGTCTAAACTCCTGATCTACCCATGCTGCCGTGGCAAAGATGCCTAAAGCATCCCGTGCTGCCATGGCAAAGATGCTTGGAGCATCCAAAAATTGCAGCTATTTTTGGCATAGTTTTTAATTCCAAACCTTATAATGTGTCCTCTTAAACTCAATTTGGTGGACATGGGAATTATATAACAAGCCGATTCTCCATGAAGGGGCTGGGTTGAGCCATATGACGTGTCATTCCACTGGCCAACTAGCCCGTGGAGATGCTCTTAGAACAATACTTTTAAAAAGATGCACTAGTAGAAAATTCAGCACAAAATCAACAAAATTTCAACCAAAAACTGTTGATTTTTTATGTGAATTTGGTCAAGTTGATTTGGGTACTTTTCTATTGATTTTTTGTTGATTATTTACAATTTTCTATTAATTTGTTGTTGATTTCTATTATGTATTTTATGTTATTCAATTCTATTTCTTTTCATTTAAATTTTTTTTTTTCATAGAATTTGTTTTTATTTTATGAAAATGTGAACTTTTTAGGGGATGGATAGCTGCTCAAACTTTTGGGCAGCTACCCGAGCCCCCGGGCAGCTGCTTGAACTTTTGGGCAACTGCTCAAGCTCCCAGGCAGCTGCTGGTAGCGGGGTTTGAACCCTCCACATGTCCTCTCACACTCCACAACTTTAGCACATTCTCTAAATCACTAGAGAATGTGCAACTACACATGTGCATATTAGTATCTTGATTCTATTTGTACATTAAATGTTCATGTCTTTAGTAATCCAGTAGACTTTGGAGGCTATTTCCGATCATTAAAGGACTTTCTTTCAAAAAACTTAGAACCAAAAAAAGTTGGTAAATGTATTTTACTTTCACCTCCAACAATTTTTTTTGGATTTCAATCTTTTTATCAAAAGTTATGAGCTAAAATCAAAGAAGGTGTTTAGAAATTTTAAATAAATTGTTTATTTCCATCCTTTTGATTTTGTTTATAAATTTTTTTTGGGATTAACAAATCTCATAAGAATTGTTGCAGGCAAAGGTTGGATTCATTAATAATTATTATTTAGTGTTAGTTTTTTTGTAAAAAGATCCTTATTTTGTTAAAAATAGCCTCCATAGTTTGATAGCTTCAAATAACATGAAGTCGTGAAAAGTTATGGAATTAAAACCTTGCAATTATAAAATCAAAATTCTATTGACTTTTGAATAGTTTTGGATATTTTTTAAGGGCATTAATATGTGAACCACACCCTTTGAACTACTGTACCACACCCTTGGAATAAATTTTAGATTTCTACCATCAAAAATTTGAGTTTGAGAATTTTGAATTCAAATTTGGACTTAGAGACCATGGTATTGTCTAGGACCATAAAAAAAGTTGCAATTGGACAACACCCAATGAAAAAGCTTATCTTTTTTTACAAACAAAAGTAAAACTAACAATTTTCTCCCTAACTAAACTTTTTCATTGGGTGTTGTTGAATTGCAACTTTTTTGATGGTTCTAGACAATACCATGGTCTCTAAGTCCAAATTCGAATTCAAAATTTTCAAATTCAGCTTTTTGATGGTAGAAATCTAAAGTTTACCTTGTGGTGTGGTATAGTAATTGGAAGAGTGTGGTACACATATCAATTCCCATTTTTTAAAGCTTATAAAAATATTTTATAAGATTGTTTATTTTTAATTCATTTGGTTAGTAATAGAAGGAAAATTATTAAAAATACCCTTTAAATCATTCAAAATATCAAATTTACGCCGAAAATATGTGAAACATAAAAAATAGTCCTTATTTTTTGTAGGAATATCAATTATACTCCTATTATTTTGGAAAATTAATAAAAATCTCTTCTATTTTGAAATGTTAGATATATCCTTGTGTTATTGAAATGTAAAATTCACCTTTGGTTTCTTGTAAGAATTTGCATTAAACTATACACTTGGTTATCATGTAACACAAAGATATTTTTGGTACTTTTAATCCTTAAGGGACATATATGATTTCTTCAAAGAATTGAGGAGCATCATTTATATTTGTTTGTAAAGAAATTTTGGTATTTAAAACAACAAAATGTTGTACTTTTTATATAAAATTTTGTTGAATTAGTGAAGTTGTATCCAAAAGTATCTAGATCAACAAAAATTTGTTGAGTTTTTTGTTATTAGTCATATTTTTACTTGATTTTAAAGGCTGCTAATTTAAATCTTACCAAATTGTGAAAAGTAAAGAAAATAAAACCAGTCAATGTACACTCAAACTTCTAAAAGATTCTTTTTTTTTGAAAACTTCTTTTATTTTTTAAAACTTCAAGAAAATTTAATGAGGTCTAAAAAGATTTTAGAAAGATTTCAAAAACAAACCTAAACTATTGTGATAGTTTTTTTGAAAGTATTTTGATGATTTACAAAAAGATTCCTAAAGGACTCTAATTCAGTCTAAGAGATTCTATTTCTATAAGTATTTTGAAGTACTTTAACAAATTCCATAAAGATTTTAAAAAAATTCTCAAAGATTCCAAAAAGGTTCTTGAAAATTCTTAGAGATTTTCAAAGATTTTTTGAATTTCAAAAAAGATTCTCAAAAGATTTCCAAAGATTCTCAAAGATTCTCAATTGTTCTCAAACATTCTCAAAGATTCCAAAAGATTCTCAAAGATTCCTAAAAGATTCTCAAAGATTCTCAAAGATTTCCAAAGATTCTTGAAGATTCCAAAAAGATTCTCAAAGATTCTCTATTGTTCTCAAACATTCTTGAAGATTCCAAAAAAACTTGAAAAGATTCCCAAAGATTCCAAAAGATTCTCAAAGATTCCAAAAAGATTCTCAAACATTCTCAAACATTCTCAAACATTCTCAATTGTTCTCAAACATTCTCTAAGATTCCAAAAAAACTTGAAAAGATTCCCAAAGATTTCCAAAGATTCATGAAGATTTCAAAAAGATTCTCAATTATTCTCAAACATTCTCAAACATTCTCAATTGTTCTCAAACATTCTTGAAGATTCTAAATAAACTTGAAAAGATTCCCAAAGATTCTAAAAGATTCTCAAAGATTCTCAAAGATTCTCAAACATTCTCAATTGTTCTCAAACATTCTCAAAGATTCCAAAAAAACTTGAAAAGATTTCCAAAGATTCCCAAAGATTTCCAAAGATTCATGAAGATTCCAAAAAGATTCTCAGTTATTCTCAAACATTCTCAAACATTCTCAATTGTTCTCAAAGATTCTCAAAGATTCCAAGAAACTTGAAAAGATTCCCAAAGATTTCAAAAGATTCATGAAGATTCCTAAAAGATTCTCAAAGATTTTAAAATCTCAAAAAGATTCTTAAATATTCTTAAAAATCACAAAAAGATTCTCAATGATTCCCAAAAGATTCTTGAAGATTCTTAAAGATTCACAAAAAATTCCCAAAAGATCTTCAAAAGATTCCAAAATTTCTGTTGATTTAGATAATGGTGTCCAAATCAATAGAACGTATTTAGTTTTTTACAGAATTTTGTTAAATTAGTCAATTAGCGTGGGCAAGTGCCCAAATTAACAAGAAATCGTTGGTTTTCTATTGTTTTGGAAGGAGTTTTCTACTAATGATGTGGCAAAAAACGATCAAGAAATGTGAATCCAATGTTTGTGCATGTGATAGCATGGAATTGTTAACTACTTTAGTAGTTATATGTGCTATTGGCACTTTCATCCCTCACTACTTCACCTTCAAGCAGATCTATCTTCTTTACAATTATGTACAAAAATGTGGATTGGATGTGATAAGGAATGTTCAAAAAAATGAATGGATAATTAATGAATTATTTTGTGACCAGCTCAACCACTTCAAACTAAATGTTCCAAAATGTGAGAATAACAATAATAAATACCTTCTTACCCTAAGTGGCCATTGTAGCCATGTTAGTGCCATGATATTAGGTATATGTATAAAAATGGAATTAGACATCATTACAATCCCTTCACATACCTCATACCACATGCAACTTCTTGACGTTTCATGCTTCAAATCTTTTAAGCAATATCTTTAGGAGGATAAAGCAACTATAGTATTACAAAAACCAAATTGGGACAATGGAACAATGTTAGAATCAACCTTAGTTAAAATGGCAGCAAATGCTTTGAATAAAGCTCTTTGGCCATCTAATGTAATATTAGGTTTTAAAACAATAATAGTGTTCTACTTAACTTTTCTTTTGAATATGTGTTGGGTTTTTTCTTGAAATATTAATGACATGTTTGTTCAAGGATATGCATAGCTATTTTGTTGTATTTGACTTACTAATTATTGGAATTGAGGTTTGTTGAATGATAGACATTTTTAATGGACCCAAATGCAATGAATATATACTATGGGCTAAGTTTACCTTGTTAAAATACCTTACTTTTGTTTACACATGTGAAAAGTAAGAAGATGAAGAGTTACAAAAGTTGTTAGATGAAGAAATGTTGCATGAGAATGTTGACAAAGATTAACCCTCAAGGAGTGCACTCTCAATTTTTTTTGGTACACGTGCAATCAAACAAAGGGTTATTTAATTGTATTGGTCCTAAATTTTTGACATGACTTGGAAATAAGTTAGTATTGTTGTAATGTGTTTGGAGTCTTTATACATAATGAAGGGTAGGGTTTATTAGTGAGATTTTGGTTTATTATATTTCTACTATAGCCTTGCAAATATTAAAACCAAAAATCAATGAGTTTAATAGCAATATTACTTGGATTAGTATTTAGTATTCAAGCTTTGTGGAGTATCCAAAGCAAAATCTCATGCGTGTTTACAGCTAGCTATTGCAGAGCTTGGAGGGGGATTATGATATAGGACATGTGTTGTTCAAGTATGGCATGAAGATAAGTAATATAAATAGAGATATATAGACAAGACAAGTGTTGTTGCAGTGGATGGATGAGAAGCAAAAATTTGCACAACGTTATAATGATGAACGCGACTTAGGGCATTTTAGTTTGATGATGTTTGCCTTATGCGAGAGGGGCGTTCAAGAATTTCACATGTGTTTTCTCGTGAGATTGCACAAGAGTACATCTTTACGTGCTTTTGCAGTTAACATGCTTAGTGTTTCATTGCACTCTCTTGTTGGACATGTTTTATGATTACTCATAATTCTTATTTCAAATGTATGATGCCTTGCTCTAAAAGTAAAATTTCTTCTACAGTACCCCCAATTATTGCAATGTGGTTTAAATCCTAAACAATAATGTTTTTACCATACAAAAGAACAGTGACATTTTGCATGTCTCAACCAACAAAACCAAATTTTCTTGGTACTTAATTAGGTGTATGCACTTTTATTCATGTCCTCATGTATTTACAATAAACATAGGGTACCCTAAATTATCACATGGTTTTTTCAAATAAAGCATAGGGTACATTAAATTACCAGATTTTAGAAATTTAGGTAAATATAACCCTATGCAAATGACAAAAATTTATCTACATAGCCCCCCTCTAATAGGGCTTTGCACGCACGCTACCCATGTAAACTTGTATAGTGCACCCCCGAGGATTAACCATATTATCTAAGAGGTGCTTCACAAAGATGATATGTTTGAAGAGTACCACTGACATGCCAAATGAGGCTGATAGAGTGGTTCAAAATTCACTAGTTTGGCCACATGACAACCTTGACAATCGGGAGTACTAATTTTGAATCTCTCATAAAAGATCATTGCCTATCAAACACAAAGTTGGACTTTTATTTCAATTACAACAAAAGAAAATATCAATGTATAAAGGATCTATGTTTTTTTAGTATTTTTTTCATGAGGAAGCTTGTAATCAAGCTAAAGGAGGATGTTGGAAATGGATTCAATAGTATTGCAAGGTGGTTCAAGGACATCAATATCTTCAAGTGTGTATACTTTTTTGCCTATCTTACTTAAGTATTCAATTTATGCTTGTATAGAGTCTTATTTGAAAACTTATTGAAAATTGAATTTACAAAGAATGATGCCATCAACTATGTTTTTTTCTTAACAATGGACACATAAGTATGCTTGTTATGTGTTACCTTGGAAGCTCTACAATATAACCTTCTTTGCTACATTTAAATTCAATCAAATCAACATCTCACTTGAATTTATAAAAACACATCACACTTTGAGTAATTCCAAATGTGTTAATTTGTTCAATCCTATCTTCTAGTGTAAGTCATTGATTGTAATGCATTCAAGAATCAGGATGTTGATGATATGTTATTCTTATGAACATGTTATTCATAAAATTGGGAAAAGGTGACATTTTGGGACTTTTGAAATTTATGTTTTTTAAAGAGTATTCAATGAAAACTCTTTAAAAAAAATTAAAATCCAAAAGTTCCAAAATATCACTTTTTCCCAATTTAATGAGTAACGCGTTTATGGGAGTTTCTTGAACTTAAATGGGAAACACAAAGTGATAGTTTATAAACTATATAAGTTTCAAAAGGGCTTACTTGAGTTTCAAACTCAAGTGGTTGAGGTCAGTTAGAATTCCATTTCCATCATATATGTTTAAAGATGTATTGTTACTTTAGCATATTGCATTGAGTTTTATAAGTTTTATTAGCGATATAAGCTTAATTTCATGTTTTGTGTGTATAGGTTCATCAACAGTCCAAAGATAATGGTACAAATTGTGAGATTTATATAATAAAAAGGGTGGATATTTATTGGAATACAATTACAAAGGGTGTATTTTTGGGACAAGATAGTGAATACTTACTACTTAGACAGGGTAGATTTCTTGTGTTTTATAAATTAAAGAACTTGCAAGATCTCAAATTTATTTGAATTAAATGTATATTAGTTTAAATTATAGTATTTCAGAGACTTCAAATGTTTATGATTTTTTTGTTAATTTATTGTTAACCCCTAAAGGGCCAAATCTTTTTTTTTGTGAAAGTCACTAAAAATTGTCACTTTTGGGGAAATGAGTAGAAAGGTAGGATAACAGTTTTTTTTTTGGAAATCCAATCATAGGATCCTGTTCTAGATTATGGGAGATACTTGTTGAAAAAAATTCAGCTCATTCTAGATGTAGAGGGGTGAGATATTGACACCTGAAGTGCAAAAAAAAGTTTTTTTCTGTGCTGCCCAAAAAATTCAAAAGCCTATTACCTCTCTTATATCAAAAACCTGCTCTACACAAAGTTGAGGTTTACTTTTTCCATGTAGAAGACCTAGTTAGGTAAGTGTGGGAAAAATTTCAAATGAATTGGAGGTGTGGATTGTACTTTGTAAATCTTGCAATGCCGTAAGGTCATGAAATTTGCAAATACATTAGGCAAAATTGGAAAACTTATGTAAAATTCAAAAATCTGAGTTACTTTGATCCAAATGACAAAAAACCAAGGAATCTTAGTCTACTAGAACTTGGAAAAAAAAAGTCAAAAACAAAATTAAAGCACCAAATTTTACAAGGGGCAAAAGAAATGGAGGTATGGGAGTCCAATACCTACCCACAAACTAAAACTTCTCACTCATTTATCAAAATTGAATGATTCAAAGCTTCCCACTTATACAAAAATCTAAAAAACCAATTCCAGATTTTTCATTTTAAAAGATGCAATTTTTAAAGAAGTTTTGTGGGCTGCCGGACTATTTGCCCTTCCCTATTTTGCAAAAATTCATGCATATCTTCTTCAATAAATGTTGGAATGAAGAAAAAATTAGATGTGCTTGTACATCTTTGAATTCCCCACCATCCTCAAAATTTTCAAAAAAATTATAAAAATTGGTTTGATCATAGGTACATGCCCAAGGTCCATTTGTGCCCAAAGGGGACACTTAAGCCTTTAGGGGTTAATGTATTTTTGTTCAATTGAAGAAGGTGCGTTCAGACGTGGGAACATAAGAAATTAAGAATCTAACATTTCAAGATGCATAAGCAATTTTTAAGTGAATGAGTATAAAGTAGACAGTATTGGTACTTGAAAGAGGGTCAAGGTTTTTATCAAGTGATGAAGATAAATAAGCTATGTAATTTCTTTTTTTAAATCACAAAATTGATTAAATTTCTTCAAGCATATTGATGTTCAAAATTTTATGTGTTATTGTAGATTTGCAAGGATAATATTTGCACACTAGAAAGTGAAGGAGTGTTATCTAGTATTTTGAGAAAATCCCTTCTTACCCTTGTTCTACAAGGTGAAAACCAAAAAAATCCTAAACAACTAAATCCCCATGGCAAATGTCTCATATACTCATGTCCAAAGAACTTACCTCAAAAAGGTTGAAAGCTCCAAAATAAAAAGAGGACGATTTTAATGAGAAAGATAAAAAGAATAAAACCAACTTTGTTCTTTTTTGAGCCCTCCAAAAGCCCCCTACAAAGTTTCTAAAGGGATTTTACAACATATACTTACTAGTTACTATAACAAAAAAATCACTAATCCCCTATCTATTTTGGCTCACCATGAATTCAATGTAATCATGAAAACTATACTATTATGTTATCCCTATTGGACAAAAATCATGGGTACAAAAGTACAATAAGGATCATAAATTCTACTTTACTCTATTTGAATAGATGAAATGTCATATGCATTAAATTGGGAAACCACATTCCCAAGGCGTACTTCACCTTCAATTTAAAGTGGTCGCCTTAAACCCAAAATGTTACAAAATTCCCAATTTAATGAATATGGCGTTATGAGTGAAGTACTTGGATAGTGAGTAGTGAGTACATTTACATATTTTTTGAGTACAACACCTTTTTATTGTTCTGAGTTGTGCATGTGGCTTAGGTCCTTCATAGAAGGTAGCTATGGGTATGAGTGCCCTTTTCTTGTACTTAGGCTAGCCAATTAATATCTTGATTTGTCAAACCTTAAGGGCTCTTGGAGGGCTCAAAACTTTGCTAATGCCCTACCAAGGCTAAAAAAGAAGCAAAAATTCAACAACAACTTGAGAAAAAAAGACTACCAAAGTCAAAAGGACACTGAGAAAACCTCATCAAATTATTTTATTTACAAACAAGAGGGCAACATTTTTAGCTTTCTTAATAAATGGTATAAACCTAACATGCACAATTAGTGAACGACATAGTGATCACTGATCCCACATTAGGGTATGTAGTATGTACTTGTGAACTTGATTGTAGAATGATCATGATTTTTCAAATGCAATTATTATTTCATTTTATCACAACACTTTCATCTCATCTATTAATTACAATTCTGAAAAAAAAATAGTAAATAATGATACCCACCTTGGTGAAAAACCATTTGAAAGCCAAATGTGCACGGTGAGCAGCTGCATGTCTACGATAGATGTTAAGACCTCACTATTTAATAGTTTCAATACAAGGAGATCGACGTTACATTACATCGATCAGTTGCAGGTTTGAGTGAGCTGGAGTCGGTGCCTCGGTGGAACATACTGGCATGGAGAGTTCAGTGCAGATCCTGATCCACTCGATAACCGATTCCACGTAGATCTCCAACAAGGTATGATCCAAATCAGTTGACGATCTCAGCAATTGACTCACAGATAAGCCCCCATTACATTCATACCCATAAACTTCAATCTCGTTAAATTGGCTCTGCTCATGCGCCAAAAGCTGTGACATATTTCTTCACAAAGATCTAGGAACAGTAGGAACAGTATAGATTCGTATGCGTGAGTGGGTAGGTATACTTATATACATCATTCCTGGTAAAAGCACATCACCGACCAGCGAGCATGGCATAAAGAATGGAGCTAGTGGACTGGATCATTACGCATCAGTGCCACTGTGGTGGCTGAGCCAGTAGTGCTTTAGGACATCCTCAATGCTGACCCTACGCTGGGGCTTGGCAACGGCAACCACAAAGCTTTGTAGCGTGGCCTTGAGCAAAGCTGGCAACACATCAGTTCCTCACTTCCTCCTACCCAATCACCTCAACGCACATAGGTAGAGAGAAATGTAAACTTTGTTTTTTTTTAACTTTTTTGATAGGATCTCTATATTTGACAGTCTGACTTGCAAAATAATCAACATTTCTTTAACAATAATATAATTATAGAGCAATTTGAAGGACACTTGAGGAATGCTAAAACTATTGGGTGTGGGTTAGGTTTTGCTATCCCCTTTAAGATCATTTCCCACATACAAGATGCATTGGATCACATTTACAATTCTCAGACTAGGATTCACCATGGGAGTGCTGTTACAATGTAAATATACCTGCTAGATTGAGGATGCTCTTAGTTCGTTGTACATTTCTTGAGCTGAACTCTCCAACTACAGCACCAAGTCTACCTCAAGGGCTAGCCAACGAAGTCGGTGATCAGCATAAGTAAAAGTAAATTCACTGTTAATCGTTTTTCTCGGTCCTGGATGTACGTGGTTACGCGAAAGTGTGTTCTGACACGCACGCAACCCCCACCAGTGCAACTTGAGACTTGAAAGCGAAAAACCAGATCTGCTTTTGGTTGATTATGCTCTGCTGGAGCACGCAAGTGGCGCTTCTTGTACGTACACTTCAAGTGCACTCTAAGTTAGTGCCATGGATGCATGCAGTCGTCTGCACCAGCTGGTACTGCACCGACCACTTGGTGCGGCGATGTTCAAATTTTAACCTGTGCCAGGATGCACGTAGTTTGCAGTGCAATGCTGCTTGATTCACTCCATGGGCCTGTTAGTAACGCTCGACTCCTCGGTTGCTCCGCTTGCTCCTGTTGAATCGCCTCTTTGTACAGTGCCCTCTAGCAAGTTTTTGGGTTCTTTGAAACTCAAATAGACAGCAATTATGTGTGAAGAACAACAATTGAACACTTCAAAACTAATATACAACACCATATTTGTTATAATGAGAGAATGGGGATCTCTCAAAATAAATTTGTTAGATTTTGACCAAAATCAGCAATTTCCATTAAAATGAGAGATTTTAGCTCGATTTGAGCTGAATTGACCTAAAACCTTTTGTAGAATTGACATTTTTTTTAAAAAAATTTGGGTATTTTACCTCTCATTTCATTGGAATACTCTCATTATAACGAATTTGGTGTTATACTTCTACAAGACCATATGTATGCTGGCAATTTTAAGCCACATAAACATCATATTTGTTAAATTGAGAAAAAAGATACATTTTGGGACTTCTAAATTTTTCATCTATAAGAGCATTTTGACAATTTAAAGCATGGCTGTCACATTGGACATTTAGGCAATCTATCTACCTAGTGCCTATCTACCCATATGCCCGAAGTGCGCAATTGAGGTCATGAACTCATAGTCCATTCAATGAAGTCATGGTTGATTTTTAAAAATGGGTACAAAATGATAAAAAAAACTTACTTTGTACATGCTAGTGACACTCACTATTGCTAACATGAAGTCAAAAGTCAAAACATGGATTTAAAGCAATATTACGTAATAAAAATGAAAAATGAAGATAACACCATATTTGATGAATTGGGAAAAATGGAGGTACCATTTTGTACTCCACCTTAAACCCAAAAAGTTACCTTAAACCAAATTCAAAGGTATTAGATTCACTCTAAGCCACTAAGATTTTTTCCCTCGCAAGTTCCTCCTTTCAAGTGAGGGCACGTGTACCAAACAAAACATTGCAAGCTTGGTTTTAGGTGATCACCTAAAACCTTCAAAAGTCCCAAAATGTACTCTTTTCCTCAATTTAACAAATATGGTGTTAAATCTGATTCTTCTATTTTTAGGTCAAAAACCTAAAAATGGCCTAAAAAACAAGCAAACAAACCCATATGTCTATCTTGTCTTTTTGGGCGGTGCACATGTGCTGTTTGACAGCCTAATGTCGCCCAATGTAAAAATCTTGATTTGAAGTGAGTTTTATGATAATACCTTTAAGATCCTAAATTATTGATTATTAATGTTAGATCTTGAGGAAGTCATTACAAAATTCACTCTAAATCACCAAAATACTCTCAAGAACGCAAAAATTTAAAAATTTAAAAGTCCCAGAATATATATCCTTTTCCCAATTTAACAAACATGGTGTTCATATCCTACAAATTGTATTAATGGATAAAATACAAGCAGGTAATAGGATTTGTTATTTTGTTTTTGACAAAGTTGAATCAATGGCCAGCTAAGTTTCAAAAAACTTTGAATTTATTGGAGGGCAGTCGGGCATTGTACAGTACAGGAAAAATGAAACTCTAGACATCGTAGGTACATATCCAATAGGGATTTTCCATAGTTAGGTTGAAAACAATACCTTGTATCATGCAAATTAAAACAAGGAAAACTGTAAGGTAGGAGGCTCATAAACCACACAGCTAAAAGTGTGCCCATAACCGTCACCTCTAAAATCTTGGAAAGTTTGTAGAAGTGAATAGATGTAATGACAAGGATGTACAACATGTGAACATGAAATCTTAAAAGTGGTTATGGGTGCAATGGCACTTTTGCTCTTTAAAAATTCACAACTTATTCTCATAGTATCCAAATAATACATTCGAAAGTGCAAACTCATTTTTTTCTATTCCTAATAGGATCTTATAATTTGTTAGTTTTTTATTAATAGTCATCATGTTCAAAATCCTTAGTTTGACGTTTATGGGTGCTCCTACCTTAATCTAAGTTGTTTCATATTTTTTGAATCTTTATGGAATTAGTTATGAATTTTTGAAGTTCAAACACAGTGGTCATTAAAACCAATGAATAGTTTCATTGTTGCAATGAGGATTATATGTTTGAAGATTGTACGAAGATTGTATGGAGATTGTATGATGCTATTATGAAAAGTGAACAAGATTCCAATAACTTAGTTGATCCATAAATTCACTTGTTAAAACTTGTGTATCTAGAATGCAAGTGACCCTATGAAAGATGTTGAATGTTTAAGTGGTATTAAAAGAACTTTTAGGATTGCAAAGAGTCATTGACCTTAAATAAATGTGATTTGGAACCATTTTCACAATTTTATGGCATTTATTATTGTCACACTTGTATGCAAGTTTCTATGTTAGAATAAAGAATGATAGTGACATATAAATAAAAATTTGAGATCTAAGATGGGCATTTATACTCTTTAGGACTTTGTGAGAAGAATATGGATGTAGTATGAGAGAAGATGATTTTAAAGAAGCTTAACTCCTAAAGGACCAAGGGCCCTTTTGGGGGACTTTCGGGATTTCGGGCAAGTACCTATGGCTAAACTACTTTGCGTGATTTTTTTAAACTTTTATTGAAGGTGAGGAATTCAAAGATCTACGTGGGAATGAAATTTGTTCTTCGTTCCGACATTTATTGAAGAAGTTAAAAATGAATAACTGAAAAAAGCTGTTCAAGGGGCAGCCCAAAAACTTCTATTAAAATTGCATTTTTTCAAATAAAAATCTGAAATAGGTTCTTTAGACTTATGTAGACATGAGGAGCTTTTAATCATTCAATTTTAATAGTTGAGGTGAAAGTTGTAAGAAGTTTTAGTTTGCGGTTAGGTGTGGTTTTGAGCAAAGCCACACCTACCTGCAAACTAAAAGTTCTCATAACTTTCATCTCATTTATCAAAATTGAATGATTCAAAGCTCCCCATGTCTACATAAGTCTAAAGAACCTATTTCAGATTTTATTTGAAAAAAATGCAATTTTTATAGAAGTTTTCGGGCTGCCCCTCGAACAACATTTTTCAGTTATTCATTTTTAACTTCTTCAATAATTGTTGGAATGAAGAACAAATTACATCCCACGTAGATCTTTGAACTCCTCACCTTCAATAAAAGTTTCAGAAAATCACGCAAGGTAGTTTAGCCATAGGTACCTGCCCAAAATCCTGAAAGTCCCTCGAGGGGACTTTGGTCCTTTAGGGGTTAAATGTTTTTTTTTTTGTTACGTTTTGGAGTAGAAAGTATTGCAATTAGTATTATAAGCTTACTTTTAGTTTGATGTTTATGATTTGACTATAACAAGATGTTCATAGATAGAGATCTATTTGGTGTTTACTGTAAAAGTTTTTATTTGAGATTGTTCTAAATTTATAGTGATTCTTTTTTGCCATTGCACATTTTCTTCTATTTTTTCATACCAAATTTTTTTTTTATCTTTGTTTTTCTATTTGTTTGCCATTTCAATGTTTTTTTAGAACTCACATATACTTTTTTGTAGATTAATGGTTATTTAATCTCCTTAAGAATGTTGCAAACAACTTTGACACAATACATCAGTTTTAAATGTTTTGTTGAAATAAATAAGTAATTTAAATGAGTTTTACAAAGCTATAACAATTTAGATGAATCAAACAATTTAGATGCATTGTTATCAACATGGAATTTTTTTTATGGAGTTAAAAATTTCTTCATTTAATTACTTAAGATGTAAGTAATGATGTGGTATACCTTTGAGACATATAAATGTGTGAATCATATACTAAAAATTTAGTTTACATTTAACCTCCTTGTTTCAACTGTTAGTTCTACTTAAAATTTTGATTCATGCTACCAAAGTGTTCAAATCTTAATTAACATAATATTAAGCTATGATTCCAAAAAGACATTGTGATATACTTTCCATTTATGCAAATTCTCTTTTTCCTTTGGTCTAAGTTCAATAACTTTGCTACTCACCGCAATATCTAGTATACAAATTTAATCTTTTATGCTTAATACATAATTGAACATTTACCACTTAACTACTATTTTACAATCTAAATATTATGATTCCACTAATCATCACAAGTATGTGACTTAACTAGAGTTAACATTCACAATAAATAGTTTGGATGCCTTAAATCACAATGGAAATAGTTATATTTATATTATGTGTGTGAATTAAATATACACCTACTAGTTATGCATTGTAAATTAATGTTGAAGTGATATCAAAAATATGTTTCATAATTCATAATAGAATTAAGCATTTTTTTATATATATAAAAACTTTGTATGCATGTACATATATATTGTGTGAACTAAGAAAATATTTTTCCTAGCTATAAGGTAGGAACACCCATAAGCATTAGTTTGAGGGTTTCAAACATGATGACTATTAATAAACATCTAGCAAACTATAGAATACTATTAGGAACAGAAAAATAATGAGTTTGCATTTTTGAATGTATTATTTGGATATTACGAGAATAAATTGTAAATTTTTTAAAGAGCAAATTGCCTTTGCACCCTAACCAATACTAAGGTTTCATGTTCACATGTTGTACATTCTTGTAATTACATCTATTTACTTTCAAAGACTTTCTAAGATTTTAGAGGTGACAGTTATGGGGACACTAACGCTTATGGGTGTTCCTACCTTATGTTTACATATTGGTGCTAAACTAATTTTGAAAACATGCTATATATTTAAAATTTTCAAATTTCAACGTTTTTTAAAACATTGAAAAAACTCCACTATTACAAATATCGTTATCGACCTTACAACTCTACAAGTGTACATTCATAGAAAAGTACACATGGCTATGGTAGTACAAAACCAAGCTATCACATTACCTTCCAGCTTATCACTTGGTTCTTCTTCTTTTTTCTCAATTTTCAAATAAGGGGGAATTGATATGTCTACCACACCCTTTCAGCTATTCTATCACACCCTTGGGGTAAATTTTAGATTTCTACCATCAAAAAGTTGAATTTGAGAATTTGGAATTCAGATTTGGACTCAAAGGCCGTGATTGTGTCTAGAATCACAAAAAAAGTTGTAATTGAACAGCACCCAATGAAAAAGCTTATCTTTTTTATAAACAAAAGTAGAAGTAAAATTTTTTTCCCAAGCTAAGCTTTTTCATTGGGTGTTGTTCAATTACAACTTTTTTTTTATGGTTCTAGACAAAATCCAGGTCTGTAAGTCCAAATCTGAATTCCAAATTCTCAAATTCAGCTTTTTTTGATGGTAGAAATCTAAAATTTACCCTCCCCCCGGGGTGTAGTGGGATAGTCAAGAAGGTGTGGTACGCATATCAATCCTCTTCACAGAAATACCAAACTGACGAAAAACCAATCAGAAATCAGAGACCCTGCCAAATATTCGAACAGTGATTTGAATTTATCCCCACGAAACGCTGTAGTTTACAATCGTTTACAAATGGAAAGCACTCAGAAATACTACGTATTAGAGCTAAAAAGGCTGAGACTGTGGAGTCGATTCTCAATCTCTTCTCGTTCACCTCTTTACATCATCATCACAGCCGGCTCCCAGTTACTGCACATTGCATACACAACACTTGAAACATCAAGACCCTGCCAATATAGAGAATCTAAAACAGAACACAAACAAAATATACTACAGAACGTATTAATTATCCACCAATAGCAATCCGTTACTACGAGTCTCACCTTCGATGATATGGAAAAAAAGTCGACTTTTTTTTTGTACAAAGCTCCAATCTACTGAAGGATACCAGTGGAAAATGATCCATACGTTAACAGTACATATGCTAAGGCACATCCACATCTGGTAGATCAGATAACAAGGGTACGTGCAGCAGCCTTTGAAGCTGCTGCAAGGCAATTTGAGCTCCAGCACTCAAATTTCTTCATCAGGTATTAAACCAACCAAATCTGTCAAGTTATCCATCTTTGGAGGATCATACATCCTTCGCTTCTTTATAAATTCCAAACCCTTATCTTCAAGATGCGGACGTGCATAACTTGTCAGTGCCTCTGAAGTGCCCACTTTGTTGTTGTCAGAATCCAACAAAAGTTCCTCAATGTACCCAACAGCACTAGCCCTCGACTCAAAAGTACACCAATATATTGTTGATCCATCCATCCAACATAAGGACCACATATCATGCAGGTCAGTCAGAAGAGCATAAGGTTTGAACTGTTGCGCAAAAACATTAGCCATCACAAGACGAATCACAGTCTAAATCACAGCCTTAGCACGACCACCACCTCAAAGGTCTTTCTTCAACTCGAAGATACACTTCAACCCATGGCGCTTCTCTGTTAAGCTTACTTTTTGATGTACAAAAGCCACATCTATGGTGCCTTTAAAATGCCAACCACCAAATAACCAGATAGAAGGGTTGGATGTTTATTAGCAGCATCAATTAGCTTCCACTTCCGCCCACTTTTTATCTTGTTTAAGTGAACAATATACCTATCAGCCTGTGAGCTCAGGCATATCACTCAAGTGCTTGGGTTTAACCTCTTCATAGATCATGTGCAAACCTTTTTGCTGTTCAAGAGTACCCCAAATAGACTGGCTCACAGATGATAAACAAACTGATTTCTCCAATTTTTGTTTTGCCTTTATCTCAGCCATGCATTCTGTCAACTCCTGCAAGAGCTTTTCAAAAACATTTCAAAAACACCTGAAGACATCCCTGCACAGCACACAACAGTCACAAAACTCAATCAAACAACCATGAAAACAGGTTTAGGGTTTGGGCCATGGCGCTTCTCATATGGCAAAAATAATATGCCAAATTTTTCATACAAATCACGCACAAACATTGACTCGTGTCATGCCGTAATCACTCCGGTCAGGGGACTACATATTTGGCACGATTTCAAGCCCCACGGGTACAGCCACGAACCATCCCTACAAGTAAGCATCAGTCCATGCCAAAACTGCAGAAGAATTCGCCCATGGAACAGGGCAACACAATGGCAGACTGGGACCAAATCAACAAGTAAACATTTCACAGCCCAAAGTGCATTACAACCTTGAAAAAGCTAAACAGAAAGATTACTCTGAAGAGCATTTCCTCCCAAAACTTGAAATAAGGACACAGAAAGAAACGAAATTCTTAGGAAGACGCTTCATACGAATAGAAATTCGACTTTACTGTGTGGTCAATGGAAACCCTTCGCACGCTGTCCATTGAAACAGCACAATGCAGCAAGCTCAAGAAAATGCCAACTGAGCTCTCAAGTCCCCTTGAGAAGCCCAAGAAAACCACGCAAACCCTAAACCCTAAGCCTCAAGTAGTATCGAGAACTGAACAAATCCCAGTATCATGTTATGGATGATGCAACAAAGAAAGAGAACCCTAAAGAGCAAACCCTACATCTTGCCGAAAATGTACAAAACCATCTCCAAACTGCTGCAACTCCATACTCTAATTAGTCAACCAATGTTGTTGAGCTGTACAGCTTCGGTTCTGTTACCTCATGCCTGTTCTTCCAAATAGTTCTGGGACAACCCTAGAGACAGATCGCTTCCAAGTGATTCGCAACGAAAGAAGAGTAAATACTACCCAGCCCACAAACCCTAGATAGGAAAACAACCAGACACTTGGAGATAGAATGAAAACATACCTAGCATACCCTAGGCAACAAGTAAGCATACCTGGAGCACATCTGGATGGACGAAAGGTATACATCCGTCCTGGCGTGAGCAGATCGGTGCCACTAAGGACACATTTAGTCAATTTGGACATGTGAATTAGGACACAATTTCTTGGATATATATAGTGCATGGAAAGTCTCAATAATCACATCTTTCTTCATGTTCTAGTTTGTGACTAGCCGTTTTTGAACTTGTAAAAACGGGCAGATATGAACTTGTAATGTTTTTACATGCTATGTGACGTTCTTTGTAAAAAAATAAAAATTAGTGGAAATGTTTTTATTACAAGTACACAACATTCTTGAAAAAAAAAGCGGTTATGCAGTTATACTTGTTCCCTTGATCACCGTACCAAAAATTCAACTCAAACTAGCAAAAAACTTACTCCTTTTTATCAAAAACATATTTGCAAATAAAATATACATTGATTTTTATTTTATTTTGTGAATATAAAATCTTAATAAGAAGATTAGTGCTAAAAAGTAAAAGTAAAATACTTTTAAAAAGATACAAATGTACATATATAGAACTATAGATAAAGATAGGGTCTTGATATTGCCACCCCCCTTTTTGATACTATCACCCCCTCTTTTACAACGTAGTTCAATTTTGAGTTGTTTTTGGGGACAATTTTTTTTTCAAATTTAGAATTAAATATGTATTAAACTAAGTGATTTTTTGTTGATGTTTTTCAAAATGGTAGACTGCAATTAAAATCTTTGATAAGAAAAGAGAATAGAGTGTTGTCTTTTCTTATTAATGAATTTCAGTTGCAGTTTATCATTTAGAAAAACACCAACAAAAAATCACTTAGTTTGATCAATATTTACTTCTAAATTTATTTTTTTAAATGTCCCCAAAAACAACTCAAAGTTTAACAATCTAGAGTTTAACAATGCTATAAAAGAGGGGGGCTAATAGTATCAAAAAGGGGGTGGCAGTATCAAGACCCTAAAGATATACATAGTTACATACACACGCGCATCAAATGTATAATAGAAGGGAGATAAGCTTGATGATAGTGGTTAAGAAATTTGTTTTGATATGGCAATTTAGGCATTATGAGAGCAATTACAACAAGAGCACTGATTTCTTTTATACAAGTTATTTAAATCATTGCGCCTTGCAGTGACTTGCAATACCCCAAGAAATAGACAAATTTGCAAGGCAAAGGAATAAAGTAATTCACATTAATTTAAGTTTAATAGAGTATATACATATTGTGGGTTATTGTATTTAAATCAATTTCAAAGAGTGTAACTCAAATGTCCACAAATGCAAGGAAAATTTGCAAGCACCTAATTCAACTTCATTGAATACTACATTTAGGTTGTCTTAACAATTAGGTTGCCTTATATTGGGAAGTTACCTCATGATTTATTGCTTGGTCATTTGGTATCATGGTTGTCATATTGGATTGCCCATCTGTCTACTTGCCCATCCATCAACTTGCATATTTGCTTGAAGTGCCCAATTGAGCTCATATCTGTCCAAAGTAGTCAACTTATAGTCAACTTCAAAAAATGATATTTTTTTAATATTTTGTACATGCCACTGACAGTGTGAAACTCATTGATGTCAACTAAAAGTCAAAACATGGAATTAAAGCCATATCAAGTAGTACAAATAAAAAACACTAATTAAATTCTTCCATTTTTAGGTCAAAAGCCTTAAGAAAATCCAAGAACATGACATTGGACTATGGTTGTCACTTTGGGCAAAATTTGGTTGTTAGAGAAGTCAAGCATATGGGCACTTTGGACAACACTGATTGAGAACCATAGTCCAAGGTCATATTTTTGGATTTTTTAAGGGATTTTGACCTGAGAATGGAAGAATCAAATTACTATTTTTTATTTTTACTATGTGAAAAGGCTTTAAATCCATGTTTTGACTTAACATTGGCAACAATGGGTGTTATCAACATGTACAAAATATGTTTTTTCTATCATTTTTTGAAATCAACTATGATCTGACTACATTGGATAGACATGAGCTCAAGTGGGCAATTTGGGTGGATGGGCAAGCAAACGAGTGGTCCAATGTGACAACTATGGATTGGATAGACGAGTCTGTTTGTGCTATCCAAAGTGCCTGCTTGTCTTGTTCAACAGCTAAATCTTGCCCAAAGTGACAATCATGCTTGGCAGCGCATACAACTCTCTATATATTGAGATTTCACATGGTTTACAACATGAATGCCACTAATTTGTGTTTTTTGTAACTTTGTTGTTATTACCAAGCCCTCTAAAAAATTTTAGTGCAATAATTATTGATCAAAATTATTGTGGTACCAATAAGTATTTACATAGTGTATATGTCAAGAAATTCTTGTGGGCAACCTAAATGCAATATTCAGTGCAATGTGTGTTAAGGATGTTGAGTTACTAAGGTAGGAACACCCATAAGCATCAGTGTCCCCATAACCGTCACCTCTAAAATCTTGGAAAATCTGTGGAAATGAATAGAATGCAATATTCATTAAGTGGGGAAAACGCAATTCCCAAGTTGTACTTCACCTAAAACAGAAAAAGTTACCTTAAACCAGATTTGAAGGTATCAGATTTAGTCTGAGCCACTAAGATTTTTTCCCTTGCAAATTCCTCCTCTTGGGTGAGGGCACGTGTACCAAAAAAACGCTAAAGCTTGGTTTAAGGTGATCACCTTAACCCCTAAAGGACCAAAGTCCCCTCGAGGGACTTTCGGGATTTTGGGCATGTACTTATGGCTAAACTACTTTGTGTAATTTTTTGAAACTTTTATGGAAGATGGGGAATTCAAAGATCTGTGTGGGCATCTAATTTTTACCTCATTCCGACATTTATTGAAGAAGGGTTTAAAATGAATCTATGAGAAATTTTGTTTGGCGGGCAGCCCAAAAACTTCTTTAAAATTTGCATTTTTTCAAAATAAAAATTTGAGGTTAGTTCTTTAGACATATGCATATATGGGAAGCTTTGAATCATTCGATTCTAATTGATGAGATGAAAGTTATGAGAAGTTTTAGTTTGCAGGTAGGTGTGGAGAATCTCAAAACAATGCCTACACGCAAATTAAAACTTCTCATAACTTTCATCTCATCAATTAGAGTTGAACGATTCAAAGCTTCCCACATATATATAAGTCTAAAAAACTAACCTCAAATTTTTATTTTAAAAAAATGCAATTTTTAAAGAAGTTTTTGGGCTGCCCGCTACACTAAATTTCTCATAAATTCATTTTTAACTTCTTCAATAAAAGTCGGAATGAGGAAAAAAATTAGATGCCCACACAAATCTTTGAATTCCCCATCTCCCATAAAAGTTTCAAAAAATCACGCAAAGTAGTTTAGCCATAGGTACATGCCCAAAATCCCATTTGTCCCCAAAAAGGGGGCTTGGTCCTTTAGGGGTTAAACCTTCAGAAGTCCCAAAATGTGTGATTTTTCCCAATTTAATGAATATCGCGTTATAGATGTAATTACAAGGATGTACAACATGTGAACATGAAATCTTAATGTTGGTATTAGATGCATTTGCAATCGGCTCTTTAAAAATTCACAACTTATTCTCACACTATCCAAATAATACATTTGAAAGTGCACTCATTTTTTTTTTCTGTTCCTAATAGGATCCTATAAATTGCTAGTTGTTTATTAATAGTCATCATGTTCAAAACCCTGAGTTTGACGTTTATGGGTGCTCTTACTTTACATGGTAATACTATTATTCTTTCTATTACTTGACAGAATTTCAAAGCCGATTTCGATATTGCTTGAAAATTTCCTTTTGCGTTGAATTCCACATGATCGGCAATACTTGGGACTTTTGCAAAAAAAAACTTTCTTCCCTGCCCGCACCTCGCCATGGTTGCTAGACTGACGCGTGACGCCGGCCATACGTGTCGCACAGGAACAGTGCCGTCGCATGGCATCCCACGCGGAAGCCTCGACAACGTCGCCCGTCAGGAACCGACGCCGTGGTCAGTCGGCAAAGCGGAGGTCTCCGGAAACCATCTCCAAGTAAATAATTAATTTCTATTGCTTTCACAAAAGGAAAGTGCCTGATTCCTCCAATGTTCCCCAAAAGTTACCCAATCGTTCCCGAAAAATTACCCAATCATTCCCCGAATGAAACTGTCTGATTGCTCCTGGCCTAGTACTGACGGAGTGACGGCTGGCTGCCAGCCGTCCGTTGCAAGTGTCCTTTCCTAGACCCTAGTTCGGGAAAAACATCCACTCACACATTCTCTCGGGCATCGCTTCATTCCCGGAGGACGAAATCCTGTCGGTAAATATCATGGTAACCAGATTCGTCACTATATATAACGTTAACCCGTAAATGCCCAAGCGACCAGATTTGGGTCGCGAGGAAACTTTGCGAGGAAACTTTGAAGATGAACAAAAAATTATCAAATCATTATTTTCAATAATTTTTTTCAATATAAGTTTTTTTCGAAGTCTACTTTCAACATCCAAAATCTGATTTTGAAAATAAAGTTGATGATTTTTCTACTCAAGATTTTGTACAAAGGTGTCCACTGCAATCTTGAGTTTTCTAGTGTTGGACAATCTTGAAAATGAGCCTCAAATACACTAGAGCTTGGAGAAAAATCCACATTAGAAATCCATTTAAAAATAATGTAGGAGTAGATTTTCAAAACTGTAAATTGATTTGAGTTAGACATGTAATGACCTTAAACCTTACATTTTTATGGTGACCAAATTTTTGGATTTGACATGTGAAACGAGGATTGGAAGACTTTAAGTCACTTTTGCAGTTTTAACACCCTCATGTTCAAACATTATAATCTTTCAAACTATAAGTGATATTGTTGTGTTTTCTTTTTCTATGTAATCTCTAACATGTTTAGCTTAAAGTTGTACAATTACAATTGAAAAAAGCTTGATGAAATTCATGAAGAGGTTGATTGATTGTTCAGTTTCCTAGAAAGTCCAAGAAGCTCAAAGAGGGCTTGGGCATTTAGGGGCTAACATACGTAAGCTCCTACCCCCAAATCCCGGCTCTTCCACAAGTGGTACTCACCATTTGAATAAAGTTGAGGCAGATTTTCATCAGAATATGGTGTAGAATTTGACGCCATTGTTTACACTTAGAGCAACTCCACCTGCCCTACTCTGCAACTCCGATGAAACAAATGTTTAACATTGCCAACAATTCTAAAAACAACGGTTCCAGCAAAGTTCCACACCGATTTGCTTGCATTGTGTGCCAATATGGCTGAGATTTGCAGTTCAATCCGCAACTTCCGGTCTCTCTCGCATCAATACTTTCATGTTTTGCAAAAGGCACTTCTTAAAACATGACAAGACAAAAATTTGACGAGCTGCAAGCGAGCACGGCAAACTCAAGCGAAACACTGAGCAAGAAAAGCGGATAGCAGTTCTCTGGAAATTGTTGGGCTAGAAGCTGAGCGGATGGGGCTCGAAAAGCAGTTCTGAAACCACGAGACCTGCAAAACCCCGCTGCAGGCCTTATTTTCTAGGACATGTAAAGATGCCCTTACACCACACTAAGGGCATCCCCAATGCAATTGTAATACAGCATGCCAAAACCCGGCCTGACATATTAACAACCATCAGATCATGATTTGATGGTTGTTAATATGTCAGGCCGGGTTTTGGTGTGCTGTATTACAGTTGCATTGGGGATGCTCTAAGGCCACTTTACATATGGGGGCTAGGCCAATTTGGCTTGGGGCCGATTGCTTCAAGTTTCAGCCCACATTTTGCTTAAGGTCGGCCTCCACTACTAATAAAAATAAGATTATAGTGGGGGCCAATTGTCTCATATGTAAAAGGCCTTGAGGTCAAGGAGTCGGGTCAATTCTATAAAGTTAAGCCATCTTTACACTAGAGGTGAGAAGTTGTGACAAAAATCTCTTATGGGCCATGGCTTGTTTTCAAAAAGCTAACCTTTGGAGATAGTGGCTTCTTGTGGCAATGTAAAGTGAGAATAGGCCACAATATATATTTCTAAATGAATGAATTTCTTCATTTTTTACTTTTTAAATTGAAACAATAGTATAATGATAAACACCAAAAAAATAGAGTTGGAGAGAGGGGGAAGTTGTCAAAATGTGCATGAACCCTAAACATGAAGTTTGAAACAAACTCTTAACTTTTTTGTTTACATTATCAAGGTATATTATACCAATTGCCTTCATTTATTTTCTTTTTATCAACCACAAAGCATTTATAATATTTTTGCCTATTAATTAGTTCTACCAAAAATCAAGTTTTATGCAGATAGTATTTAGCAAAATAAATACTATGAATTATAGATCATCAAGAGTATCTTGCATAAAAGATGATAGAAAAAAGAATCAACATATCAACATATGCAAGGTATAAAATATACAAGCTTTGTGTTTTTTATACACATAAAAACTAGTTAGTAAACACATTTAGCAAGCTAAATCCCCGTGCCCCCCATACCCCCCGTGCCCCCCGTGTACAAGGATATCACGGATTTGATTTGAGAAAAACATATATTCTATGAAAAAAATAGATTTTAATGAAACTTGACATTGGCCCCAAGGCCAAGAATTGGCCTTCCATTTTTGGTGCACCCAATTTAGAGAGCTTGGGCCATGTCAAATCTTGTCTTTGTTGAATAAAAAAATTCATTCCATCAAATTGGTCCTGCCTCTAGGTTTAAGGGGCTTGGGGTTAATTTCAGCTTTTTGTCCAATCAAAAGTGAGGATTCTTGGCCTCTGACACCATGAACTAACCCAGCCCCCATATGTAAAGCCGCCCTAATAAGGTGGAAGCACCCATAGTCCCATACCCAATAACTTAACCCCTAAATGCCCAAGGCACCCAACTTGGGTGTTTGCAAAACTTTGAAGACAAATAAAACCATATCAAGTCATTATTTTTGGTATTTCCTTTTTAATACAAGTTTTTTTTTGAAGTCTATTTTCAACATTAAAAATCTGATTTTAAAAATGAATATTGATGATTTTTCTATTCAAGACTTTGTACAAGGGTGTCCACTGCAATCTTGAGTTTTCTAGTATGGGAAGATCTTGAAAATGAGCCTCAAATACACTAGAGCTTGGAGAAACATCTGCATTAGCAATCCATTTAAAAAAAATACATGAGTAGATTTTGGAAGCTACAAATCGATTGAAGTTAAGCATGTAACGACCTTAAACCTTGTATTTTTTTGATGACCAGCTTTTTAGATTTGACATGTGAAATGGGGATTATAAAACTTCAAGTCACTTTTGCAGTTTTAACACCCTCATGTTCAAACATTATAATCTTTCAAACTATAAATGATATTGTTGTGTTTTCTTTTTCCATGTAATCTCTAACATGTCAAGTTTAAATTTGTATAGTTACAATTTAAAAAAACTCAATGAGATTTATGAAATGGTTGGTTGGTTGTTCACTTTCCTAAAAATGCCAAGAAGTTCATAAAGGCTTTGGACATTTAGGGGTTAAAGCAATTTTGCAAAAACTACAAAGAGTTTGAGGCAACTAATACTTGTTTGGTGTAGGAAGATAAGAAATATTGGGATTAACTCCTAAAGAACCATGGTCCCTACGGGGGACAAATGGGAGTTTGGGCAAGTAACAATGGCTAAACTACTTTGCGTGATTTTTTGAAACTTTTATGCATGATGGGGAATTCAAAATTTTATGTGGGCATTTAATTTGTCTTCATTTTGACATTTATTAAAGAAATTAAAAATGATTTTTTGGAAAATGAGCAAGATCGGGCAGCGCAAAAACCTTTTATAAAATTTCATTCAAAAAAAATAAAATAAATAAAAAGGTTCTTTAGACTTATATATAGGTGGGAAGCTTTGAATCATCAATTTTCATTGATTAGATTAAAGTTATGAGAAGCTTTTGTTTGCAGGTAGGTATGTTTTCTCTCAAAATCACACCTACATGTAAACAAAAACTTATAACATTCATCTCATCAATGAAAATTTAATGATTCAAAGCTCCCCATCTATATATAAGTCTAAAGAACCTATTTCATATTTTTGTTTTTTTTAAATGCAATTTTTAAAGAAGTTTTG
This sequence comes from Ulota crispa, assembly GCA_963920765.1. Classification (NCBI taxonomy): domain Eukaryota; kingdom Viridiplantae; phylum Streptophyta; class Bryopsida; order Orthotrichales; family Orthotrichaceae; genus Ulota; species Ulota crispa. Next base: position 10,299,238 of record OY987244.1, on the reverse strand, counting down.
GGGCTGCCCGATTTTGCCCATTTTTCAGAAATCCATTTTTAACTTCTTCAACAAATGTCAAAATGAAGAAAAAATTAGATGCCCACTTAAATTTTTGAACTCCCCATCATCCATAAAAGTTTCAAAAAATCACGCAAAGTAGTTAGGTGATAGGTACATGCTTGAAATCACATTTGTCCCCCAAGAGGGGGCTTGGTCCTTTAGGGGTTAAGAATTTTCATAATTTTATTTGTAAAACTAAAGTTATTGTGAATTTTGGGAGTCAAAAAGTGCTTTGACCCCATTACCAACCTCTAGATTCATGCAAATTTGCTAATAGCTAAACTACTTTCTGCTTGTTACTTCCTACTTCAATTTGGGACATGGCCTGGCTTAAGTGGTTCCAATCTTGAAAAAGACAAAAAAACGCATTTCAAAGCACCTATCTTTGCTGAGATTGAAAATATCACACCCTATTGGTTGGTTATGGGCCTTCCACCTTAATGAAATTTAGTGTTGTGGTACGTATGGTGTTATATATTAAACTCACTCCAATTCTTGTTTAGTTGACAATTAATGATCATGTTGGATTGTGCTTTTAGTGCACGCAAAATTATTGCCATTGAATATAGCGTTTAGGTTGCCCCACACTAATTTCTTGACATTTTATACTATGTAAACATTTATTGTTGCTACAGTAAATTTCATTAGTAATTATTGCAATAAACTAATTTGGAAGGTATCGGCAACAACAATGGTAACACCATATTCGTTAATTTGGAAACTATGTTTGAATTTGGGACTTCTGAAGGTTTAAGGTGATCATCTTAAACCCAACTCTAGGTTTAAGCAACATTTTTTTGGTACACGTGCCCTCACTTGAGAGGAGGAATTTGCAAGGGAAAGAATCTTAGTGGCTTAAATTGAATTTGATACCTTCAAATCTAGTTTAAGGTAACTTTTTGGGTTTAAGGTGAAGTTCAATTTGGGAACTACGTTTTCTTAATTTAACAAATATGGATTTTGGTGCTATAGAAAACCAAATTAATTGCGTCCACACCATAAAGCATGTGAAATCCTAAAATTCAAAAAGGTACATGCGCCTCCAATGATCAAACAATGATTCATGAGGTAACTTACCACAATAAGGCAACCCAATTGTCAAGGCAACCTAATTGCAATATTTAGTGTAGTTATTAACCTCTAAAGGCCCAAGGAATCCACTTTGGGCTTTATGAGAACTTGGGCAGGCTCTCTTGACTTCATAATTTGGAAAATTTTCATGAAATTTTTTAGGATGGATGCTACTCATCATAATCTACATGTGAAGCTTTATTTCATGTCATTTCGATAAGTAATGCAAAAGTTAGAAGGTTTTTTCAATTTCAATGTAAAACCGGGCAGCAAAAAATATATTCTTATTTTTTATTTTTTTATTTTTATAGAATTGTATAGATTGATACCTACTCAAAGAAAATTGAATCACTCAATTCCGAATAATGAAGTAAGAGTTACAAGGAGTTTTCTTTTGCGGGCAATGAAGGTAGGAAGAGGGTAGAAAAAATATAGTAAGTTATTTTTTACTCACAATTTTGAGAAATTACAAATGAAAATGAAAAATAAAGTTACTAATTGTCTATTAGAGCATTCTCACCATTGGAATTAACAATTTTCAAATTCTTCCAAAACTTATTAGCATATTAGTTATATCTTTCATTCATCAATACCTTTCACTTTACAATTTTTGTAAAAATGAATCCAAATTTTTTTGGTTAAGATTTTTTATATATGCTTTCAACCCATTTTTGAACATATTGCAAAAATTGCACAAGAAATCAACACATGTGTTTTTTTCTAAAAAGTTTGAAAATCAAAACTTCACCTTTTGGAAGGACTAGAAAAACCTACATTTTGAAATTTAGGCACATTGATCTTGCAATTGGTGTGGATATTCATCCTAAAATTTTGGGACAATGTACTTGTGCAAGTCAACCAAAAGATCCTACGGTTGGATTTGTTAAAAAATAAATTTCAATGAAGATTTTGACCTTGGTTTGGGGACTAGTATTTTGAAGCAGTTTTGAGCCTCTAAACACAAAAGAATTTTAGGAGTTAAATTTGATTTTTTGTAAAAATTCAATAGGTGATTAGTGCTCAGGTTGACATCCAATGTTTGATAACATTCGTAGTGTTGTCAACATTTAGTGTTAGTACTTGTAATTGGTATTGTCAACATTAAATATCATAATTGATTTACCCTTACACTAAAAAAGCTGGAAGAAGTTTTTAAATTCCTCTAAAAGACACGTTACATGCACGGATGTTTGGATGGCATTTCTGATATTAGCTCAATTTATGGATCAAAGTGCACACATGGACAATTATATCCATTTTTCCCTTACCAGTTCCCTTAGCTGCAAGCATTGGCTGGGGTTATGTTGCTCAATCAATGGACAAGAATAGTTCCTCATACTTCTTTGCGGTGAAGTTTTGCTAGGATCATACAACACATCCAATTCTGGCTACATTACTGAAAATACTCTGAGAGAATTAGAGCATCTCCACTAGGCCTGGCTTCCCTATTCCTATCTCATTTGGATGAAGCCAAGCAAAGATGGGTATAGGGGAAGGCAAGCCTCACTAGTTCTTCCCCGTGTAGTTCTTCCCCGTGAAGAAGTTATTTTTTCACAATTATTAAAATGGGTTGGGAGAGGTGGGTCAAGAAAGGAAATAGGAGTGAAAGGAAGTAATAAATTACACTTTTTTGAGAAAAGTGAGGATACATTTTACCATATTTGTGTTCCCTATATGGCCCCTTGCATAGGGAATTGAAGCTCCCTCACATCCAGATTCTCTATATATTTGGAGATAGAGGCTCTTGGTGGGAGGGGGATCTTCCCTATCTGGATGAATTCTATCCGGATAAAGATGGGGTAACCCTCTTGGTGGAAATGCTCTTAGAGCATCCTCAATCCAGTTGGATTAACCCTTTAAAGACCACACACATTTTCCCAAAATCCACTTGAAACGTGGGCAATAAAATTGGATGAGCATTTGAATCAAATACAGACCCAATTTATATAATCTAATAATACAAATGTGAAGGACACCTTGTTTGCTTTAATGTATCAAAATTTCAACTAGACTTATTGTTGGAGGTGAAATATTATAATGATTGAGTGAGCTATATATGGAAAATCTCTAGTTTTTAAGGCTTGTGTGGTTTTGAATGTTAACGCTTCATGCAAACTTTGGTTGAGAAGAGCCTTACATTTCTAGAAAGCAGGGTTTCCCACCTTTCCAACAAGACTAGTTTCACACAAAATAGACAAAAATAGCAATCACAAGGTGTAGCTAAGTGGACAAAAATGGTCAAAAATCCCATTTTCTTTGCTACCCTAAAACGATTCTACATGAAATTTGATAATTGTTATGGAAAATCTGATGGGTGAAAGCAATCAAGAATTGGCCTTAAATGTAAAATGAAATTATTAAAAAATAAAATGATAGTATCATTTCAATGGATTCTCAAATACTACAATTGTACTACTATTGCATAGAGAGACAATACAAGCGTATTCCTTAAGCAATTTGAATTTTTTTGAGATTGCACAATTGAATTGTGGCATTCTTTTTGGATGTTTGATGTATTGTGTTGTTGCTTTGGTCCATCTTTGACCAAATATGGATACGTATTCTGAGGCCATGATGTATAAACACCATTATTTATCAACTCACATATCCAATTCCATTATCATTTCTTGGGTTGGATGCAAAATTCTTGTGATCACAAGTGTTCTTTAAGATCATTTTCCAAATTGTTGAGCGATTTTACTGTATAGGCCAAAAATTACTCTCCCAAACCAAAATATGGTTTGGTGGTCTCTAAAGGATTAACCCTTTAGCATTGGTACTCTTACGGTGGAGAACTACAAACTTGGTCCAATGCACCCGGCAAGTGGGACATGATCTTGAAGGGGACATCAAATCCTAACCCACACTTGGTAGTTTCAGAGTTCTTGAAGAGTCCTTCAAATTCCTATGTATATTGCTATTAGAGCAATGATGACTACAGTTTGCAAATCAGAAATAGAGATTGTGTCAAAAACACCTAACAAAAGTCTAACAGGAACAAAGTTTATAATCTTGCTACATGTGTGTACTTTGGGTCAAAGAAACCATTGTGCTGCCCGCATTGAATGAGGCCATGGTACAAAGCTCGGTAATCGTCGTTAATCGCGCCGGATGATGGCTCTGGAATGAGGATGCCCGTAGGACAAAATTGCCAAATCCACCTTCAAGAGACATTAGGGGATTTCAAATATAAAATTTGGCCTTCAAACTTCTCACCTCACATGATCTCCGCTCACTAGTGAATTGTTCTTGTTCCCTTGCACGCGCAAAGTCTGAGACACTCGTGAGTTTGCGGAAGTTTCTGCAAAAGAAGTTTTGGGATTTAAGGAAGCAGGTGAATGAGCCCCGTGAAGTCACAAAAGTGAGTTTTTGAAGTGCACTCCTCACGTGCAGCACGTTAGGAGTGAATTCCAAAGGTGGGTCACCTCGTGGTTCACTAATGAATTCATAAAGATGAATTGCAACGTGAGTCACTTGAAAAAGTTTAAGTTGGAAGCCCCTTATTAGGTCCGTCAAATATTGGATGGAAGTCATTAATGATAGGCAAAGAAAGTGGATGGCTGCATTCTTTTAACTCCACTTTTGCATCAGTTCCAGGGTACGTGTCGCTTGCTCAATGGAAGGAAAGTGAGTCAAATAATATACCCTGTTACCGTCAATCGGAGTGGGGCCATGGGGGCTCGATTGAGGGACCTGCTCTCCGCCGTAGATTAGAACGATCTGAACGTTACCTAAAGGCTAAGGTGGCTCCAGTGGTCGCAGTAGTCGGTGCGCTACATTCCCGTCTACCAAAGCTCCCTCATTGCGTTGCGCTATTTTTTACTCCCTCCGTCCCAAAATGATCTTCCTGATACACAAAATGTTATATATTAAACTAAAAAAAACCATTTTTCAATTTTTTTGGACCTATGAGTAAATTCTGATGTCGTCCTATTGTTCTGAAATTTTGAGTTTCAAATTAGTTTTCAAAGTTTTAAAGTACTTGAAAATGGAATTTTTGAAGTATTTTTGTAAAGCACCAGTGGCCACTCATTTGAGGGCATGGGATTGGTTAGCATGCCCGTGCTTTTGGACTATGTGCATGTGTCGCTATCTCACTTCTTCCTCCAATACGAAGATCATTTTGAGACACTAAATAAAGGTCAACAGGAAGATCATTTTGAGACACTAAATAAAGGTCAACAGGAAGATCATTTTGAGACGGAGGGAGTAACTTTTTTGAGCTCCTAGGAAAGATCGTCGTTCTCCAGTTGGCCGCCCTTGGAAGACCGTGGCATCAGGGACGTGGGCCAGGTCTCTGACTGGTTGGCAGGTATTTTTCTTACTTTTCCATCGGTCGAACAACACGTACCCTGGAATTCATGTTTGTATGCCAAAAATAAAATAAAATAATCATCCAGGGAATGCTCGTTCACCCAGGGTTTAATTTTCTGGCGAAAATTCGTCACCTCTGACAGGTTTTCCCGAATGGTTTTCGTTCCCTCCCATATTCTCCAGTGTGGACGAGACATTGAAGCACTCATTCGCCAAAAAATTAAACTCTGCGTTTACTCACATAGTTCATTATTCAAATATTGGTGGATTTTTTTTAACCCTTCATGGATGGATGGATCAATGTAGCTTGCCCTGTCTGTAGCCATTCTACAATGTTTTGCACATGGGCACCAGTAGTATTGCTTCAAAGAGTTGGAAAAGTCAATAGTGCATGGTGCCCTCATAAAAATTGCAAGAAGGGCAGCTTGGAAGCTAACCCATGTTTTTGAATCTTATCACAATTTGGGTTACAAAAAAAATGAATGCATCTCAAGAGGTAATTTTTTGTCTTCCATGATGGACCATGTGTTGTCACTTTTGAAATAAAATTAGATGAAAAACAACTTTTTTCTGAATCATAGAATCTTTTTTCATAGCCGGAGGATGTTTTTTGTCCTCCTCGACGTTTAGGGGTTAAACGGACTTTAACCATTTTTGCACCCAATTATGATATTTGTTTTTGTGTAGGTTAAGAGTAAGAGAATCTCCTACTACTAGTGAAATGAGTTATGGATGAAGATTTGTTGCCAACTTGTAAGGGCTTGCAAATTTGAGTTTCCAACAACACTATAGTTGCAAATATGCATGTGTAGAGTTTTAAAAATCAACCTCAACCATATCAAATTTTGGTTTTTTGAAAGCCCCCTTCACGGCCCTCTTGTGTATTTTACACACATGTGGAAGCCGCAAATTTTCACGTTGTCACTCCCCACCCATGCGTACCTTTGTAGCACATTCTAATGCAAGTGTAGGCCTTGAACCTTTCAGGCTATATGGGAGTTCCAAGCCACGCTCGGCCACTTCATTTAGGTTTACACCGTTGTCCCCTTGGAAACTTATTTGACATGGTCTAATGAATCAAATGGCTAGAGATATTCTAAAGGCCTCATGCAAGTGTATTCTCTCGTTCAAGGCACTACAAAGAGCAGAGCCCAAATAATTAGTGACATAAACATAAGATTGCATGTGCATGAGGCTCTTAGCTTGCATAAATATTGATTGAAGAAAATATTATCTTATGTAATTTCTTCTATTGATAAGAGTATTGTTACGCAACGTGACATCATTGTAATTTTTGTTGCAACTTTTCCAAGTACTAGGGCAACCGAACATGCAAAGAAATTTGTCCAAGCAACGTTTTTGTGAGGATAAATGGGAAATCTTTTCACAGGGTGCACGTTCATCCATTGGTTTTGCTATTGGTAAGCTTCATCCAACCTTGGCGGATCTTCTTGAAAGGGGCATTTGACAATAGGGAATTGAGATATGTATCACCTCTTTTTAACTATTCTTCCACACCTACTATATACGGTCGATATTTATGATACTAAAGTAGGTGTGTCCTATGGGAAAAACACCACCAATTTGAAAATACAATTTGACATAGACGTAGCAACTTTAATTTTGTTTATTTAGCTCTCAATCCGACTCATAGTATCAATTTAAAAAATTTAAATTAAACTAAGCAAAATTTAGATTTTTTAATTGATACTATGAGCAGTATCAAGAGCTCAAAAAATAAAAATAAAATTGTTACTTCTATGTCAAGTTGTATTTTCAAATTGGTGATGTTTTTTCCATGATGCATACCTACTTTACTATCATAAATATTGACCATACATAGTAGGTGTGGAAGAATAGTTAAAAACAGGTAGTACATATATCAATTCCCTTGATAATAGGGGTAGTCACAGCACTTTCTTGCGCTCATGTGGAGAATGAGAACATAATGGTGTCACTTGGCTAGTGGTTGCTTGAGCTTTGGTTATAATTAGCGTGTGAAACTTCTGAGTGTCCCATTTTCTCCTTCCAAGGTGAAGAATGGAGTGGAGAATGAGTTAGCGTGTGAACTTCTTACCACATGTGGTCTACTTGTTTTCCCCTCTCGTAACTATTGCTTCTCACGCTAGCTATTTTTGCTCCTCCAATCGTTGATTGTGCTACCTTTCTCTAAGTAAACCATTCTCCATTCTCCAATCTCATTCTCCAAAACACACAAATGGGGGTGTCACAACATCTTCATGAAGAGCGAGCTCCTATTGGCTCCTCCTTTCTCTCCATAATTCTCAATCTCCATTCTCTTTTCATTCTCTGAAAAGCCATGACTATCTCTAATGTCATCCATTTCTCCAACTCCAATTTTTTTAAGAAGGATGAAAATATGGTAAGATTCTAGCAAAACGAAGTAAAGAGTAAGAGCATCTCATGCAGCACATTAAAAGAGTCCTTTGCATTCCATTGGTAACGGTTGTTGCCATTTGAGTTTCCAACAACAATGTACTAGTCAATGTGCAAGAGCAAGGCCTTTCGAGTTTGGCCACTTTCACGTCAAATTCGAGGTTTCTCTAGGCCCCCTTCATAGGCCCTATTAGGCATTGTTCACGCACTGTTTACGGTGTGACACTAGGTGTACTCTTGCAATTAGTTGTAACGCAGGTGCAAGCCCTCAAACCTTCCGGACTATAGGGAACTTCACGCCTTGTTGTGGTACTTGCTGCTCCCGTCCCCTCCAAACCTAGTTTTGAGGCGCTTCTTTAACCCCTAATTGTCCAAGAGGACGTTTTTTGTCCTTTCATTCTAAAAAAAGATTTTGTAGCCCAGAAAGAAACTGTTTTTTATTTAATTTTTTTTTGGAAATGATCATAAACGCATAGTGCATCATGGAAAGCAAGAAAAAAATTCATCAAGTACACCCATATTTTTAAATACCCCAAGTTGTGAGAAAATCTAGAATGACGATGTTAGGTCCCAAGCTGCCCTTATTGCAATTTTCAAGGGATCAACAAGCACTTTTGACTTTTGCAACTTTTTGAAGCAACGTTATTGGTGCCCATCTGCAAAAACACTATTGAAGACACTGTTGAAGCTACAGTTGGACAGACCACGATGACCCAACAGACGTTTAATTCCTGAACATCATGAAAGCCCTGTATGGGCATATGTATGGCCGTATGTACAAACGTATTTGAATTGCTTTGAAAGCTTTCCAAATTTTTTATGCACCCACCATCATACAACTCCTCAATATGTATGATTGTAACACTTAATTTCTAACTGATTCAAACTTTTGAATATTGGTTACAACCGTATTTGGTACCGTAGCTCCACAACCCAAGGGCCCTTTAGGGGGTTAAGGGTTAAAACGTGCTGCAGGAGATGCTCTAAGTTAATTACATTGAAAATATTGCATTTAGGTTGCTCTCACTCTAATTTCTCAACATTTCACACTATATGAATATTTACTGCTGCTACAGTATTTTCCATCAAAAGTTATTGCAACAAACCATTTTTAGAGGGCCTATCAACAACAATGAAGTTGCTGCAAAAGGATAAATTAGTGGTTTCCAAGTCATAACCATGTGAAATCTAAATATTTAGTGAGTTGCATGTGCCTCCAAGTGGGCCAAGTGATGAGTCATGAGGTAATTTTCCAAGGTAAGGCAACCTAATTGTCAAGGCAACCTAAATGCAGTATTCAGTGTACACCAAATATTGCATTTAGGTTGCCTTACCTTGGAAAATTATCTCATGACCCACCACTTGCCCACTTGGAAGTGCATGTAACTATTTATATATTAAAATTTCACTTGGTTTACAACTTGGATGTTGTTAGTTTGAGTTTCTATAGCTTTGTAATAGTTGTCAAATCTTTTAAGAATTATTTATCACAATAATTATTGATAAAAGCTAATGTAGTAACATTAAGTATTCTAATAGAGTGGAATGTCAAGAAATTAGTATGGGGGCAACCTAAATGCAATATTCAGTGTAGCTGACGAGGGGATCGACTAACAGTCGGTATTTCCATTCGTCTTTACAAGCAAACCTTGGCCGGCCATTTGCTGATAAGTAAGCGTCACCAGCGCACTTCCCTTAGAAACTGCTCCTTTTCGAAGCTTTCTAGCTTCGCCTGCTCTTCCCGTCATCTCGCGTGTGCTTTGACGAGTGCCGCCGGAGTCATCGCATGTGGCCCTGTTTTTTGCAGACAAGCGCCCCCATAGCGGAACCCAAACCAGAGTTACCGGCAGTCTTCCACCGCGTGCACGCGTTTCCAGTGCCCTCATCGCCTACGCTTCTCAATTCCCCTCTTCAGCTCTTTCGTAGCTTGCGTTGCGTATAAACAAAGTTTGGGTGCGCCTCTCTGGCACTAACTTAATAGCGGTGGATACCCACTCATCCTTGCCTTGCCGTTCCATCTCTCGCGTTGCCCTTGGAGAGAGAGACAGAGCACTTCATTCTGCCCTGTCCTTACCCACTTCGAGTCTTCCGATACCTTCAAGGTCTAGTAGTCTGTTCTGTCCTTACCCATTTCAAGTTTTTGGAGCCTTTCAAGAGTTAGAAGTCTGTCCTTGTTCTTACCCATTTCGAGATTTCGGATACTTTTGAGAGTTAGCAGTTGCAGCGATTGTGGAGAGTTCTTCGGGGTCGTGGAGGCTTTGAGAGTTGTTTTGCAGACGTCGAGGTGTTTTTGAGGTATTTTTGAGGTATTTTTTGGAGTCGTCGTAGCCAAAATGCCGGAGATGGTGGCCTCGTATCCGTCACAGCGATTCTCGGCGCTACTGGATTTTCAAAGAAACGTGGATCTCGTGTGTCCGTCTCACATCGGGAAGAAGAGCCCGGCCTTCGAAGCGGCGGGGTTGCTCATGCCCAACAACAACACCAACCCGAAGCCCAACCATCACCGAGGTCGGCACGGCGATACGTCCTGGCAGGAGAGCTGGTCGGAGTCGTTAACCGCGCTTCTGTCATCGTCATTCCAAAGACCGTCCCTCTCGGCATCAGCGGTGGCGTCCCCCCCAAGACCGTGTGCGATGGAATCTCGGAGCTCTTCTTCTTTTGCCGTGACTCGTTCCCAAGGCCAATTTTCCCCACAGAAGTTCATTCGGAACGCTTTGAAGCGCGCGTTTGGACGAGACGAAGAACAATTGAACGTGAAAAGAGCGAGGTTCGAAGATTTTGGTTCCACAGCAGAGGCCATGGTGTGTGGTTAGAATCAAAGCTTTCCAAGTTTTTTTCTGTAAATACACAAAAAGATTATTTGATTGGTGAGGAGGTGCTGTAAAGAAAAAGAAAAAGAAAAAAAACAGAAGTAGGCTGAGGTTAAGGTTTTTTTTACCGCGGTAGCAAAAGGGGGTTGGATTAGCGTGAGCTGAAGAGCCAGCAATCATCGACCCAGTCTTTTTTGTAGACGAAGAAGAGAGAGTTCGAATTTTTTTGTAAGAGCTTGGAACTTCAGTGATCATTATGGCTTCGTACGGTAGCACATCTGCAAAGGCGGTGGCTATGGGAGTACTTACCAGAGAATTCCACTTCTATTCGATGGGAGAAAAGTACCGTGTCAGAAATTTTGTGGACTTGCAATGAAAAAGATCCCCTGTGCTTCTCCTGTTGTAGGATTATTGATAATTTGGGCATGTTTGTACTAGTGATTATTAACTGGCTAAATATCGCAGGATTGCTACCAATTTTTATTATGCAGCTCAACATTACAGTGTAAAATTTGAATATTTTAGCTTTTTAACAGTGTTTTTAGCCACTAGAGCTAAAAGTGAAAATCATATTTAGGATCACTGGTTTTTGCACCATCAATATGGTAGTTTGTGAGGCTGATAAGAATGAAATGGTACTACTCCAGTACAAGAGAATAAGTGGAGGCAGGCCCCCCCAACAAAGTTTTCCTACAAATGGTATGGAGAATGTTAGCTGGCGTGGCTACCAATAACATTGTTGGTGTTCAAAAAGTTGTTGGTCAAAGAACTCTGAACGGAAGGGAACACTCAAGTTGAAAAATGGTAAAATGGCGGTAAATTTTCAGTCTATATTTAATGTCTCGAAACGTACATTTTATTTTTTGATATTTTGCCACTTGGACACATAAGATTTGAAATGTAATTGATTTGCATGTCACTTTTTTATGGAGACAGTATTTGAAAGTGTTCATTGACGTAAATGAGAAACTACGTAATGCTAAAGCATCCGAAGTATTGATTTCAGTGTTATTATTTGGAAGAGGAATCTAACATAAGTTACGATACAATGATTTGAAAATCTGTAAAAAATTTATGGTATTTTTAACCCCTAAAGCACTAAGCTCTCCAAAACTGCCATTTCTAGTACAAGTGACAATTTTTTTAAAAAAACTTTTTTTATACAAATGTAGCCATAAGATCTTATACTATACTAGTATCAAACGATGTGAAAGACATGAAAAATATTCAGGAGTTTTCACCTTGTAGATTTTTAGATATTTGAGTTTGAATTGACAAAAAGCCAGTTTTTGTCTTTGCAAAAATCCGGGCAGCTGCACTTCACAAGGTCATTTTTGTATGGAAAAACTCCAAAATGGTTGTAATTTTTTGAATTTGTTCTTCAAAGTGAGTTGGGTACACACTTGAAAATTTTCAAATCATTTGGAATTGTAAAGCACATGTAAAAACAATAGTAAGTAAAAAGAAGTAGAGAATGATTCACACCACTAAATTGTTAAGAAGTTAATTATGGAAATGAAAAATTCCAATCCCAATGGTTATAGTGTTGTGATAAAAAAATTACATCTTTTGGTCTTGGTTTTTTTAAATATTGAAATTGAGTAAATTAATGGACTTCAAAGTTTATTTTAGAGTAGAGAATCCATAAGTGCTTGCAAACAAAATCTCCTCATAACTTTCATCTCATTGATCAAAATAGAATGGTTCAAAAATTCCCAAGTATATATAAACCTAAAGAACCAATTTCAAGAAACAAAATTCAGAAAATGTAATTTTTAAAGAAGTTTTTTGGCTGCCCGTTGAGCAAAAGAAACTACATATCATGCAATAAACACCATATTAGTTAAATTAGGAAAAACATGGGTCCCATTTTGTACTCCACCTTAAACCCAAAAAGTTACCTTAAACTAGAATTGAGGGTTTCAAATTCACTCTGAGCCACTAAGATTTTTTCCCTCCCAAATTGGAGCTCTATTTTTTCCAATTTAACTAATATATGGTGTTAATAACTTTTGAACCATGAAGTGAAGAATTAAGAAAATTGTTGGGCCTTAAACCTACTCCTTGGACATATCATGTGTGAAAATTTCAAAGAAGAAAAATGAAAACCCCATTGGTAGTGAGCTGCCCAAAATTGCTATGTTGTCAAAAAAGGGTGTTCAGTGCTTTAGGGGTTAAAATATTTCTGATGCATTCTCTTTAGATGGTTAGATGGAGTACTTTTCTAGAATCAATGTGTATGTTATAGCATAGTCTTAGTAGGGATTACTTCTGGAGTGTAGCAGCTCTAACTAAAAAATGGGTGAATCACAAAGTTTAGTTTGAATAGTAGCTTAAATTTTATCTTGATTTCTTCAAAGTAGACTTTCAAAGTCTATCTAGAGTGAGTCACCCATCCTCTTGCATCCACCAGTTTGGAATATCATGGGGTTGAAAACAACACTACTCATGCTCTTGATAAGTGTAGCACCCATATCACTAATAGCATCTAATATGCCCAAGAAAATCGAATCGATGTGTGGAAACAAAGTTATTTCATTTTCCAATTACCAAAATCAGACTGCAGGCAGAGACCGTCTCCAAAGCTTGTGTGGACCCCCTTGCATGACTCTGCAATGAAATGAAGCCACAGACGGATGTACCAATAGCCCTTGATCAAATTGTTATTTTATACGAAAAATTAAATAAAAGCTACAATAAAGATCTGCACTGAAATGAAGCCAGAGAATTACCTGGCAAATAGCAATTGTTCAAATCAATATATTGTTACAGAAAAATGGAACCAGTGGAAGCTGCAAAAAATGCTTTGCTGAGATGGCACTACTGAATCCTGGTACATGACAAACTAAGATGTAGGTGAGTGCCGGTTCCCGAGAAGCAACAATATCTGCTCCAGAAGACCTATCTTTAAAAAACCGTGCTACATCACACCATGTGCTACCATACAAGACATGAATAAAGAATTTGCAAGAATTTGCAAGTTGTCAGCCTTGACCCATGTGTACTACTGTAGAAGATTTCAAGCATGTCCACAGAAGCCGCACCTTCTCAGAAAATAGTGGAATACCGACTGTAGCAATATCCAGTAAATTCAAGGATTAAACAGATTAGATAAATTGAGATCAAACGCAACAACCAGCGCAACTCCAGTAAGTATGGCCAGCCACAATAAAGCAGAATCTGCACCAAACCCCAGACAACCAAACCCCAGACCACTTTGTCATTAGTCAGATCGTCAATCAACCTTATCACAAATTAAATGGCAGAAACACCATTTTCTAGTACTAATAGAACCAACCACTCAGAATAACCAAGTGTGATAAGAAGGAAAACAAGAAGAAAACTCATTCGGTTTTCAACCCTATTTCACAAAATTAACCGCAAAAGCTTTCCAGAACGCGCAGAATCAATCAGGGTCATTAATCCGTTATATAATTTTATATTGACTTCTACTTTTTATTTATACTGACACAACAGGGTCAGCACCCCAACCTTGACACAATTAAAGGGATAAACTATTAACAGATGTTTTATCAACTATTAAAGTGTTGAATTACAAATTCAGTGCAAAAAATACATGTTGTATTATTTGATTATAGGGAAAAATTTCATGGATACCCCTAAAGTTTGCAATATTTTCATAGATACCCCTGCTTTTTCAGAAATTACACAAATACCCTTGGACCAAAAAATTTAGGCGTTTGTTTTATTATGCATGTCACTTCCTTCTCCCTTTGTGCGCACACTACTTCTTTCCTTTTATGTGTACGCACACTACTTCTTTCTTGTTATGTGTACGCACAAAGAAAGAAGGGAAGTGGCATGCACAACAAAGAAAAAAACGCCTAATTTTTTTGGCCCAGGGGTTATTGTGAAATTTCTGAAAAAGCAGGGGTATCTATGAAAATATTGCAAACTTCAAGGGTATCCATTAAAAATTTCTCTTGATTATAAACATACTGTCAAAACTTTAATGACAACTCAAACTACAAGGGTGAAACTTTTGAGGCAGATCTTCCACACCTGCACTAAAAAAAAACTGAAGATGGCAACCACGACAATGAGAAGAAGAGTCAAACTTACTCTCTTGTCTAAGTCTGTCGAGCTTCAGTGCCCAATTGTTATCTTCCTCCTCCTGGTTTTCGACAGCCGGGTTGCTCCGAACTGCAGGTGCTTCTGGTTCCGAGGAATTCGGGGTTGGAGGCTTGCTTGTTACAATATTGGGATTAACAAGCCCAGCAACCGGATCAATAGGTTTACTAACAACTGGGGTAGATTGGGTCATCAAAGGATTGGAAAACCGGAAACCGTCGTCACCCCTCCGAGCATCTACTGACATGACAATAGCGTCCCGTAGCTGTCGCTTCTCCGGACTTGCATCCTTTTCGTCTATTTCCTTGCTAATAAAGTTTCCAATTTCATTCCAAACCTTGTTCGTTACAGGCCTGTCCCCAACACCAGCTTCCTCCTCCTCCTCCGCTACATAGGCTTTATAAGTCAACCGGAGCGTAAGCTCTCCGGCGCTCGATCCAAGAAAAAACCATTTATCGTTCCTCAGGGTAAGGACTTTGTCAACAGGAACTGTGTCTTGGAGATCCTCAATAGGAATCTGTTCAGAACATTTCACGTAAGAACCAGGCCTGACACACAAGGTTCAAGAGTAGCTCTATAGCAGTGAAATTATTTTGTGCTAATTATCGCTTTTTTGCTACACCAAAATTGGTGTGGCTAATTGTTCTATAGTAAATTTTGAAAAAATGTAAAATGTTTAGCCAACTTTTATACACGGGTTTGGGAGTAGGAGCACAGTTTTCAGGGTTCCATTTAATGTCGCCTCACCCTCCTGGTGCGATATTTTAAAATCTCACAAAACCATCATGAGATTAAACCTTGATGAAAGGTTGAAAGCATCCAACTTTACATATGTAAAAAAAATTTAGCCATCCTTGCTACTCAACCATTTTTTGGTTAGAAAAACAAGCTAAGGCCACTTCAAAATATTTTCACTGCTCCATAGACGTGAGACGAACTAGATATAGAATTAGAGAAATCAATGTCTCTGATGCATAAGCACCAGTAGAAATCATGTTCTGCTCCAGTTAAGGAGTTCACCAAACTTGGCTGGAACCAGTCACTAATGACCAAGTTGGGTGAACTCCCTGAGCGGAACAACTCACTAACGACCAGTTTCAACCAGGTTGGGTGGACTCCCTTTGTAACAGGACATGATTTCCACTAGTGAGGTTTAACCCTTAAACGTCCAGAGTTTTGTAATATACTCACAAATGGTGACCTGACGTTTAAGGGTTGATGAGCTCAACAAATTAAGATATTAGAACTCCTTCACGGGTGAGTTGCATGTCGAAAATTAATATACAATCTAGGAGACGAGGATTAAAGCACGGTGATTTCAACAACAGCCACAAACTTTCAAGAAATGTTATCTGGACTGCGATCAAAGATGTCAAGGGGGTAACCTTCAAAAGGATATGCACGGGATTTAGCAAAGTTGAGTGACAAATACCTCGATATAGCCGACGGTAATAGTAGTCAATCCCAGAAAACCAACAAAATCTCGGACTCTGATTCTGAGTTTCTGTGTCGCGGGGTTTACAACAAGCATACGAAAGTCCTGATACCAACAACGGTCGATATGAGTACTGAAAATGGATATGCGAACGTCGTCAAATGTCACGTAAGGCAATGTAAACAATCCTAAAGCACATGAAGCACAAAGGTGGCTCGTGCATTACCTGGCTCCAAACTGGCGAGCCTGGAGGGCCGATAGTTGATGTTTTACTGTTTCTTTTACTCCGAAAAGTCTGCTCTCCTAATAAGAAAACCACATACGGATCTGTCTGACCTGCTCACACAGAACACGGATCAATCAGACGCTAAAAACAGTACCATATTCTAGAACTTTCATATCATCATACATAAAATGCAACACATCTAAATTTATCATCAAATGGAAAAAATCCCCCAAGAAACAGATCTTGATGGTTTGAAAAGACATGCAATAAAGAAATTGGTTGCAGAGTCTTGCACCCGATCATATAAGGTCTCTGTTGAACTATGCATCTAAACCGACTCTAGTTACAATTCAATATGGCACTGAAATTACCTATGGGAAAGTAATTAAGTTTCCGTGCTTCAAGTAATGTTATTGAAAGCTCTCCAGCAAAACCTTTTACTTCAAATATGCCGTCCTTGAAATCCTTTGTAAGAGGTCCAGCTGTTTCTCCCTTGAGATAATTGACTACTTGTTTGTTGGGACGAACAAACAGTAGTGGAAGATCTTTAGTGAGCAACTTTGTTAAAAATCTGCGATTATTTTCACGGGGAAAGACGTCAACCATCAATACAAGTGCAATCGTTTGCAGAATTTCAGACGTTCATGCGAGAGACTTTTCAGGTTAATCAATACAGGAGTTTCAAAAGAAACCCGTATCAGCAGCTGATATAATTCTCTAATCTGCTAACAATCTATCTGCACTGCATCACCTACTGGCAATTCATAGTGTCATTGCATTTTATGACCTTCAATAACTATCTTTAGGGTAACACTGGTTTTAAAAACCGGTGAGAGAGATCTACAATTGCAAGGGAAGTTGTTCTAACACTAGGGGATGAACCATTTCTTTTGTCATTGAAAACAATCAAACAGCAGGTCAATAAACTTACACGTTTAAAAATGGTACAGCTGTTTGATGAAGAGGCCACCCAAACATAAAAATGCAGCAATATACCTAATGTTAGTACCAGTAAATTTGCACTCAAAATTAAAAGCTAGAAAACACTCCATGTCATGGCCAGCTACATTAGGCTATAGCAGTACATGTCTTATATACTTTGTTGCATGCATGGACATTGAGAAAAGAATCCTCAAACTGTGTAATGTAGTCATATAATTTGGTCTTAAAAGCATCTTGACACATCAACAGCAGGGCATAAAAGTAAGGCTTGCAACTACCTCCTCATCAATAAGAATATCTTTAATAACCAGAGCGTTATCGTATCGTTCTAAATATGGAGAGAACTACAACAAAGAACACGAACTGCCAACGAGATACAAATCCAATTAGATAACATGTTGGATACATACCCATGAGATTAAAGAACCGGAATGGAGCCAATGCCAAGGTGACTTTGGGTGGAGAAATAAAGGCCCAAGTTGCCGTCCCTACCCAGGGTTCTGTCGGAATTAATTGAAGCTTCACCCAGATTTCTCCATCTAGATCTAAACCCCGAATGGTAATTGGAAATTTGATAGGCAGAAAACCGAACTTCAATGCTAAAGAGAAAACCATTCGAGAATTGCCAGTGTATCGTAACCCAACATGGTACCTGCAGAAGACTCAAAATCATTCCATGTCAAGCAACACATATGATTCTATATATATTATAAAAAACTCAACGCCATTCCACTTCATGCTCAATAGCTACTGGGATTCATTTGCTATAGTAACGACCGACAATTATCCTCAATTGACACATCTCCACAGTATTACGTTGCCATCCATGCTCATTGATCGTCAGCCTACATCCTACAAGTCAAGCAATAGCATCTAGTACCAAGACAACCGTCAAGTATTAGGAGTAAGGTGAGCCACGTACTGAAGATCATTAGCACGTCGAGATGTACGACGTTCTATTGTTCGCAAAGTGACCGGTTCATCGCCCAAAAGAAATTGCTTGAGAACAACTCGCTCTACATGAGGTGGCTTCTCTGGAATTTCGTCAATAACAGGCTGTATAGCCTCAACCAATGTGTTTTCCAACTTCCGGCGATACAGATTCCAAACCTTCCCTAAAACCATGTTGAGCCATTCTGCGCTTTCTTTCTTCTTCATGTCACTTTGCAGTAACATCGACAGTGCAATAGGAGCTGCCACTGCAGCCTGCGCAGCCTGAACATCTTTAGTGCTAGCTGCACTTGTGGAGCCTGTCCCCACAGTATTCAAAGTCTTTTTCCGGCGCTGCAATTTTCTCCACCAACTAGCTAGAACAACGGCCACAAGCATTAGACTTCCCAATCCCAAAAAGCTGTCACTTAGGAAGGGGAGAAGTGGAGTACCAGGTGAAGCATCTACACTGGTGGTGAAGTAATTTGACGTGTTGGTAGCAAACTCCTTAGCTTGATTTACTTTCTTCAGTGCCGCCTCCAACACTCGGTCTTTCATGGATAATTCTTCTGCCTTTAAGGTTTCGAATGGCTTCATAGGTCGCTCACTGTCATCTTCAAGAAACTCAAATGTCGGCCTAGATTGATCCTTCCGTAACCCCTGCCTGATTGCAGAGGAATCTATCACACTCTGTTGTGATTCATCACTCAAGCCTACCCCTGTATTATCTCTCTTCAAGAACCGGCCAAGAAAATGCCCGCTCCTGCGCTTTGCGTCTTGATTGCTTTTAAAAACATCTCCGAATCCGGCTGATAAATACCAATTCTTCTTTCTTTGCAAAGATTTGGATTTAATTCTGAACGAGTAACTTGAATGATCAATAAATGGGCTACCATAAGGGTGATATTTCCGAATACGAAACCGATTAGGAAAGCAATTACTCAATGGATGAAAATACAAAGTTTGTGCGGGATGAGAGCCTATTGGAGGCTGAAAATTGTGAGCAGAGACTGGCAAGGCCTTCGCAGATGTAACTACGAATACCACCATTTTGACGAGTCCCTGAATACAGACAACAGGATACATTCAGTGAGAATACTGTAACCATCTAAAGACTTATACAAGTAACCCCTATATATGATTAAATGCTGATAGAAAGTGATCATATTCATCCAATTTTCAATGCTGGTCATGTTGATCAAATTGGAATGTTTCACAGCGCCAAAAATGTGATGATAAAGTGCACAGAGCTCTAAAAACGAGGACCGGTACTAGACCAGACACTTCACGAATGGAAAAGAGTCAATCTCTTGAAGTTTTGCTATTTTAACTAATATGACGGTGTCCATGAGGTTCAAAAAAACTGCACAAGGTAACAGAGGAAAAGCCAATGATCGCGTACCAGTTCTCATGAGTGCACTTGCAGCTCATTCAACTCCCTCGAGGTCGACAATCTTCGAAACAATCAGCTCGTTCTAGTATCTTCAAGACAATTTGGTCAGAATGCCACAATCAGCGTAACTCAGCTGAGCTCAACATTGAAATTTGATTATAAGGATTTTCAATCTCAACAAAATCTCTTTATTACAAGTCAGACATTTTGAACACAAACAGCATTGGTAAGAAATGTCACGGTCACAGTTCACGAGATTTTGAAATACACAGGAGCAATCAAATTTCGCTCACAATAAAATATTGATTAGTGAGAAGATGACCTGAAGAGAGCCATCGGCTTGAGAATCCCGTTTAAACCCTAAGAACTCCGATTACAACACGAGCCATTCGAGAATTTAAACCTTCCATGCGACAATGATTTCGCGTCTCCGCAGCTTTCAAAAATCCATGCTTATCCATCAGTAGCTCCAAAGAAGCCGAATCAAGCTTTCTCAGAAACGCCAATTGAGTTGGAAACAGTTCTGTCGCGGCGTTTATCGCAGTCCAATCTTCTCGCACACACAATTGGATCGAAAAAGAAATATGTCGTAGTTTTTTGCTGCAAGTTTGGATTATGAGCTAAAGAAGAAGAAATTGAGAGCAGGAAATGAGACCTGTGGTTTTTGTGAATCGAGGATCAGCGCATTGCTCGACTGCAGTACATGCGTGACCGCCATCGCCATCGCCAGCAGAGCTTGAAGAAGCGCATTCAACGGGCACACAATCCACTGAAGATGAGCCACTGGCCCCGTTCACACGGGCGATGCGGGCGGGGAGTCTGAAATTGGAGCCTTCAATGGGAGTGTGCGACGTGGCGGGCTCTGGCCACGTGGTTTTTGCATTCATAGATTTCGGTCTCCAAACAACAGGCCTCTTTCACATCCCGCTGTATACAGTTCATACCAAGTTCATCACATCCGAGGCAAATATTTACTATTTTTCAAAATATTGAGTGCACCCTACCCCGGAAACTAAAATTTCTCATAACTTTCATCTCATTGATGGAAACTGAATGATTAAAAGCTTCCTACCTAGATATAGATCTAAAGAACCAATTGAAAAAATAACCAAACTTGAAATGTTATTTTTAAAGAAGTTTTTGAGCTGCCCGGGTTGCCCTCACAAGCAAAAAAAACAACAGATCATGCAATAACTTTTGAACCATGCAATCAGAAGTCATGAAAACTCATGAAAATTGTTGGGCTTTACAGCTACGCCTTTGAGACTTCATGTGTGAAAATTAAAATATAAAAATAAAATGCAAAACTCATTTGTACCGACCTGCCCAAAATCCCAAGACAACAAGAAAAAGGCTGCTTGGGCCTTGAGGGGTTAACCCTTAAGGAACCATAGGGCATAGTATATACACTACCGTATAATTGGTATTTGCTACTAGTAAGAAGTTTTTAATTTGGGATCTCAAGTAGCTCTCTAGAACCACTTTGATCTATTTTCCAACTTCTCCGTTGATTTCAAATGTAGTAGAGGTGTGGATCCATCCCAAATACAAGAAAAATACCCCATACATAATATGTATGCTGCTGTATGATTGGCATTTGCTACCAACAAAAAGTTTTAATTTGAGATTTTGACTACCTCACTAGAACAGCATTGATCTATATTCTAACTTCTTTGCTTATCTCAAATGTAATAAAGGTGTGGATACACTCCAAATACAAAAAAAATACATTATATTGTATTAGTCGCAAAGGGCTGCTTTGTCCTTTAGGGGTTAAACCCTCATGTAAGAAATACTGGTTTTGGAAAATGATTTCTCAATTATTTCAACTTCCACTCTTTAAAACATTTTTGAACTAACCTGTGGTAATCAACCTAATCACGAATGGCCAAAGGCTATTAATTTATCATACTTGGGACTGAGGGTGAGGGTGCATTTTTATCACACAAAGAAAGTGAAAAAAAATGTATACCATTTTTAGATTTTTTTAAAAGGAAGAATTATTCAAACCCATATAATGAATAGCTACACCAAATAGACTCACGAGGTTGCCCAACATTATTTGCTCAAAGTCCATACTATATTAACCCCTCACCGCCCACGGTACTTTTGAGTATTTTAGAATTTGCTTGAAAGTGAACAAAATGCTGGCATTTTAATCAATCTTATCAATTTTTTCTATAGCGTAATCAAAAAAATTCAAAATAGACATGTTATAGGTCACATAGAAAAAGAAATCACAACAATATCACTTATAGATTGAAAGGTTATAATGTTTGATCACGAGGGCGCAAAAATGATTTGAAGTCTTTCAATCTTCTTTTTGCATCTCAAACCTAAAATATAGGATATCAAAAAAATATGAGTATGTAAAGTATGACATGCATAATCCCAATCAATTTACAGAGTCTCAAAATCTACTTTACAATTTTTTAAATTGAATTTTTAATGTGATTTTTTTCCAAGTTCTAGTGTACTTGAGGCTCATTTCCAAGAGCCTTCAACACTAGAAAGTGAAGATTTGCCATGGACATTCTTGCACAAAATCTTGAATAAACAAATCACTTTAATTCATTTTCAAGATCAGACTCTTAATGTTGGATCTAGACTTCAATAAGAATTTAAAAATAATAATAATCACTAAAAAAAATCTTTAAAAAAGTCCGGTATCTCTGAATTTTATGGGCCCCTTGGGCGGTGAGGGGCTAAGTATTTATTATTTACTGCTACAACGTTGGTTGTACAGATGTTTCAGCAATGAATAACCATAACTGAAATATTCAATTTTTGCTAATGTAGATTACCAAAACTAACCTAATCTCACAAATCCTGATTTGCATATCCTCTGTAGCATACTCCCACGCATCATCCAGGTGTTGGCAAAGCAATTCATTTTACACCTACATAATTTCCGTGAAAGTAAGCCAATCTAATGAGAGTATTTCGTGTAGAATAAACGTGATTGTTGTGAATAAAGAACCAGAATAAGATGTAGAAGTGATCCTCTTGATTTTTTAACCCTCAAATGACACTCAAATGACAATAGAGCATAGTATATATGTTGTCATATAGTTGGCATTTACTACCAATAAGAAGTTGTAATTTGAGATCTCAAATAGCTCATTAAAATCACATTAATCTACTCTCCAACTTTTTTGTTTGATATGAAATGCAGTAAAGGTTAGAATCCATTCCAAATACAGGAAAAATATCTCATATTGTACTAATTGCAGTGGTGTGCTCAGATGTTTAAGGATTAACCCTAGACCGCTCAAGGGGACGGAATGTGGCCGTTGTGCATTTAAATTTGAATGTTTTTGACTTTTATTAAAGATTAATCTTGAGATTAATTTAAGTGGTTATTTTTTTAAATTATTCTTACTAAAGTATTGTTTTAGTATCAAAAATCCAATTTTGAAAATGAATGACTATGACTTGTCTATTCAAGATTTTGTGCAAGGGTGTCCATTGCAAATCTTCACTTTCTAGTGTTGAGAGCTCTTGGAGATGAGCCTCAAGTACATTAGAACTTGGAGAAACAATCACATTAGAAATTTAATTTAAAAAGTTGTAGAGTAGATTTTAAGAAGCCGTAAATTGATTAGGGTTATGCATGTTGTACTTTACATACTCATTTTCTTTTGACATTCTCAATTTTAAATTTGAGATGTGAAAAAAGAATTGAAAGACTTCAAATCACTTTCATAGTTTTAACACCCTCTTCATCAAATGTTATAATTTTTCAATCCATAAGTGATATTGTTGTGTTTTCTTTTCCTATGTGATCTTTAACATATCTAGTCTGAATTTGTACAGTTACAGTTTATAAAAAAATGATGTAACTTATCAAAATGTTGCCATTCTGTTCATCCAAGAGCACATTCTAAAATACTGGAGAACTTCTGTGGACGGTCTAGGGTTAAATGCTCGTGATTGTTAAAACCAACGCCCAAGAATGTTTGCAACTAGTTTCGTATGGATGGAAATTTACAATCTTATACTAACATGCTAGATGTAGTTGATTTGTATAGGCTCAGAAGATTTATTTTTTCAAATAGTACAGACCCGTCAACATTACAAAAAAAAATGTTTTTGAACTTAAAACAAGCTCCCTGACTGCATTTTTTTTAAGCTCAATGCTTAACATATCCGAACAAGATAAACAAACCTTCTAAATAAATATTTTCTCATCAAGAGTTTTTTATAGTAATATTCGAGATGTCTCTAGAGGCCCTCGTTTGCAAATAACTCTGACATGATCACAAAATAACACAAAAACATCAAAGTAAATGTCTTTACTCCTAACGATCCATGCATCCCTTTCTTTGCATGTCAACGTCAACTCAGGTATACTATTCAAAATACACGTTTTTATATATTCCATTTAACTTACAAAATAATTGTAGGAAGTTTAATTTTCATTCGTTTTGGTAACAAAAATCCAAAATATTTATACATTGAATACTATTTACAAGGTTTAGAACTCCAATGGTGCAGCGTTCTCATAAAAACAGTTATTAAAACTCTGCTACAAAAAGAAAATCTAAGGTTTAAAATTTTCCTTTGATTTTCATTATTGATAAGATATACAAATTACTGTAACATGTTGTGTAGTTGATGTACTTTACACGTCATTTACTTAAAAAAATTCTCCACAGCTTCATCTGTTCACCAACTTTTCTGAAGATTCGTTATAACGATACTGAACATAACAATTTTCTTGAAACGAATGACGGGCTTGTTTTTGATTTTGCACACGAGGGGACTAACAGTTAACCCCTAAGTGCCCAAGGCACCAAAATCTGGTGTCCAAAAAATTTCAGAAAACTTCGAAACCTTGTCGAAGGCATAGATTTTATTTTTTTGTAGTTTATGTTTTTGGAAAAGTTGCATGCTAAAGTTAGCTTCACCATTTAAATTCAACTTTCTCCATATCTTATTTTATTTATTTTTGGTGGAAGGTTAACTACTAGCATACATTTTTTATCATAAATAGTGTTGTGAATAGTGTCATGAATAGTGTCACGGAGCCTATGAGAAGTTGCCACATTAAAAAAACGGGCATCAAGTTGAGCAAAAGGTGAAGATTTCTCTTGGGCACTCCCTTGGGCAATAAGGGCCTTTTTTGTGAAATTTTGACATCTAACAAAATCTAAAAGTGCATTTGGACCAATTTCACTTGGAATATCTTTGTTATACTAATTAGAATCTATTCACCATTGAAAATTCTTTCATTCATAATGATTTTGGTCAATAACTGAAGCTGAAATTTTTCTTTGTATTAGAAGGTTGCATTTTTATAGTTGCATTGCACGCTCATTTGTGAAATTGTGGTCATGGATTTGGAAGAGGGGCCATTGGTTTTGAAGTAACAACAATAAACACTAAAACATCCTAAGTGGTTGTTTCCCAATTTTGTATCCAAAAGTCACAAATTTACATTAGAAGTTTCGGGCAGCTACAAAAAAAGCAAAAAATTCCATACTCATCATCATTCAATCACAAATATCTTGAAATCTGTGCGGCCATTTTGGACTCTTTTTGGATAGTGCCATCTAGAAACCTTGAAGTTCAAGATTCAACGGTTACAATTTTGTTTTGATGTTTAATAATGATCTTACAAGGACAATTCAAAAACTTCAAAACTACCTTCTAAAAAC
This sequence comes from Ulota crispa, assembly GCA_963920765.1. Taxonomy (NCBI): domain Eukaryota; kingdom Viridiplantae; phylum Streptophyta; class Bryopsida; order Orthotrichales; family Orthotrichaceae; genus Ulota; species Ulota crispa. The sequence continues at coordinate 10,273,926 of OY987244.1, read as the reverse complement.
AAGAAATACACCCTTCGGCATTTAGGGGTTAATTAGCACTATTGGGTTGCACAAACAAATTTAACCCTTAAAGGACCGCTCTAGGTATAGGATAGTAAAGACGCTGCCATATAATTGGCATTTGCTACCAATAAATTTTTTTGATTTGAGGTCTTGACTAGCCCACTAGAACCGCATTGATCTATATTCTATTTTCTTTGTTGATTTCAAATGTAGTAAAGGTGTGGATGCATTCCAAATACAAGAAAATGCGAAATACTATATTGGCTGCAAAGGGCTCCTTGGTCGTTTAAGGGTTAACAAGTAACTTTCTCTACACATGCATTAGGGGTTTCAATTATGGCATTCTTGCACCAAAATTGTTCACGTGAATAAGATTTGTAAAAAATTTGGTCAAGTCACTCCGTGAACAAGCCATGATAACCTCCGAAGGTTGTGACAGCATATTCACTGATGAACAAAAACTTGTTCATGACCATTTGTGCACTGTTTTTCAAGATATTTGAAACCCCATAATGTCAGATTTTTGGTGTTGATGAAGCTTTCTTACACTGCTATAGTGAAGATGCATGAAGCATCTAATTTTTTTTAGGAAAATTTTGCCACATTCTGACCTCATTTGACAGCCGTTACCATGATACTAAAAAAATCAGGTGAAAAAATGGATGAAATTGCCAAATCCATCTGAAACAAATACTCGATCTACCAAAATTTGAATTGAATTTGACTGAAAGTTGCTGGTAGATTCATGGATGAAAGTGCACACATGTATGATTCCATCCATTTTTCCTTAACCTTAAAGGACGGGCCTACAACCATGGATTTTCCTTGGAATTGCAATAATCTTCTAGGAATTATTTTGGCAATGCAATCAACATCAAAATTCAATATTATAATTTTAGTACAAGAAGGTATGTGCATACTACATGTATAAAAAATGTTCATAAATTTTGGTGAAAATTTGAAATTATTGTAAATTTTTGAAGCAAATGCTAAAGAAATTCATATAAATTACAAAATGTATTGAATTATGCCAATTTTTTAATTGTGGATGTGAATCATGATGGAAATCATCATGATGGATTTTTTCTTCCCATACTGGTAAAATTAGAAAAAGTAACCATTCCGTGGTAATAGGTACTCAACTTGTGATAGTAATAAAATTTTCAAAACTTAATTTTTTTCAAAATCTTAAAGTACAAGGAGAAACTAGATTTGGTAAACTTTCTATAGCTTGTTATGCTCAAACTAAAAGCACAATATTTTAATAACTTAAATTGAGTTTTGGGAAAAAGATCCTCAGAATTCAAAATACACTACACGGTGGTGCATCTTTATTACTCAATTGGCAAGTGAGACCCTTTTGTGAACATTGTGCATGCAAAAGCTATCTGTCTACATGCTTTAGAATTGCACTATTCATATTCCAACAAAATCTTAAATGAAAAACAATGTTATTCCACTATGATAGCACTTTTCAATCATCCAAAAGACACAAAATGACTCCCGCGACGTTTAAGGGTTAAGCTTACCTGCTTGCATTCTTGGGTGCTTGTCGCTCGACCAACAAAAGAACCAAAAAAAACTCCCTGCTGCAGCTTGAAATACGAGAAGGGCTCAATGACACCTGTAATCTTACCGGTAGTATCGGTAAATATCATCGTTACCGGCACTCCACCCGAAGAAGTATGTGCTCCCCCGTCGTCGATGACCTATTCCAGGGGTGATATTACGCACCGTCGATGAATCAAAATCGACGGAGGGCAGCCATCGGCATTCACAATGCGAATCCCCTGCTGTCGATGTGAAGTTGGTCTCTGCGGGTTTGGTGTTGTCGTTGCAGCGAACAACAAACAGCTCCACAAGCACGAGAGCCATGGCCACGCGCAGCTTTCAAAGCGTCAGCCGTCTGCTCTCCCACCACGCCCGTCACGCGGGCTCCATCGCCACTCGGTCCGACACCTCCGTGGTGCGCCATGGCTCTGCCAAAGTCTCCGATCTCGTCGTGCACATGACCGCCATCGACGAGGACGGCCAGCGCCACGAAATCAAGGGCCTGGCCGGCCACACGCTGCTGCGCACCCTCGTCGACAGGCGCTTGTTCGACCCTGAGCGCCATCGCTTGGAAGACATCACTGCCTGCGGGGCGGAATGCGAGGTAAGTTTGGTGGAAGTTAGGGTTTTGTGTCGTGGAATCTTGGACGTGTCGATTGCTAGAAGATCAGTAAATTTTTTGTATTGGTTTCGGGATGTGTTGAAATTAGATTTGAGCGCTGTTTGTGTTTGGGTTTACGCATTCTGATGTTTGAGTGTGATAATCTGATGTGATGATTGAATGTGAGGTGAGTATGGTGGAAGTTAGGGTTTCGTTTCGTGGAATCTTGGATGCGTGGACTGCTGGGAGATCAGGGATTTTTTTGAATTGGTTTCGTGATGTGCTGAGATTGGATTTGAGCGTTGTTTGTGTTTGGTGTTACGCATTCTTGTATTTGGGTGTGATAATCTGATGTGATGATTGTATGAAGAATTTTTCCGGGTTACGGTGGAACCCTAACTTTCTAATGTAATCGAATTCGTGTCTTCACATGATCTGAAAACCTAATAATTTGCAAGTGGTAATTCGGTTCTCAGGTCTAGACGATGTTATAGAAGTTTCAAGTATAAACTTGAACAACTTTCCTATCTCGAAATGTACCGAGGCAATGTGCAGTTCGGGATGCATTTCTCTGCCGGTTCAGTGCAGTACGGTTTCATAGTGTTGAAAATCCTGCCAATTCTAGATGTATCGTTGCGATTTTTTGAACGAAACACAAAATTAGCGAAGCTGATTTATACTATAGAGGACTTAGAGGAGTAAACCCAGCATACCACATGGTTTCTTCCTCCTGGCCTGATGCTTTGAAGACCCTGCTGATGGAATTCCATCTTGGCTTTTAGGTCCTCTTCAATGCTTTGTAGGGTTTATAAAAATTACTGGAATGGTCAGTAGGCTGTAGAATCTGTTCAATTTAGAGTTTCATCAAAAGTTTACAATGAAAGGTCCCCAGTTGATCTTATCGATCTTTGATTTCTATGAATATACCACCATATTCTATACTTCAAATAGGTTTTTAATGGTTTCAACATTTATAGAGTGCCAAGTCTGCATGATGAGTTTTCTATAGTACCCTTGTCACAGTTTTGTACTACATATGGTTCTTCTAGGTGAAGGCACATTCTGTCTTCGCATTACATTTACTGCAGGTTTATTTGTAATTTGTTGTAAAATTTGTGTTTCTTCGGGGTGCAGGTCAGCATTGCGAATGAGTGGCTAAACAAGCTACCTCCAAGAAGTGAAGATGAGCTTGAGGTGTTGAAGGACAGGACACATGCGAAGAAAGCTGACCCACATTCAAGGCTAGGGTGCCAAATCGTACTGGAGCCAGAGCTTGAGGGCATGGTGGTCTCCATTGCTGAAGAGAAGCCCTGGAGAACTTTGTAATTAAATTTGTGACTAGTTCCCATATTTTGGAAAGGTCATGTTATTGCTGGGTAACATACTCAGGTTAGCCAGGAAATACTCGAATATCTTGTGGCTTCATTGTGAACAAAGAATTCTATAGTTGATTCTTGAGTTTAGTTGAGACGCTCAATTCAGTGAAAATGAATAAGCCTTCATGATACTCTATGTAGGGGATGCCTAACTGGTGGATTGCCCTCATGTAATGGGAAAAATCACTATGCAAATTAGGGTTGTTGCAGCTGAATTGGTATTATGCAATTTTATTACGACCTAGAGGTTCGTCACTTTTTCCTTGCCGTTCTACATTTTCATTGTAGCACCTATCCCCAACACTTTTTTTTTTTTTTTTTTTTTGTATACATACAGGCTTGCCACCTAAGTTGTTCTTTTAACCCTTCTAAGTTGTTCTTTTAACCCTTCTAAGTTGTTCTTTTAACCCTTCTAAGTTGTTCTTTTAACCCTTCTAAGTTGTTCTTTTAACCCTTTAGAGACCATCGAACCATATTTTGGTTCGGGAGAGTAGTTTTTGGCCTATACAATACAATCGCTCAACAATTTGGAGGAAAATGATCTTGAAGAATGCTTGTGATCACAAGAATTTTGCATCCAACCCAAGAAATGACAATAGAATTGGATATGTGAGTTGATAAATAATGGTGTTTATACATCATGGCCTCAAAAATACGTATCCATATTTGATCAAAGATGGATCAAAGCAACAACACAATACATCAAACATCCAAGAAGAATGCTACATTTCAATTGTGCAATCTTAAAAAATTTAAATTGCTTAAGGAATACGCTTGTATTGTCTCTCTATGCAATAGTAACACAATTGTAGTATTTGAGAATCCATTGAAATGATACTATCATTTTATTTATAAAAAAATTTATCCTACATTTAAGGCCAATTCTTGATTGCTTTCACCGATCAGATTTTCCATAATAATTATCAAATTTCATGTAGAATTGTTTTAGGGTAGCAAAGAAAATGGGATTTTTGACCCTTTTTGTCCACTTAGCTACACCTTGTGATTGTTATTTTTATCTATTTTGTGTGAAATTAGTCTTGTTGGAAAGGTGGGAAACCTTGCTTTTTAGAAATGTAAGGCTCTTCTCAACCAAAGTTTGCATGAAGCGTTAACATTCAAAACCACACAAGCATGAAAAACTAGAGATTTTCCACATACGGCTCACTCAATCATTATAATATTTCACTTCCAACGGTAGATCTAGTTGAAATTTTGATGCATTACAACAAACAAGGTGGTCCTTCACATTTGTATGGTTGGATTATTCAAATTGGGTCCATCTAACTTTGTTGCCCTAGTTTCTAGTGGATTTTGGGAAAATTGGTGTGGTCTTTAAAGGGTTAACCCCCTAAGTGTCACAAACAAAACACGTAAAACAGGGGTTTAGATAAGTGCAGGAGAGCGTTTTGAAAATAACTTGGAGTGTACGCCATAATTGAAAAATTCACTGTAGAGATTTGTTGGCAACTTCTTGATAAGTGCAAATCTGTAATTTTTTGAAAATCTATCTTACGGATGCAAAAATCATAATGTTTGATTATTGGGCTATTCTTGGAATCTAGATCCAAAAAACATTTGCTGTGACGCTTGGGGGTTGAATACATTGAAATGGTTTGAAAAGTTTTGTGTTATATTGTGTTGTTAAGTATCCTTTTTGTCTGTAGACCTTTGATGAATCGCTGTTATTGTAGTCTATTGTGAAGAACTCTCATTATTGTGATGACTTAGGTTTCTTTCTATTCAATTCATGAAGTGGGGAAATGGTTGGGTAAGAATTGTGATTTCTATCTTTGTATAGAAAATTTTACGCTCATGACCACAATATCAAAAATATTGTAACATTAACATATAGGGGCATAGTTTAAAGTTATTAGAAATGGGGCACAACTACAACATTAGTGTTGCCCACTTTGGAAACAAAGATAAAAAATAATACAAGCAAGGGTTGAAAAGTGCTAGGACTAGGGGTTAATGTTTCAACTACCTAATTGGGCCCAAAGAGTATCTCTCTTTGTACCTCTAACATTCTTGAAAGCCCCCTCATGCCATTAGAGGGCGCCTTGGGCTAAACCAACAGTACAATAATTCTTTCTTAAGCTCTTTTGAGACTATAATCACCTCTACAGTTACATGAGATGACAGCATTAAGATAAGAATTGTTGTTTTATCAAAACTACCGGTCTTCAAATTATGGACTCTTTGTTGTTTTGAATCTTTTTGCATTCTCTTTAAATCTTTTTATGTATAAAAAACTCCAACTTTGTGTAAAATAACTACCAAAGTGTCATCCACCATTATTTCATTTTATAATGTAGTTAAACATAGCTACATATTCAATAGTTTTCAAAAGTAGAGTCAAAGCCTCATTTTTGAAAATCCTTCTATTCCATATTCTTACCAATTTAAGTAAATATTTCAAATAAATAAAATAGAAAAATATATAAAGGATATCTTTAGATTCTAAAATCAAGATTTTTTTAGGGAAGTTTTACAAAAGAATCAATATTTTCAATTAACATATTAGGAAACTATAGAAACGTCATCCATACTATATTACAATTATCTTTGTGTTGCTTTGCATTGAAAAATGACCTCTCTATTGAATTTAAGAAGATAAATCCTCTTTGTGAGCCCTATTAAATAATATTACAACATTTTCACTAACCCATCTTCTTTTCTAACAAAAACATTTGCTATTGCGTTTAGAAGCCAAACCACTTCTTTTCTCCATTCCATACTAACCTCCAACCAACTAGAAGTCTACTAATGTGCAGAAGTAATGAGCAAGCTACCCTTGCTTGTCCCTTGCTTGTAAGCAACTTTGTAGATTAACTTGATAAAAGTAAAAATAAAACCTAACAATTGATAAAATTGCACCATAGTCTACATAGTTTGAGGGTGGAAGAGAGTTTGAAAACTTATCCAAGCATTTATTCTGCACTTTTCATCCAAAATTTGAAAATCTTGCTATTTTTCTTACACTATTGCACATACGTTAACGTTTGTCGTTTCTATATAACAAATGACGGATTGTGTTATGAGTCAATGGTCAAATGACACCCACATAACATTTAGTAGCTTGAAGAGAGGTTGCCTTCCCTCTCTTCAGGTATCATCCACGAACTTCATCATGACCAAAAAAAAAAAAAAAAAAGTTTTTTATTTTTTTATTTTTTATTTTTTTCAAGATTTATATACAAGTATTAGTCACCAGACTACTTGTTTATAATTACTAGGTTAAAAGAAGTTAATTAATAGCCACTATTCTATTATCAAGCTTCTATAAGCTTCTTTAAATATGTATGCTTATATGTATACTTTAAAGATACATAGAATGTGTTTATATAAGAGGAATAAGCTCTAAATGCTACTCCCTCCTTTCTCTAGAAACTCTTAAGTACTTTCTAGATTCTCCTTGAATGCTTTAATTAGCTTTATGTGTGAAAATTGACATAGTTATCATACTATTTCAACCAACAAGTGCTTGAAGTGACATACAATAACCATGGAATATACTCTACTTTAATGTGAGCAAGACTATGCTTCTGTCTTTCTTTTTTACCTTAGTACAAAGAAATATTGATTAAAATTTTTTCACATTTGCAGCGATATCTTATTCCCTGTTAATCGAAATTATGGCTTTGGACTTGAACAATTATGTGGACCTCATTAAAAATTCCAAAAGTCATTGAACCTGGTTCTAAGCTCATGCTTAGCTGGAATACCATAGCTCTCTAGTAAGGGCACTTACTACTTTCTTTTTTGCCTTCGTTAAAATACAGTCAAGAGCTTTGGCTATAAGCTGCCTAGGCAAACATGATTATACTCCGGCTTTTTTTGATAAAAACTGCTGGGAGTCTAGTTAGCAGTACCTTGGTTGTAGATACCTACTGCTGTACCCAGGTTGTAGATACCTACGACTGTACTGCTGAGAGTATCAGATTTCCTGACTATTATTTAATTGAGACCAGGTGGAAGTTAAGTTTGGAAGGGGAACTGCCTGTTGTCTCTCCCAATTCTTTATCCCCAAACATGCTGTTTAGTCTCAGTACTTACGCTAAACTGGTTGCTGGTTGCTGATGCTCACTTAAGCAACTTGCAACTCTCAGTCTCTCGCGGACCTGCTCTTTGGCTACTATGTTTAGAAGGGCCACACAGCAATAAGCTACGTATTTCACTGCTCACATACGGAGAATAGTATTGGAGTTGCTTTAAGGGATACAACACGGTTTTTATGGCTTCTTCACAAACAAACTCCTCAAAGGTTTTGTTTTTTTATGATTGCTTGAGGTAGTAGATTTTTTATGCTTTGTCTTTTCTCTCCTTGTGAAGGCTATAACACGCAATATGAGCTGCTGACACCTGGTGTATCCTCACTCAACTAACATTGGATTGTTGACTTGTTTGGGATGGACATAGGTGAGGTTCATATTCTCTTGGAGAAATTGGCAACCTCAAGCACACTACTTCTCTACTCTCAACCTACTTTTAAAACCTTGATATTAGAAGTTTTCAATTCTTCTTGTCAAAATTCCTAGTTTATTGGTTTAGTTGGTGACACACCTGTACAGATTTTCCAATTTTCTATTCTCCTATGAGAAATCCCGAGGCTAAGCCTGGATCCTTGAGTAACGTTGCATTCTTTTGGCTGTAATAATTAGTTCTGCTCATGCTGAAGTGGAACGGTTTTTTAGGGCACACCGGCTCTATAACTTTCACTGTTTTTGGCCTAATTCTCCACAAAACAGCTTGTATTAACACTGTCGGTGCAATGCTGTAGCTCTTATAGCTGACTATTTTTCTGCGAGCTTTTAGAATCATATTGAGGCCTCCACGCCTTTTTTTTACTAGTGCTCAGCCACGTCTATTCTTTAGTTTCTGATACAGCAGAACTCATAACAAGCCTCTGCCTTATACAGATTCTCATGAAACAAACAGACCCATTTAAATCGCATAGAATGTGGCACTGGTTTCATAGCATGCTTATTGTGCAATAGTCTTTCTTAAAAAGGAAAATCATGTTGTAGTCATGATATGCGTATGATTCTAAGCCTTAGACTTGAATTTGTAAAAATGCTAAAATCCCATAAGTAAGCCTGATACTCGCCTTGAATGACTGCAAGTTCTCCAGTTTCTCACGAGATTTTGAGCCTAGACTTAGACCTTCGTTGCAGCAAAAAAATCCCATAGCAGGGTCTGGTATACAAGATGATGTAAGTAAAACTAAATGAATCTTGTGAGCTCTCAAAAAATAGCAGATAAGCTCCTTGAACTAGGGATGTACCAGAAAAAAGTTTTTTTTGACATGGCTGCCCCTACATTGACGTATGTGCACTAAATTGAGCATCTCTTTCATAAATTCTTTAACAAATTCAGCCAAGTGTCTTCTTAGCTACTGATGGGTGTGGAATATTCCACACACTTCGGTTGGAAGAAGGGCAGTGAGGCTGACTGCTACTGAATGTTATGCACCTTAAATGCAGGTAGGTAAGAATAAATGGATAGAAGTATCCACAAGCACACGTTCATCCACAAGGCCCTGCTCATCCACAAGCACACCTTCATCCACAAGCACACCTCCATCCACAAATTTAGCCATTAGTGACTTTCATCCTACTATTGGCAAACTTGATGTTCTTAAGAAGGATTGAGTAACTACATCTAGTTTTCTCATCCCATTTTTTTTAGTGTTAAGTGGCCAATGTCAAAATGAGGTAAAATTAGCAAATATTTGCCCAAAAGAGTTTCCTAAGTGCACCCAAAACCTAGTATTGAAATGAATTAAGGGAATAAAGCAAAAATATCCCTCAATTCTTTCAAAATATCAAATATATCCCTATATTATTTGAAATATCAAAAATACTCTTGGTGTTGTGTAGGAATATCAATTATACCCTTAGTTCTTTGAGACCCTCAATTATTATGAAATATCAAATATACCCTTGTGTTATTTGAAATATAAAAAATATCCCTAATTCTCTTGTGCCTCTTTTTGCAATTTTTTGTAAAATAATACTTGGATGATAATGAAAAGTACATAATCAAAATGTAAGTTGAATGCAAGCCAAATCTTGGAGGCAAGCTCTTTAACCCTTAAAAGATGGGCCGGTAACTGTGATTTGGTCGCGCTACGAGTATTTGCAACACACAAAAAATGTCCCCTTGGCCTTTAAGGGTTAAGCTCTATATAGGGTGTTTCCATGTAAGTCTATTGTAGTCAAAGCCATTGCAATGATTACATAGTAATTTTTGTTGTCATTTTGATGTTTTAAAAAAATCACAGTAAAGAGGCACAAAAACCTAGATAGGGGAATAATTGATATTCCTATACAAAGCTAGGGGTATTTTGATATTTCAAACTAGTATACTACCTGCTGTACCGACAGAATTATGCCCCCCACCCTTTATCCCTGTGCCCCCCCTCCTATTTCCGTGCTCTTCTATCCTTGAGCCCCCATATCCTTGTGCCCCCTATCCCTATTCTCGTGCTCCTCTATCCTGGTGCCCCCTATCCCTATTCTCGTGCTCCTCTATCCTGGTGCCCCCATATCCCCAAGCCCCTTAGAAAGTTGTGGTGCAACTGCTAGTGACTTGTTGTTAACGTCTAGTGAAGCCATAAGTGATTTTACTTTATTCCATTTATAACTTTTTGATCCCAATCATGCCCAACCCTAATTGATTGAATCCATATTCTATTATATAGAGAGATTCTATAATAGTCTTATTTCTATTTGTTGGGTAGTTGGATGTTTGTGCTCCAAGAAGATTAAATGGCGGTTATGGTCGGCCTCAAGGATGGGGTATACAACAGGATAGGAGGTGGCCGCGGGAGAAGGAAGCAAATTGCTTAAACTTTCTTGCATGATATCCTTCCGCCAAAACGGCGTGTGTATGAGTCCACTAATATAGAGATAATATACTAGGGGTATATTTGATATTTTGAAAGAATCGAAGGGTATTTTTTATATTCTCCAATGATTAAGGTAATAGCACCCATACGTGAGCAGTTCCTAAAGTGGAACCCTACTTTTGAGGTGTTCACCATTCACTGTGAACCCAAAGTGGAGCAGTGAATGTCACTTGCACAAGAAAATCTTGCCACATGTCAATTGCTAAGTTGCTGTGAGATGGTTGGGATTGGGACCGTCAAGCACACGTATAGGAACACATCAAAGCAGTATCAAGGGTAGTCTAGAGCTGCTAATAGGGACCCTATGAGCTGCACTTTGCCCTTTAATATACAATAATCTACAATACTTTTTCCACAAAAATTAAGTTCCATGATAGCTTGTTGAAAGACTAACCCTACAAAAAATTCTTGAATTTTTTGAGACTTTGAAGTACCCTAAACCTTGAAACGCTCAGGTATGGGTGTGGTTACCTTAACCCTTAAAGGATTGACCTTAAACCTGTGGCCAACCTAGGGCTCAAACCGAGGAGAGTGCACTATTCATGGGTAGTGAATAGCCTGTGGCATGTGTCCAAGAGAGATAATATTCTCCTCAAAAGAAGGAAAAGTCAATAGTGTATCCTACCCTCACAAAAAGGGCAACAGGGACCTTGTACATCTTTTTACAAATTGGTGTTTTAAAAAATACGGAGGCATTGAAAGTAGCCATTTTTGACATTCAGTGATGTGGCACATCTCTTTGACCACTTTCAAGAAAAAAAATTGAAAAAAGAATCTTTTTCCACCCTTGGGGTGTATTTTTGGCATTGAAAGGACGTCGTCCTCTTGGATGGTTAGGGGTTAACCCCTAAATGTCAGCACGGACAAAAATCGTCCATTGTCTTCGAAAAAAACTCTGCATCCCAAAAAAAGATTGATTTTGATCTGATATTTTTTTCATAAGTGATCTTAAAAGCGTAGTGCATCATGGAAGGCAAAAATTTACCTCTTGAGATACATTCATTTTATTTTGTAACCCAAATTGTGATACAGGGTGTTAGCTCCCGAGCTGCCCTTCTTGCAATTTTCATGAAGGCACCATGCACTGTTGACTTTTCCAACTTTTTGAAGCAATACTACTGATGCCCATATGCAAAACACTATAGAATGCTACAAGCAAGGCAAGCCATGGTGATCCATCTGTCCTTTAACCCCTGAGCGCTCCATTGACAGTATACTGTTGATCAAAAAGTTAAATCAACTCAATTTTGACCATTATAATCTCATTGCATGTCTGGTGAAATGACTTCCAATCAAGCCCAGCATGATGGAGACTCTTTTCCCTAACAATTCAAATGCTCAAGTCTTGTGGATCGTATTTTTCAGTCCACGGGACACTTTGATTGCACGCAAGTCATACTTCTTTCGTTTCAAATCTGGGCGCTCAGGGGTTAAGGGTTAAACCGAGTTCATTGCAGGAGGCGATTGGATCAAAAGGGTGAAGGGAGCACGGTATTGGGTCACCGGCTCCGCCAACGAAATCGAAGTGGTGACGTCACCCTTGAATAAGCTTCGAAACAAGCTCAGACACGATTTTCGCGATCGCTGTTGTCGTGCACTTGACCTAATTTGCTTCGTCGTCGTCGTCGTCGTCCCCGCCAGGGAGCTCCTTCGATGCGCGCGATCGCCATATCTCCTCCCTTGCAGCCATCCCACCGCTGGTATTGTTATTCTAGGATCGCCCTCCCGTCCGGCTTCTGCTGCTCTCGTTCCGGCTCTTTCCGAAAAACCTCTGTCTAGCCAGTCTAGGGTTTTGCGGACTCTCTCAGCCAGCGAAGCACCATGTATTCATGGATTCTGCGCCTGAACACGGTGCTCACATTGAGCGTCACGGTGCTGGCTGCTCTCTGCGCGGTGGCGTCTATGTCGGATAACCTGCACCGCCCCTCGCCCTCGGTGGAATTGGAGGTCCTCTTTCTCACTTCGGGGGTTCCTGCGTTTGGGATGTGGCTTTCTTTGCTTTTAGGTATGCCCGCTCGTGAATTATACATTTTTGTGCGAATTTACTTAGCTGCTAGGATCGTTGCTTAGGGTTTTGGGATGTTAGTAACATGGTCAATTGTGACAGGTTTTGAGTGTCGGATCTTTAGAAAGACTGCGCAATGGCGATGACAGGGTATGGTCTTCTATCCCTTTCTGCACCTTGATTTTGATTCCAGATTTTGATGGAAAACAGCTGCAAGATGTGTGTTTCAAGATTTATCTGTGAACCCTGTGTGCCTTCTTAGACCGTGGCGTGATTATTGTGTGCAGATTTCTTTGTTGCTGAACATCCAAGCTGACCTGGAATCTGTGTTCACGTGGAACACCAAACAGGTATGGATTAGGTTTTGAAACCCTATGACCTGTCTCATCTTTGATGGTAGTCTTGTTTGCCGATTTTGGATGAGTACTGCAGCTCCCAAATACTGCCTCCGTCCCAAAATGATCTTCCTGTTACAACAAAATGTTATAGATTAAGCTCAAAAAAAATCTTTAAAAAAAAAATTTTGACCTATGAATAGAGTTTGATGTCCTCCTATGGTTTTGAAATTTTGAGTTTCAAATTAGCTTTCAAAGTGTGGTTTCAAAGTGCTTGAAAATTGAATTTTTGAGGCATTTTTGAAGAGCACCGGTGGCCACACTATGTGCAAGTGTCACTAGCTCCCTTCCTACAACAAGAAGATCATTTTGGGACACTAAGGCCCGGTTCAGACTAGCGTCCGGCCAAGACAGGAAAATCGTCACCCCGTCCGGTGTTTCTGACGATAGAAAATTTTCCGTGTAATCGCGTGTCATCCAAGAGTGTGCCTCACCCTGGCCCCAAATTTTCACTGTATTGTCTTGGCCTAGGGTGGTCTAGGGTGGTCCCCACGGTGGTGAAGATGGATGTAAAAGTGCCAGACAAACTCGCAGTCTGAACCCAACAGTGCAAAAGCCAAATTTCAACCAATCACGTTTAAGAAATTTTCGGCTGGACGCTAGTCTGAACCGGGCCTAAATAAAGGTCAACAAGACGATAATTTTGGGACAGAGGGAGTATGATTTTTACTTTTAGCTCAAGTGGCTAAAAACACTGCTAAAAAGCTAAAATATTCAAATTTAACATTGAAAAGTTCAAAAGATTTTTAGCTGCATAATTTTTTGGGTAGCGATCCTGCGAAATTATGCCAGTTTGAAGATGAGGAGTTACTATTCCTTGAAATGTCCATCTCTGTTACATTCTCTCATTTGAACATGTCTTCTGAGAAGTTTGGCTATTGTTGCTGGAATCTGTTTTTTTCTCGGGACTATATTGCGGTTGATGCTTCTCTTGTTCAGCTTTTCGTGTTTGTAGCAGCGGAGTATTGGAGTCCTGAAGAGGGATTCAATCAGGTACAAGTTGCCACACTTTAGTTTTGCTATTTTCTTATTAATAGTGTTACTCTAGATTATTGCATACCATGCTATGTTTAAGTTTCCCCCTGTTTTTAAGCTCCTTCGTTTCTTTGTTGAAATGTAGATTTCTCTGTGGGACACGATTATTGAGAAGAAGGAACACGCGAAGATCAATCAGCAAGTGAAATCCAAGCTTTTGAGAAAGGCAACTAGAGTTGGATATTTCACGTACCCTTTCCAAGTAAGCTTGATAATGTTCTTGTCATGTGCACAATGGATTTGAATGTTGAGATAGTTAATTAAGTTGCTAAAGTGGTTTCTTATGTTGTCGTGCAGGGTAAAGACTTGCAAGGCCGTGACTTCAATTTAACACTATATTGGAACTTGATGCCAGTCACTGGCGTCTTTTCTACTAACAAAGTAGTCGTTCCAGGTTTCCAACTCCCAAAATCTTATAATTAGCATTTTGTCAATAAAAAGGGACTTCAAAGATTCCGGAGTCAGTGTGTAATTTGCATTTGTTTACAAGGTGAGGGTTGGAAGTTCATGGATTCATCACGTTCGATCCCTCCCTTGCTTTGAATTTTCGTTGATAGCGTCTATCTTAAGAAATCTATTGGTGAATACAGTTGTCTCCTGCCTCCCAAGTAGGGATTGTCATTGTTTGTTCCTGCCATGGACGTCACTGCAGTTCTATGATACCGGTATGAATGGCATTATACAATCATTCTGATTGCTATTTTTGTGTGGAGATTATGGAAGGACCTTATAAAATCACAAAACTAGAAAGCAGATTTAGCCACACAACCTCTCCCCATAACCTCCCTCCCCCCCCAATTCCCTCCCCTCACTTTTAAGCAAAGTGACTAAAATCTTGGGGTAAGTGATGGAAGGTAGTTCTACTTCCTTTTGGGGTACCTTTATTAAGGTAGCTCATTGATCATGTAATATATTGGCAACTAGGAAGGTACTTATCTGTTAATAATTTCACATCGTATTAGACATACTGCTAATGCAAATTGCAATACTAACTGAAAACCAAATTCTAATTGCTCTAAATTTCAATCTTGGCAGGTAATTTGCACAATGCTGACAATATTTTCTTTGCTAAACTTTCAAACTAAATCTTGCTGAAGATCACAACAAATCAAGTTGACTTTGAAGTTCAACATTGCACTTCAAAAGGAATGGGTGGTACATTTGAATGTTTCCGAGTGTTAATCTTCTACTTTGGATTCTACAGCAAGTTGAAAGCACATTGTAGATAAAACTACCTCTACAATGCGTTTAAGTTGGTTTGCACATACAAAGTGAAAACGACAAGATTTTTTTTCATTTGAAGGAAAACGGAAGTCACAAATTATAAAAGAAGGAAACATCAGTAAACTTGAGGTGAAAAGTTTCTCGCTCAATCCAATTGCTGGTGCGCAGCAAACGAATTGGTCAGTCTTCAAATGCCACAGAATTCTGTCATTTTCTTACACAGTAAAAGCAGTCACACTCTCCCATGGAGCAGCATCCGAGGCAACCATACATACCGTTGTCATCACTTTTGAACAACGGTACGTTCGGTTTCCTCAAAGTTAAAAAAAATCGGGGAATATAAAAGCCCTAAAAACCCAAAGTTCCTAAGTCCTCTTTCTTCCATGGAGCTACATCCGAGGTCGAAAATATAAAAGGAGCACCGCAGTTTTGTCTCGTTTTCTTTCCTTCACTACTAAACCACACCTACTACGATCCAAATGGGGATTTTTTTCCTGAAATATGATTTTTTCTTCACTAATATGGCACAAACTTTACAGAGTAAATAAGTAAGCTACGAGTCATAGAGATTATGATGAGAACCAGCCATAGCTATGCAATCCCTTGCCCAACAAATTGACACCCAAATAACAAATCCAAATAACGAAAAACCCTCCAGACGCCACCATAGCCGGTTTCTTCCCCTGCCAGCCCTTGTTCATCCTGGTATGAACATAGATAGCAAAAACCAACCATGTGATAAGCGCCCACGTCTCCTTAGGATCCCAGCTCCAATACGAGCCCCAAGCTTCGTTCGCCCACACCGCTCCAGAAAGAATGCCAATTGTCAAGAGAGGAAACCCTAATGTAATGCTCCGGTAACTATAATGGTCCAATTGCTGCCCTAGTTTTGACCTCTGCGGTGCTCCTTCACCTTTGGTGTCCACAAACAAAAAGGCGATGGCGAGCAAAGACCCGATCATGAGCGTGGAGTAGCTGAAGATCATCATGGACACATGCATCATGAGCCAGTTGGATTGCAGAGCCGGCACCAGGGCGGTGCTTTGCTGCATCTCCTTGGGAATGCCCAGCGTTGCAAAAGCATTCGTAAGAAGTGCACTTGGTGCTGTAATAATCCCAATCCAATCAGTCCGCTTCTCCAGGACGAAATGAATGGTGCAAAAACACCAGGACAGAAACATGGAGGACTCGTAAAGGTTGCTCAATGGTAAGTGTCCGGACGAAGCCCATCTGCTTAAGAGAATCCCTGTGAGGCAAACATACGCCACGCCCATGGCGAGCTTGCCGACGATCTTAGGCAGCTCGTTTTTCATGTACAAAGGTTTTCCCCAGTGAATTAGGGTTGTGAGCAACAGCGTCGCGAACGACGCGCGCGTCAGTATCGGTTCGCCTAACGCCGAGCTCGTCATGTACGCCGCGAGGTTATTCGAAAACGGATCCATAATATGGTCCATTAGGTTTTGCACTGGTCCTTTGCCTGTCACGGCCGCTTGCGCGGAGAATCCGAGCAACGACACCAGAGCCAGACGGCCGTTTTTTATCTCCTTCACGGTTAGGGTTTCGAGATCGTCAGGGTTGGTTGCTAACCCTAGAGGATCAAACGAGTCGCTTCCGAATGCTCCTCCGAAGCCTTCGAGCGCTCCCACGACCAGCACCTGGCACAAAAGAATGGCGCCTAGGGTTTGCACGTCCCCCCCGAGTGCGCCATTGACGCTTCCAAATTCTACGCCGCCGATCCTCGTCAGAAGCTCCGGCGTGATGCATCCCAAGGACGCAAGCATGGCCAGTCGCCCCTGCGTCACCTCCAAAGCACGATTCCTTACGAAGCTCTCCGGATCGAAGGCGACTCCGCCACGCTCCTCCTCACCAGTGTTGTATCCACTCTCGCCGAATTCCTCCGACGTGGATAGATACGACGGCGACTCGCTTGACACCGAGCCAATCCTCTCAAGCTGGCTCTGCCTGCAATTGCCATTCCATAAAATATCAAACCTCACGACTCCCACTCCGCAATTTGCACAGTTCTTACCGACAACTCTCCTCTCCCTCTTCCCTCAAAATACTATCCTTCACATTCTGAAAATCGTCTTCTTCTGATGCTCCTAAAAAATTATCGCACGCTGCAACGCACCTAAATTCAACCGGTAGCTCTACCACTTGGTTCAATTACTGCAAGACTTTGATCACCGCTAACCCTAAAATTCAGCATCCGCAATTGGCAAGCGGCAACTAAATTCGAGTTTCGTGAGTCGAGGACAATGTGGCGAATGGCGTGCTTACCGTTTGTTCTCGACAGCTTTGCGCTTGACGGTCCGCTTGCTGTGCATGGTGACTCGGGGGCGGTGGCCATTCCCGAGCTTCCCGACGAATTCATGGTGGATTTGTGAGAGGGAGCGGCCCAGGAGCGCGGTGGAGGCGCAGGCGGTGGCGGCAGCAGCAGCCATGGCAAGCTGGGGAGTTAGAATGCAGCCCGTCCACGACGGCGCGGAGCAGGAAGTGGAGAGATCGCGTGGCCGGAGCGTGGG
This sequence comes from Ulota crispa, assembly GCA_963920765.1. Taxonomy (NCBI): domain Eukaryota; kingdom Viridiplantae; phylum Streptophyta; class Bryopsida; order Orthotrichales; family Orthotrichaceae; genus Ulota; species Ulota crispa. The sequence continues at coordinate 10,256,298 of OY987244.1, read as the reverse complement.
TGCAGCAGCAGCGGCAGCGAGCGGCCAAGCGGGAGAGGCAGCGATGTCATGGGGCTTCAGGGTCCATGGACTGGGAGTGTGGTTGGTTAGGCAAGAGGATAAGGGACGCCTTGCGTCTCTGCTGGCCGTTGGATGGATGGCCGTCCCTGGACGGCTCCGGTTTGAGTTCGCCACGCTCCCCCCTCTGCCTCTCATGTCCAGCGTTCTTCAAACTGGCTCAATTTAGCAGGATTGCTAACAAATTTTTCATGCACGACAAAAGAAATAAAAAATAAAAAATAAGATAAACTTTTCAGTGTTAAACTTGTAAGTTTTAGCTTTTTAGCAGTGCTTTTAGCCACTTGTGTTAGAAGTGAAAATCATATTTGGGATCACTACTCATGTCCCGTTTTGCACTGGTCAGAAGCGTCAAAGGAATAGGGGGCTTTAAACATAAGGTAACAGCACCCATACATGAGCAGTCTCCAAAGCGGAGCCCTACTTTTGAGGTGTTCACCACTTATTGTGAACCCAAAGTGGAGCAATGAATGTCCCTTGCACAAGAAAATCTTGCCATATGTTAATTGCTAAGTTGCTGTGAGATGGTTGGGATTGGGACCATCAATCACATGTATAGGAACACATCAAAGCAGCTTCAAGGGTAGTCTAGAGCTGCTAATAGGGACCTATGAGCTGCAACTTTGCCCTTTAATATAAAATAATATACAATACTTTTTTCCACAAAAATTATGTTCCCTGATAGCTTGTTGAAAGGCTAACCCTACAAAAAAAATCCTGAATTTTTCGAGACTCTAAAGTACCCTAAACCCTTAAACTCCCTTAAATGCTTAGGTATAGGTGCGGTTACCTTAGAATGTGGTTTACGAGTTTCTCATCTCACAAGATCCCCGGTCAAGGCCGAGCTACTGTAGACGGAGCACTTTTTTAGGCTCGGATTCCGTATTTTCTAGCCACTTTTTTGTTTTTGAGCTCTTGCTGGAAATGTTGGTTTCTAAAGTAGTGAAACCGACGTTTCCAGCAGGAGCTCCCTTTAAAATTAGTAAATCCATGCAAGGGTGTCAAATGGCACTTCCTCCGCATGAGCCGTCATTAGAAGAGTAGAATTCACACTTGTTCTCTCGTTTTGATTTAGGGATTCCAAGGGTCCAAAGAGTATATAACATACTCATTTGCACTTAAATAAACACTCTTCATATCAACTTACAAGTGAGTGTGAACTTCTTCTCATGTATATATGTTTTCCATTTTACTTTCATTTTGGTTTTGTTTATTGTTTCATAATTCTATAAAGATGTGAGATTGAGGACTCTTTTTATTTGATAACTAGTAGTTAGAATGAGATTTTCTTTTCTTTTCATGTAAACATACAATTTGATTTCCTTTATTTTTGGAGGGTTTATAATACAGTTTTTTGTAAAAGTAGAAGAGATTGGATACGTGATATTACAAAGAGGCAGACTTGATATTATAGGAGTCCTTATGATTTGAATAGTGCAATGGCGCCACTGAAATTGCTTAGGTGATACAAAAGAGGGGTAGGGGTGATTTTAAAGAGGGGGCAGGGGTGATATTAAAGAGCGGAAAGGGTGATATTAAAGAGCGGCAGGGTGATATTAAAGAGGGGCAGGAGTGATATTAAAGAGGGATAGGGGTGATATTAAAGAGGGGCAAGGGTGATACTGAAGAGGGGCAAGAGTGATATTGAAGAGCGGCAAGGGTGATACTAAAGAGGGGGATGGGTGATATTATAAGAGTCTTACTATTCTTATTTTGTGATGCCATTGAAATTGCTTTGGTGATACTGAAGGGGGGCAGGGCCGCATGGGTGATATTACAAGAGCTCTAGTGTTTTTAATTGTATTATATGCGTGTAACTTTATGTAATAAAATTTGGATATTGTTTCTTTTTTAATATTTAAATTCCTTTATACAAAATATTTTTTTTGACAATTTTGATTGGAGGTGAATGTAGGTTACAAATATTGATAGTCAAAATGACTTCAAAGAAAGAATTGGTGAGATGGGAAGACCAACATGTGACAGTTCTTCTTGAATTGTATGAAGATCAGTATGTCACACATATCAACCGTGGCAATTTGAAAGCGCATCATTGGCAAGAGCTTACAACCACTTTTAATGCAAGATCTCAAGAAAGTTTCACTAGTATAAACATCCAGAGCAAGATTGATTGGTGCAAAAGAGCTTACAAAAAAGAAAGAGTGGAGGTTGTCAAGGTTACCGGAGGAACGCCTTCTAGTTGACACTAGTACGATGCTTGCAATTTTTTATGGGGATCTATACCAAAAGCTACTTGAATGCACGGTGCAATGGACGGCGGCAATGAGGTACCTTTTACCAGCACCGTTGTCAGTTTGGATGATTATGAAGGTCCAAGATTCATTGATCTTCGGAGGCTCCAAGTAGTCCCATTGAGATAACGTCAAATTTAGATGCCATGATTCCAATGTTGTTGAAGATGTAGTTTGTGAGGTTGGAAATAGCACCCCTACCATAGATTTGCAAGCTTCATCCAAATCGCTACGGGAGCGTGTTTGCAAATTCGACGGTGTTGTAGGAAAAGTCAATAGCAAAGGAAAGAAGAGGAAGAAAATTGATGAAGCTACTAAGGCTCCAATGGCAAAGGTGTTTGAGAAGTTTGTGGATACTTACAAAGCAATGGAAGAAACCAACGACGCTAGCGTGCGAGCCTTGAGCGGCGAGCGTGAAATCCATGAGCTTGTGAGCCTTGAATTTTAAAACTTTCAAAAACCATAGATTAACTTCATTTTTCTTAAAAAAATTAGTAAAATTCAAACAAAATTTTCTATTTATAAAAAGTTTGAAGACCTATGACCACAGACAAGTTTCTATACCTACAACCATGGAAATGTGAAATATTTTGTTAAAAGTCAATTTGGTGATAGTATTGTATAAAAAATAATTTCAAAGTTCCAAAGTGAGTTATGAGCTTCATGTACAACCATTCAAAAGATGGATCATTGAATAATTGAAATATAAGAAAATGAGATAATATAATTTACAAACACATGTAAAAAGAAGGCTTCCCTGTTTAGGCTCATTCTAAGCTAAACTAGAAGCATCCTTATCATTGCGGTAAAATACAGAATATGACTATTTAGATAAGGGATAATTTCATGGATACCCCTAAAGTTTGCAATATTTTCATAGATATCCCTATTTTTTTAGAAATACCTTAAATATCCTTGGATCAAAAAAATTAGGCATTTTTTTTGTTGTGCATGCCACTTCCCTTCTTCCTTTGTAAGCATGCATAACAAAAAAAAAAAGTAGTGTGCACACGCAGGAAGAAGGGAAGTGACATGCATAACAAAACAAACACCTAATTTTTTTGTTCCAAGGGTATTTGTGATGTTTATGTAAAAGCAGGGGTATCTATGAAAATATTGCAAACTTCAAGGGTATTTATGAAATTTTCCTTTTAGATAATTATTGACATACAACATTTGTACAAAAGCAATGTCACTCCAACACTTGTTCTAATTTTTCATGTGAAATCTACAGTGAGGAAGAAGAGGGTTTTGAATATCAATATATAGAAATTTTCAACTCGTACCAAAGGGGAGAAAGTTTTTACAAAAAATTATTCATTCAATTATGCCACGCTAAAAGAGAGTACATGTAAAATTACATTCCTTCTTGGTAGACTAAGAGACTTCATGAAATGTATATAAAGCATGTCAATACTGGAACCACTTGATGGCCAATTGGGTTTCCAAATAGACATTTAAATGAAACTTAGAAGGAGAATATACACTCTAAAACTATAATATAGATTCTAGAACTTCATATCTTGTTCTATAGACTTAATAATTGGAACCGATTGTACCTGTTCATCAATTTTAGAGATCTTATCTTCTTCTACATAAATTGAAGACTCAACAAAACAAAACCACACATGAAGAAGGTAGTTAGAAACTTAGGTTTTTTCAACAATAAAAGATTGAGGAAGATAAAATTGAATGTTGAAGCTAAATTTAGCTCAAAACCTCTCTCAAAAACTCACCTTATAATATTCAAATCTGTGCCTTCCCCAAAGTTTCAAACTTCTTGAAATTTTTTGGACACCAAAATTTAGTGCCTTGGGCATTCAAGGCTAAACACTAAACAATACAATGAAATTTAACCTACCCAAAAAAAGAAAAAGCTTACCAATATGAACATAGTCAAGTGAAATGCAATCATTTCTAGTATATCCTCAAAGCAACTGTAACAATAATTGACTTGTGAGTTATTCATATTCACCACTAGTAATACACTTAACTTGTTAAAATACTAAAACAATCATGTTAGAGAATGACCATGACTTTTTTGCATGCAAGGGTTGAATAGCTAGAACTTGGCTATGTTCAAATTTAGTGATTACTAAATAGTGAAATGAAGGTGGCTCAGCAAACCACCAAGAGCCTAGACGTCCCTGACTAAGCTCCTCGAGATACGTTTGGCCACCTTCAAATTTCTTTAATGAGTGATTGGCCACTTCCAAAATTGCTAAAATGAATGCCTTTTGTGATGTACTTCATTTGCCACTTAAGCTACAAAAATGGCCAGGTGCACCTCTACAAGCTTAGTTATCTAAATCTAAGCACCTGGAGGTGTGCCAACCATCTCCAAAGTGCTCAAAAAAATGCCCTTTATCTTCATTAAATATTGTGGTTGAAATGTTGGGGGTGATTGGACACTCCCCAAGACCTCATTCTTGGAATAATGACCTCTTGAGGTATGCCCAGCCGTCTCCAAAGTGCACAAATAACCTCCATTTATCATTATTTTTTTTTGATGGTGGAAAACTTGGGGGTGGCTAAGCACAGCCCTAGGAGCTAATTAGTAGTCCAAGAATGAGCTCCCAAGGGTGTCCCCAACCATCTCCAAAATGCACGAACACATATCTTGTATCATTTATTGGTTTATGGTCGCAAAATTGGAGGCAGTTGGGCATTCTCCTAGGAGCACCTTTGTCCAAAAATGTGCGCCTAAGGGTGTGCACAACCACCTCCATTTGCACAAATTCATGCCTTAGATTATTTATTTTATCTTGAAATTTTGCTCAATGGTTGCAGTTGGGCACACCCTTAGGAGCACATTCTTGGACAAAGGTGCGCCTAGGGGTGTGCCTAACTGCAACCATTTTGCAAAATTTGTGAAAAACCTAAAAATAACTCATGAAACTTTGCAACTTGGTTGCATTTGGGCACACCCCTAGGAGCACCTTCTTGGAAGAATGTGCTCCCATGGGTGTGTCCAATTGCCACCATTTTGCAAAAATTCAAGAAAAAATACAATATAATTCATGAATTTTTGCAAAATGGTTGCAACTGGGCACACCCATGGGAGCACATTCTTCCAAGAAGGTGCTCTTAGGGACGTGCTTAACCGCCCCTAATTTGCACAAATTCATGAGAAAATATAATATAATTCATGAGAAAATATAATATAATTCATGAATTTTTGCAAAATGGTCGCAATTGGGCACACCCTTGGGAGCACATTTGTGGACGAAGGTGCTCCTAGGGGTGTGCCTAATTGCAACCATTTTGCAGAATTCACGAATGAATATAATAAAAATCATGAATTTTTGCAAAATGGTTGTAGCATTAGAAAGAATTTGAGCCTTCCAAGGAGCTGCAAGTTTGGTTGTTCCCAACGTTGAGAACTAGCCCCTACTGGTTGTCAGAAAAGAGCATAGAAAAAAAGTTTTTTCAAAAAAAAAAAAAAAGAAGTTTTTCTTTTTTTTGAAAAAACTTTTTTTTTCTTCCACCCCTAGGAGCACCTTCGTGGACAAAGGTGCTCCTAGGGGTGTGCCCAACTGCAACTATTTTACAAAAATTCAAGAAAAAATATTAAAATTCATGAACTTTTGCAAAATGTTTGCAGTTGGGCACACCCTTGGAAGCACATTCGTGGACAAAGGTACTCCTACGGGTGTGCTCAACTGCAACCATTTTGCAAAAATTCATGAATTATACTAACTTTTTTTCCTAAATTTTTGCTAAATGGTTGCAGTTGGGCACACCCCTACGAGCACCTTCGTCCACAAATGTGCTCCCTGGGGTGTGCCCAACTGCAAACATTTTGCAAAAGTTCATGAATTTTAGTATTTTTTCTTGGATTTTTGTAAAATAGTTGCAGTTGGGCACACCCCTAGGAGCACCTTTGTGGACAAAGGTGCTCCTAGGGGTGGAAGAAAAAAAAACATTTTTCAAAAAAAAAAAAATATTATTATTATTATTATTTTTTTCTATGTTCTTTTCTGACGACTAGCAGCTAGTTCTTAGCATTGGGAACAACCAAACTTGCAGCCCCTTGGAGGCCTCAAATTCTTTCTAGTGCTGCGACCATTTTGCAAAAATTCATGACTTTTATTATGTTCATTTGTGAATTTTGCAAAATGGTTGCAGTTGAGCACACCCCTAGGAGCACCTTTGTCCACAAATGTGCTCCCATGGTGTGCCCAATTGCAGCCATTTTGCAAAAATTCATGAATTATATTGTAGTTTTTCTTGAATTTTTGCAAAATGGTGGCAATTGGGCACACCCCTAGGAGCACCTTTGTCCACAAAGGTGCTCCCATGGGTGTGTCAAACTACAACCATTTGGCAAAAATTCATGACTTTTATTATGTTCTTTCATGAATTTTGCAAAATGGTTGCAGTTAGGCACACCCCTAGGAGCACCTTTGTCCACAAATGTGCTCCCAAGGGTGTGCCCAATTGCAACCATTTTGCAAAAATTCGTGAATTATATTACATTTTCTCATGAATTTGTGCAAACTAGGGGCGGTTGGGCACACCCGCAAGACCTCATTCTTCCAAGAATGAGCTCTTGGAGGTGTACCCAACCCTCTCTTAAGTGCACAAATATATGTCCTCTATTTTTTATTTTTTTGTGGTTGAAAATTTGGAAGTGGCTGGGCACATTTCCAAGAGCTTAGTTGTCCTCAAATGAGCTCCTAGGGGTATGCCTAACCATCCTCAAATTTCACAAATGAATGCTTTATATCTTTCTTTTTTTGCATTTGATGGTTGAAAATTGGGAGTCACTAGGCGCACCTCTGGGAGCTCTGTTGTCAATGCATGAGCTCTTTGTATTGCATCTAGCCACCCTCTAGGCTTGATTTTATAGTATTTGATTTCATTGGTAGATGTTTGATTTAGACCACTAGAAGCACTTTGCAACGTCTATAGTTTTTGTCACTTTTTAGAAACACAAATGCCTTTTTTTTATCATACTTTTCCTCATGTAATTCAATCTTTTTTTAAGTAGAGTCCTTTATGGATTAAAATAAATGTGTACTTTGGACTATTGTCATATTTTTAATAGCAATAGTGCATAAAACCATATTGTCTTGCTACTTCTAAACAATTATAATGTCATATACTTGCTCAAATGTTATGTGATTTAGGATATGGTGTTAGGCTAGATTACAATCCCTTGTTGTTTTGTTTTATGATAATGAGTATTAGATGATTTGAAGTGTTTGTCATATTCTAGATATATAATTTTTTTACTTCATCACTGAACTCTTTTGTTTTGGATTCATAACTAGCTATTGATGCTATTGCAAATATTTTTGTGGGTGTGTCATTTGATGATGACAATTTTTTGCTGCAGGCCCAAGACCCTATAATGTTAATATGTGGTGATTTGATTGTAGTTGTTCAACTTGCTTGATGCTTACATCATATTAAATTCAAAAATTAGCTTGCTTTCACTAGAGAAGTGCATTGGGGTTTTGCATCTTTTTGAGCTAAAACATTGTGGTGTGAATCCAATAAAGAAAACGTGGTGTACAATATTTTCAAATGTGCTTATCTCATTCATTTTTTGGGTATGCAAAGTTACTCTTAGATGTGATTATTTCAATTCTTCTTTTAGTGGTTTTTTCTTATACTGTTCTTTTGATGTAATGACTTAGTTTGTTCTTTTTATCAATGTGAGTAGCAAGAGTTTATTGTGGTTTCTTCAACCTACTTTATGGAAGTACCATGAAATCATTGTTGAGGATGAAATAAGAGATGTTGATGTAGCTGATGTCACGCAAGTAGGATCAAAGGAGAGAGCTAAAAAAATTTATGTGAAAATGATGGAATTTGTAGCTATTGCAAATCCAACCAATATCCAAAATTATCTTGAAGAGATTCGACATTGGTATTGATAATCTTTTGTTTTAGTGCTTCATGCGTTTCTTAATCTATCCATAAAGAACATGTAGTTACTCACCTTTACATAGTTTGAGAAGCATTTCAACTTAAATGAGATACTTGAAATGATGTTAGACAAGCTCCACTTGTTGCCACAAGCCACACAACATCATACATACCAAAAGCCCAAGATCTTCAAATAATGCAATTTGTTGGTGCCATCTTCTTATGCTAAATGGTTTCCACTAAAATCAATGCTAGAAGAGAACGTGAAGACTTTCCTAAGCAAATGTATTTGATATCCTAAGGTAGGTTGCATTTTTATAACCTAAAATCTACATTAAGGGTAAAGTGATGTAGTCTAGAGTAAGTCCAATGAGACTTAGACATGTGAGACTATAATTCACAAAGTGGTTTGTGTATGGTTTTTTTATTATCTATACATTTTTGTGTTTTATGGCTACATATTTCTTTCTTGCATTTGTTAGTTTATTTAATTATTATATGCTTTATATAAGTCTACAAGAAATTTGACAAATTTGATTAAGATGTTCAATTTGTTTCATATATTCCACAAGTTCTCTTATAATATGACCTACTTATTATTTCATATTTGTATGAAAGTTTTACGGTCATAAGTATTTCACTCCAAAATTTACTTAAAAAGTGTCCCGCTCATAGGCTCACAAGCTCATAAGCTCATGCTCACAGGCTCACCTGCTAGCAACCTTGTGGAAGAAACAAAGGTCATACTTGCAAGTGATCACATGGCATTGGTTGTGGAGATTCACCGCAATCAACAGAATTTGGAAGTGCATATGCATAAGGCCAATTTGCAAATGGAAAAAGACAAATTGCAAAGGAGTGAAGAATTGAAGATGGGTCTTATTTGTTTGAAGCTTGAATTAAGATGTGGTGGAGAAGGAAGCACTGGTTCCACTGGTTTAAATTGAGTCTCACTTAAATTTATATAGTTATGAGTGTTTATTATGTTTTATTTGCTATATATTTATGTTTATCTTGTTGATGATGTATCCGTAGTCATTGATTTATAGATTGTTGATGTTGTATTGATTTTCATATATATTATTATGTTTATATATACTATACATATGTTTTTTAATTATTACATTTTAGTTGTATAGTATTCATTGATTTTATATATATATATATATATATATTCCATGGGATAACATAAACTCAAATTCAATTTTAGATTCAAATCAATTTGACTCTTCATCTCCCTCTCCAGCCCTTTATATGTGAATTCCAAATTCAAGTTGGAAAAAGATTCAATGGGTTCCACTAGAGAATTGCATCCCATCCCATGCCCATGGCCCCCGATCCAATGCCAGTTAGTAAGGTAGAAAATTTGGTTGCAACAAATTTGGTTATTAGTTAGTTTCTCAACCGCCTTACATTTTATTATTTTAACACCCAACTACACAACTAATAGAACTAAGTTTATCATCTATATATATATATATATATATATATATATATGTGTGTGTGTGTGTGTGTGTATATATGTATATATGTATGTATATTCCATGTTGATATTATTTTTTTGGAAATTCATACAAAAAATAAATTTAAAGGGATGTACAAAAAACATAAAAATATAGCATATTAGTTACAACCCTTTTTGCATTGAATAATTTAAATTTTAGCTATTTATACATTTATTGAATTGTCTCACCACATTTTTCAAATAATTTATGAATGATAACAAAACAAAGAAAAATCACAAATTAATTAACATTGTTATAACTCTTAACTTCTACTTTAAATTAAATAAAAGTATGAAATGTTAAAAAATTGTTGTTATACATATAAGTAGCAATTACATTATTAAGGTAAAGCTTCTTTCTTAGAAATTTGAATTCAATGTTTGTTTTAGTATGCAAAGTGCCAAAGTTATATTAATTAAAAGAATTGATTTATTCACACTTGAGGTTTCATATATGCAAATTTTGGGATTTGACATGTGCATACCTAAATTTTGTTATAGGCACACCTGAGATTATATATGCACACTTAGGGTTTGATATGTGCATATGTGGGGTTTGATATATGCACACCCAAAGTTGGATGTATGTACATGAGAATAAATAAATTTCAGATATTTATTAGCAACAAGTTAAATATGAAAAATTTGAATTCAACTTTGGGTTTACAAATCTTGATTTAATCTAGAACCACAAAAAAGGTTACAATTGAACAACTCATAGTGGAAATTTTTAGTGGTTTTTTAAACAAGGATTAAAGTATTTATTTGCTTCCCAGTTAAGGTTTTCTCCTAGGAGTTGTTCAATTGTAACTTTCTTTGTGGTTCTAGATTAAATCATGATTTCTACATCTAGATTTGAATTCAAGTCTTTCAAATTGAACTTGTTGATGGTAAATATCTGAAATTTGTTCCTTCCCGTGTGCATATATTCAACTTTGGGTGTGTATATATCATTTTCCTTAATTAATCATTGTTGTATTTTTATCCAAGTTAAATTAAACACAATAAATTCTAAATTCTAAAAAGTATAATTTACAAATAAATATGTCTTTTTACAATAATTAATGGGAACTAATATGGGTACATCCAATGCTTGATATATGCACACCCAATGCTTGATATATGTACTACCCCATGGTAGGTAAATTTTAGATTTGTACCACCCAAAATCTAAATTTGAAAACTTTGAATTCGGATTTGGAGTGAAAGACCTTGATTTAGTCTAGTATTGTAAAGAAGATTACAATTGAACAACACCCAATGAAAAAGTTTAGCGACATGACAAATTTTTATTTTTACTTTTGTTTGTAAAAAATGTAAGCCTTTCCATTGTGTGTTGATTAATTGTAACTTCCTTTGTGGTTTCAAACAAAATCAAGATCTCCAAGTCCAAATGTGAATTTAACTTTTTGAGCTCATCTTTTTGATGGTAAAAATCTAAAATTTGTATATCAATTTCAAGGTGTGCGCATATCAATTCCCTATTTTATTTGTTACTTTCACAACAGTTTAATAGAAAATACTAGCGGAGTTAATTGTTTAATTGAGCTAACATTTACAAAACCACATTGTATAATAGTACATGAATAAGAACTTTTGTATTGAGTATTGCTAACTTAATAATTATGTTTTATACATTATTAAATAATTTATTAATGCATAGTATTAAGAAACAAATAGATTTTTATTTACCACATATTAACACCATGTATTGTCAAAATATTAGCACATTTATCAACTTACATAAGTAGAAAGTAGAATAAAATCATGTAGCATACTATTACAAGCAACTCTAGAGAATTATTAATAGATATGAAATATTGCTCTACAACAATTATTGCATACTCTACATCAACACATAGTGTTTTCAAGAAAATGGATTACTTTAACTCTATGTAGTATGGAATCAATGTTGAGTCTATTTGACCTAGCTATTGTCTATGTCAAAAAGTTATAGAGTATATACATAATTGTAAATGAGTTGATTTCAAAATTACTTGAATTACAATAACATTAGTGGTTTGAGTTTCATATAGATAATGTCAACTAAAAAAATGGATTTTTTACTACGGTGTCTTCTTGATTTTGATTAATTTTTAACTAATTATTATTATTAATTTTTCAACACATTCACAACTAAGCATAATTTCTACAATTCCTTATGAAATTTTAATCTAAAAAATACTAATAAGACATTTGAACATTGTGAATTGTTAGTATGTACTCTTAGAATGATGAAATTTTTCATTTTAGAGAAATTTATAATTTATCAAATATTTAATTCACTACATACATGAAATCATGAGTATTATAAAGTTGCATGTTGTAAGAGTTTAAATTCATTTGTCACATCTATTGATGCTTAAATTCTGTAATATTTATTTATAATAAAATCACAAATACATTATAAAAATGTATTCAAAAGTTTCAAAAAAAGTAACCTTTATTACTTAAAAAAATTCATTTCTACTTGTTATGTTTGGTTGAAAAATATGGTTTTTGTTTTAAAATTTGTTATGAATTATGATTGTGATATGCATTTATAATGTAAATCTCTATAAACATTATATAATATAAAATATCAAAATTTTCAAAATAAATTGAAATTAAAAGTTTTACTTATAATTTTGAATAGAAATAATAAATATTTATGTAGTCCTTTTATAATAAAAAGACTATTTATATGTTACATACAAAATGAAATGCACTTGGAAAAACAAATATTACAGTATAGAAATGCCCATCACCAAAATTTTAAATTGTAACAAATGTAACAAAGAAGATATTATTTTGCAATATTCAATGTCTTCTAATTATGCCCACAATATAAAATAAATCCATGTAGGTCTTGGCAAATATGTTATTGAAATTTCTACTAATAATCTAGAAATTTAAAAATAATACATATAGATATTATTGCTTTGTAGTACTACAAAATAGCAATATAAATTAATAGATTCTACTCTTCTACAAGATTGACTTTCCAATTTTTAAATAAAGCCTTTCAAATATGACTTGCTAACGTTTAAATTGGCCTTCAGTTTCTAATGTTCTTGGTGCTACTTTCTCATTAAAATCCTCACGAGGAAGAGCATGGTTGATTACAACTATTCTTCATGCAATTTGCAAAAGTTGTGAAGTACACAACATGTAATAATAACCTAATTCGCATATGGAATGCCAACATTAAGACATTTCATATCCTCCATATGTTCTTCAATAAAGCAAAAGCATTTTCAATCTTCATTTGGCCCCCCTGTAAAGTTTTAACATATGCATCTTTGTAATGATTTTGACTTCTTTGTTGAGTGAATGCTTTCTAGATATTAAAAAAAAATGATATGCGGCATCCCCAACAATATAAGACTTTACTTGTTGGCTTTCTATATGAACAACAAGTTCTTGAAGAATACTCTATTCCATGAAATCTTTGTATAAAAAAGATGCTCATAAATGAGTTGTATCATGTGTTCCACTCGGAACTAAAATAGCAACTGACAATGAGAGCAGAAGCGCAAGTCAAATGGAACAACTGATTTTGAGGTCTGATAGCATGAAGATGAATGTCTTTCAAGTTTTGGGATTCTACCTTGTCATTTAGACTGTTCTGATTGCCATGGTATCTTAGGTGAGCATTTTGACTCTGAACAATATGTGGTGCCCACTATCGCTGTCTATTGCAGCTGGTGTGTGTTGCATAATTCATGTATGGACAAATAGAATGCATATTGCAAGATTGAAATGCAAATCTTCCTATGAGAAGGATTACCATAAGATTTGTCTATGCTTTAGCTCAACTAAAGTGTGAGCGGGGAGCGATGAGCGTTGAGTGGTGAGTAGTGAGCAATTAGATTTGAGCAGTGAGTGTTTACATTTTACTAAAAAATATTCATTTTTGAATAATAAAAATGAAGTTAGCCCATAAAATAATAATAGAACAACTCTTAAAAATGAAAAGATCATCAAATAACTTGGAGGAAGAGAGCTCTTATAAATTCATGCATTGTTCAAATAAAGGTAGTAAAAGCAAAATGGTAGAAATTCTAGTTTATGCACATGAAAGGAAATTTGAAACGGATGAAGCATGAATATCATTCATCCATGATCAAAAAACATTCATCCAATCATACATCCATGATCCATCCAATTATCATCCAATAAATGAGATTATGATGTGAGTTTGGAATATTTAATGAATAGACGTGCATAAATAGGACATTAAAAAAAAACCTCACATTTCAAAAAAGCTTCAAGCTATGATATATTATCATTTACAAGTTCACTTGCACAATACAAACCCCCTCTTTGGACCAAATAGAGGGGGCTTAGGACCCTCCTTGGAACCAAGGAGGTCATCTTGGGCCCATTGTGAATTTTGCAAAGTGCTCCTTGGAATCCGAGGAGCCCTCCCACAAATTATTATTATCATTATTATTATTATTATTTTCAAAAAAAAAATCTCAATTTTTTTTTTGGTTTTGCAAGGGGCCCCTTTTGCTCCTCGGAATCCGAGGTGCCCTCCTACAATTTATATATTTATTTGTTTTTCAAATTTTTTTTTCAATTAAAAAAAAATAAAAAATTCTTCAAGTTACCTCTTCTTGTCTTAGGGCCCTCCTTGGAACCAAGGAGGTCATCTTGGGTACATTGTGGGTTTTGCAAAGTGCTCCTTGGAATCCAATGAGCCTCCCTACAATTAATTAATTAATTAATTAATTTTTCAAAACCTTCCTCGGAATTTGAGGTGCCCTCCTACAATTTATTTATTTATTTATTTATTTTTTCTAAAACTCTCCTTTGAATCTGAAGTGCCCTCCTACAAAAAAATCAAAATCAAAATTCAAAATTTCAAAATTTTTGCTTTCAATTTTTTTGTTTTTTGTTTTGTTTTGCAAGTTACCTCTTTTTGTTTTAGAACCTTCCTCAGAACCTAGGAGGCACTGTTGTACTCTTAGTGTGTCTTGCAAAAGAGATGCAAAATTTGTTAAAATTGTAATATAGAAAATTTCAACAAAATTTAAGGTTTGAAATTAAAAACTTAGTTATTTTTTGCTAAAAATCAATTAAAATGACACGTAATAGAGAAAATTTCCAAAATTACCATCTTGCTACTAAGTTGATTTGAGAATAATGTTAAGTTAAGCAATTCAAATCTAATGAACACAAATTTGCCTTAAATGATTTGTTGTGTTTATGTTACTTTATTTGAAAACTGAAAAGGTAAACCTTGCACATGTCAAAATATGTAAATCTTATTTGAAAATACTTGATAGTTATTTGCAATATTACAAGTTGCAATGTGAGCTTGAGCTACCCTATTCGGGACTTGGGATGGTAGAGCATTCATAATTGAAGGAATGTAAATCCTATTTTAAAGCATTTGACAATGTTCTTCAAGATATCACAAATTAAGATGTGGATTTTAGCTACTCTATTTGGAACCTGAGAAGATAGAACATGCACAATTAAAGAAATGTAAATCTTATTTTAAAGCATTTGACAATGCCCTTTGCAATATTACAAGTTGCAACGTGAGCTTGAGTTGTCTTATTTGGAACTTGGAAAGGTAGAACATGCACTATAGAAGAAATGTAAACTCTGTTTTAAAGCATTTGACAATGCCCTTTGTAATACTACAAATTGCAATGTGGGCTTGAGTTGTTTTATTTAGAGGCTGGGAATGTAAAAAAGGCACATGTAAAAATATTCTAATTCAATATTATAGCATTTGATGCAATCTTTTGAAATATTATAAATTGCAATGTGGATTGTGCTGCCCTATTTAGAACATGAGATGGTGGAACATTCTTATATTTGATCTTCTTTCTTTGAAAAAGTAGAAATCTATGAAATTTTGTATCCTCTTGTTTTCAAGTACTTTGCCTTGATTATTTATTATAATGTATCATTATAAACGTATTAGCATCATATTTGTTGTCCTCCTTTCATCTACATTCATCCATATAATTTTTCATTCATTCAATATGATTCTTCATTTGTTCTTTTCAATGGATGATTTTCATACAACATCAAAAAAATAATTCATGTAATGACCATTTTTGCATATTTACAATTGTATGAAGTTCATTAAATTATCATTTTCAACTTCCAAATTCTCAAAATTTTTTGCTCACTGCTCAACGGTCACCACTCACCGCTTAACGCTCAACGCTCCCCGCTCACACTTTAGTACCCCTGTCTATGCTTCCATTTGTTGTATTTTCCATTTTGTTCATAGTAAAGTAGAGAACACTTCATTTGTGTCAATTATCCCTTGGTTGAATTGCTAAGTCAATATTCCAATATGTTTGTTTCATTGTTGTTTTTTTATTAATTTTTTTTAATTTTTTAAATTAAATTAAAATCAATACATTTTTAAAATATTTTGTTTTTTTTTCATTTTTTTCTTTATACATTAGCTAAATTTTTATAGATAAGTTAACTAAATTTATTTATTAGTATGTATTTCAAAAAATGGCTGTTTTTAATTTTTAAGAATTAGATCTAAAGTAAAAGAAATTTTAAAAAAACTCATATAAAAAAATGTCTTTTAGTTTATTATTAAGCATTTTTTTAAAAAGGCTCTGAACAAGGCCTTTGGGGAGTGTATGCGGATGGCGGAAAGAGTGAGACAATTGCTTTGGACATTGGGCACAAGCTATAAACTCTCAGCCTCTTATGAAGAACTAATTAAGGTGGAAATATACTCATGGGTTTACTTCCTCCCTTACGGTTTTGTTATTCTCTTCACAATTCTCTTTACATTGCTCATATTATTGATTGGACCGCCCTAGAATTGATTAACAATCCTACAAATACAAATATAGGGCGTTTGCATAGTCAAGTGGACCAAAAACAACGGATAAAACCTCATAAAAAGTTCATAATTTTGAGATTTCTGCAAGTATGGATCACAAAGTGTTTGTTTACCTTTATACAAATGTGTGCATTATAAAAAAAAAATCAAGCTCATGTAGCCAGTATGAAGGCTTTTGCAAAAGAAAAACACTTATATTATTTCTTCTATTACGTCTTAAATCCTTCGTGAACTTGTTCTGCTAGATTGACCCAACCCACCACTTCGTTGTGCTGTTCCAGTTGCAAGATCTCAAGAATATTGGGCTCAGCAGTAAAAAGGTGCATTCTTTTTATTTTCAATTCTGTCTGTAAAACATGTTCTCTTGTCTTGTGCTAGCTCTTGTGACTTGCAATCTTGATGCTGCATTGTGTATTTGTTGTTGGTTATATGTATCAAGTAAGGGATTGCTTCTAAAACATTTGGCAGATTGATGCTTGCACGCTTTTGCTCTGGTTAATAGCAACATTGTGTAGAAGATTACTTTTCTGTCCCCTTGACGGTAGCACGTGAAAAGAACCACATTTTCCTGTGAGTTGAGTATTAACATTAAAATTTATGAATGATGATTAATAAAACTATGGCAAAGTTTTATGAAGCCTACACCTTGTGGGTGGTTTGTTGGTAGTGATTTACTCAATTTACTGTTAGACTTGCTTTAAGCCGTTAGTTGAAAGATTGTGAATTTGCAACAAAGTAAAGCATGGATTGTTGAAGACTTGAAGAAGGCTAGGTACTTGTTGATGCAACACAATCGGCAAACAAATTAAGATTTGGTACAAACCATTCTATTGTTAACCTAAATTTGATAAATGATAAAAAAGATAAACTAGCTTTTTTACTCTTCAAAAGTGCAACAATTTTCAAAAGGAGTGTAAATCACGTTAAGTAAGACTTCTTGTAAATTCCAAAATTGTAATGTGCAAAGGTTTAAGTCAAAATGCTAAAATCATAAAGATATTGCTGCCTAAACATTCAACCTTAATTTGGGTACAAAAAAGTCTATAGCTTTTCTTGTATATCACTTGTCTAAAATTATATCACATTTTTGAAATACTTAAAGGATGCTAAATCACATATGTAGTCCATATGTACGCATTATAGCTAACTTGATACATTATGTCTATTATTTTCATAGGATGCTATGAATGGGACAGTCCAAATATATGCATTCAAAAATCCCTTATTTATTATATTATTAATTTTAACAAACATTGATTACATATGTTGTTTTATGTACTAGTATAGAATATTCTTAAATATTTCTAAGTTTAATTTTTTTTTTTAAATTGCATGCCCGGGTGGATCACTTAGCGCATTTTAGAACTGACATGCAGCATAATATAGCAAGGGTTTTATTCCTTTGAGATAAAAATTATTACAAAATAAAGAAAAGAGCATTTAAATTGCTAAATCCAATATGAATAATATAGATACACTACAAATCTAAGACATTACAACTTATGTAGGGGCACAGGATTTGGCGTTATTTCATGCACAAGACTGTATCTAGTATGGATCTCTACAGGCGACTAGGTATTCAAGAGGCCATGTTGTATTAAGTGAAGAGTAAAAAAAAAAGTGACTTAACAAAAACAATAAGAAGTGAAAAATACTCAAAATTTAAAACCAACCAAAGTGTTATAGCCTATATCATAGCAAAAAGTAAGATATAAAAATCAAATATAAATTTAAGCCCTAAAAAGTGTTTAACCAAAGAAATGGGGAATGGAATAAATATTAAAATGTTGTGTTAACTAAATTGCCCAAACAAAGGTCCAAACAAAAACAAAAGGATGTGAAAAAAATGCGAACTCTAACACTAGCTTAAATTTTTTAACAAAAAAAGAGGGTGTAGAGAAGAAAATTAAATTTCTTACAATGTTAAACTCCAACCATCAAATATTCACATGTCTTTTTGTACCTCACCCAAAACCTTATACTATCACTTTGCTTGACAATTCTTTTTTTTCCTTATAAAAAAAATAGTATGGAAAAAAATGGAATTCTTTATGCTGTATAAGTAATTATAGATTGTCATAATATGCCAAATTATATAATTATAGAGGCATTTTTATTTTTGCATGTGAGGTAAATAGCCCCTTGAAAAATACCTCATTGCCGCACGGGAGTACCTAGCATACAAAGAGTGATCTACCCGAGATTGCATGATTTAAAAGTTGTATTAATCCCTAAAGCCCTAGTATCCCCTCGAGGGACAAATGGGATTTTGGGCAGGTACCTACGGCCTCAATTTTTGTTTTGATTTTTGAAACTTTTTTTGAAGATAGGAAAACACATTAGCTTTTGGGAAATATAAATTTTTGTCCAATCTATGCCCAAAAGCAAAAATTATGCTTAGATAAGCAAAAATTTATGGAGATTGGGCAGCAAATTTTTTTACAAACATTTGATTTTTTTTCTTCTCATAGGTTATAGTTTTTTCTACACCTAAAGTTTTGATTCATTCCATTTGGACAATTTATGAGAAAATTATGGACAATCTTGTTTTGTAGGCAACTCAAGCATCTTCTTGAAAAAAAAACTTATAGTCTTCATTTTTGAATGCAAGTTTAACATTCTTTCAAAAACCTTGTTGGAGACGGTGAAGTTTGCTTTCTAGAACAATCTCACCATTGGGATTATTGCGTTTCAATTCCATTGTAGGGGTTTTAACAATTTAATTTTTTGTTCATTCTCATACCTTCTTCTACCTAATGTTTTTTTTTAAGAATGAAAATTAAGTAAATTTTTGTTTTGATATTTTCCAAATATTTTCAATTGAATTTCCCACCATAAAAAAATAAACCACAAAACTTTGTAGAGAAAAAATTTTAAGTTAAAAAATTTCAATGTCAAATAATCTTGTCATGCAAGGTGCAAAAAAGTTTGTTTTTTGCACTTTTAACGCTGATATCTTGCAATCTATGTGGTCAAAGTTTTTGAATTTTTGATTCCACATTCTTAGATAAGTCTAGTACAAGATCCTATAGTAAGATATGCAAAAAGACCAATTCTCAATTTGATAAGAATTTTATGAAAGCCTAGGCTGCAATGCAATTTTTATTATTGCAATCAAGCATTTTTTGGATTTTTTTGGATTTTTTTTTTCTATAGGCTTGAAGTTCATTTATTTTTTTGAGGCAATTGGCCTTTAAATAGCCCAAAAAAAACCCTTGCCCTTGAAGTTTGCAATGTTTGCATACATATTCCTACTTTTTCAAAAATTACACAATTACCCTTGGACCAAAAAAATTAGGCATTTATTTGTTGTGCTCATACTTTCTTCATGACCAATGTTGCAAAAGGGAATGTAATGAATAAAAAAGAAGCATTGTGCACACAAAGGAAGAAGGGAAGTGGCATGCACAACAAAACAAACATTTGACCATTTTGGTCCAAGGGTATTTGTGTAATTTTTGAATAAAAGGTATATTTGAAAATATTGCAAACTTTAGGGGTACCCATGAAATTCTCCCTAAATGTATGTAAGAAAACACAAACATAAACTAAATACATATGAAAGTTTCAAAACCCCACCACCTAAAAGGCCCTACATGATTATATCCCCATGTTGTTTTAGGGGTCGTCTAAAATTACCTCATTTGTTGGTTGGATCAGGGGAAAGTGTCATGTGGAAAAATTTAATTGTTTGACATGTTCTATCATATGTTCCACAAACACATTAAAAACATATGTGTGAATTCTTGTTAGGGAAAAAGACAAAAAATTGGCATAGAAATGTGTTAGATGTGTCATTGTGATTGGACCTTTAAAGATGCTTCATACTATTTTGCAAACAAAATTGGTAGGACTTGGGCTAAAAGTTGGATTTTTGAAAATGGTTGATTCAAATTTTGAGTGAAGTCCCACCTTCCCTAGAGAAAAAACTCTCAAAAAGTGCTACCACATAGGCAAAATGCAATGAAGCAAGACAAGAGACTTGGGACATAGTGTGAAGCGCCAAGTCCAAACTTTCATCTTAGCACCAACTAAATTCTCAAAATGCACTAGGACATGGAATGTAGGACATATTGTGAAGCACCTCTCAATACTTCTTAATGAAAATATCATAATTATCTAGTGGCTAAAATCATTGCTAAATGTGCTAATAACTCATATTTAGCACAACAAGATTCAAATTTTTGTATCATATAAAAAAGACACTAGTAAAGATTTACAAAACATTATTTGGACTCACAAACAAAATTGGTAAAGGATTTGCAAAATCTAGCTACATTTAAAAACAGTGTGACACTACTACTTGATTTATGAAGACCAAGCCCTTTGGTGGTGCCAAAAATAATTTTCACAATTAAATACAGAGTTTGTAAAAATTGAGTACTTGGTCTCAAAATTTGTGTATAAGAAAATGGAGTTCTTGTTTTGCTAGCTAATGTTGCCTTATACCTTAATTACTACCTTAATGGGAAGTACAATACTTGCACACAAAAAAATCTCTAATTTTCTTACAAAAGAAGTTTACTAACATTTTTCATGGAATAGTACATTTTTGTACTTTCTAGGCAGAAACTTTGCTTAATTTAGCCAAAACTGTGAACATTGTTCTCCACGTAGAACTACGGTACCTAGTTATGTTTGCCCTCCCTATTTTCCATGGGGTGGTAGTTATTTGTTTCTAAAATGACTTAAAATGGCCATGGTGACTTACTTCATATTTCACACATCATTTCCTACCTAAAGTCCACCCCTTTAGGATATCAATACTTAGTATTAACTTTGGATGTATCTCCTATTAACAAAATTAACAGCTATAGTTACTCAAATTGTAATAAAAAAAACACATGCAAAAAGAATCTAGAACATTTCAATTGCTAACAAGAATCAACAAAAAAAAATCAATGTAAGAGTAAGAAGTTGTATTGAAACGCTTCTTTGGACACTTTTAAAATGTAGTTACCCTTGACATCTAGCATTGTTGGTTACTTTTGGTTTTCCACATTTTCTCATACAAGAGAACCCAAAGAGCCCATGATTGCACTTTTTTGCACTTACCAAGTGCGTAGATCGTTTTGGTATCTCATGAAAAAACTTGAATTTGACACCTAGGAAAAACTCAATCTTCTCCAAGACCTGAAATCCTTGATAAATAGAACTACAAATTTATTGCATAGAACGGTGCTTGGTCTCATAAATCACAATCTCACTGGTTGAAAAAACAAAGATACAACCAGTGATTTTTTCATATCTTGAGGGTGCAAACCAGGGCTCTTTTTTTTCGTACTGTAGCTACACAGTAAACACAGACGTGCCCTCTCAAGTGAGGTGGATTTCTCAAGGGACAGCACCACATTCGCGGATATCGAATCTCACTATTGCGAATCTGGCGATATCGCCAAAACAAAAAAGAACCCCTGGTGCAGACATACTTTCGTACCTTGAGATAAATATTAGAAACCAAAATGGTACAGTTTTTGGATTAGTACAATTCAATGGTATCGTCGTCAATTATCAGAATCATTTCCACACCAGAAGAAATGATAAAACGTAAGCTTCCACCTCCATACAAACCAAGGTGTTCAAATTCTAACCACTCCAATTCCAAACACTAGATTCTTTCAATGAAGTTCAATGTGCACCTACAAGTTCTACAGAGAAGGAACTTCTATTTCAGATTGTATGTGTGCTTCTTATTGGTACATTCTTCAATTACTCCCGAGTTACAATTAAGCTAAAAAAGACTGGAATTTGGAAGGATGAATTAAGAGGTGAATCTTTGCAAATAAGAGACAAGGTGTGCTGAAGTGGAAGTAGAACACTTCCATCAAAAAATGAGGAGATGTTCACTTCTGCAGTTCGTTCTCCAATTCATTTCAACAGAGCACTAATAATTCATTGTAGGGTCACCCGTAAATCAACCATAACGAGAAAAACATGATACTATGAGCACCAAAACGGTGATTGGTGTTTAATTACTTCCCTCAATGGATTCCTGTACTGATTGCCTCCCTTGACCATTCATGCTGAAATTTTAGATGTCGTTAGTTGAGCAAGGATTATAGTGGATGTCATACCTTACAGAAATGCATGATTCTGGACAGAATTCACAGTTCACAACCAACAATTGTGTCAGATTGAGCTCAGACAAAAATCAGCCCACTTCCGTAATCAGTGGGTAATAAACGATGACAAGAATGTGTTCCGTGGATTAGAAGAACGGAATATTGAATACAAGAGACTCAATTAAGCGTTTCACCACATGAAATGGAATCGGAAGTCAGTAAGTAGCAACTTTCTATAATGCGCACTTGAAAAACATTTGTATGATCCAATATGGAAGCAAGGAAACTGCATTCAAAAATAAGTCTTTCTATGTGATGTAGGCTGAGCATAAGACGCGCTTACGCTAGATCAACCCAAGAAGTTCATGATAACTAGATGCAGAACGAGATTGCATAAAACAAAATCTGCAAATGCTCTTTCTGGAGTAAGATCCTGCACAGAAAACAATGATTACCTGGGTCAAAAGAATTGTAAAACTGATCCACCAAATAAGCAAGTAGTTTGTAACAACGATTTGCATCATAACGTAAGTTTGCATGAAAATAAAGTCCAGATTATACCTTAAAGTCCTTGTTCGCTGGGTTAACCTGCATCCGCAAACAGACTGTTCCCAAGAGCAAAAAGCGTGTAAGAAAAAACTTCTCAAGCCGAGCTCTAGTGTGTAATGAACTAGTGTATACGCAAATCAACCAAGAAGACAACACGGCAGTACGGCATACATGTCTAGAAAGGCAACTAACCTTCTATATTTGCTCTACTGAACACATTGACAAACTCCTGAGCCCAGATAGCCTTATCACTAGAACCGTAGCATGGATACAATATCCTGAGTTAGACCAAAAAAGTAAGGTAGAAAAAAATGTACCTCCAAGTACAGATGTGCCAATGCACGACAATACACCTGACAGAAAAGCATTGAAGGGAAAAGTCCCCACCAGTGCCATATACACCACCTGCAAGAATAAGTCCAATCCAAATTTTACTCACAAAAATCAAAGGTCAATGGGATCGACCTTTAGAGGACCCCTTTTCAGTACAAACACATAAGATCCTAAGCAAGACGGCTTGCACAACCAACCAAACATTCTAGCCTTCTTATAAACCCTCATCACTCTGATCTAGGGTTTGTGATTAATGACGGTCTTTCAAGAGCAACCTAAACCCGTGATCAGTGGACTTCGTCCACGGGTCTTCAAATCATGGGACCTGGAGGAAGAAATCCTCTAGGCTTCCTTTTCCGAGTCCTCTAAACCCTAAACTAGCTATTTAATTGGTTAAAGTAAAGACAAAGCACAATTAACAACGCAACAATATACATCCAGAGAAATAACAGATTTGTATGAAAAAAAAAGAGCTTGCCTGTACGAATGCTGTAACCAGCCCGTAGATGATATAAACATCGATGATCTGCAAAAATCAAGATCATCGTTAATATAACAGGTAAAAGGTTCACGAGAATCTCTTGGCGAACATAAACCCTGCGAATTGTAACGTATATTCCAATACCACAATTTCACATTAAAAAAGGACGGGTTTCAGTGCTACTTTGTGACAAACCCTAATTCAAGATAACCTTAAACCTCATTTGAACGTGCTCAATGTCTCGGTTGTCATAACGACACCGTCAATCATAAGCGAAACAAGCATCTCCTGGCGAATATAAGACCTAAAATTTGTGACGTATTTTCCATTACAACAAGTTCAAATTGAGAGAGGACGCCTACAGAGCTACTTTGTGAGAAACCCTAATTCAATATAACCTTGAACCTCGTTTGTACGTGCTCAATGTCGCGGTTGTTATAAGATACCGTCAATCATAAACGATACAAGCATCTCCTGGCGAATATAAACCCTAGAATTTGTGTCGTCCGGGCTTAGATCGCGATTACGCACGGAGATCCATTGACATTCACTGATAATTTAGACAAACCCTATACCCCTGGAATCTCGTTGAAAAACAACCACGTGCTTAATATCTGGATCGCCAGAAAGGTAATATTGGTTAGAAGTCTTGGAAGCTCCGTCATCGATCCAGCGGTATAGCGGATGATATTAAGAGAGTTTTGCAGGGTACCGACAGACATTACCTTCAGCCGGGCTGGGGTCTTGGCGTAAGCGGAGCGCATCGCATTGTAGAGATCGCGCGCATCCTTGGAGGTGGACGCCATGACGGAGTGCTGCGCTCGACGATGCAAATCAAACTCGGCCGCCCTTGGGAATTTTTGAATGAACGAAGAAGAAGGTCTGCTTGTCCGCGGTCGCAGAAAACAGGCGAGAGTGGGACTGAAATCTGAGAGAGAGACGGCTCTTGATGCACGGTCTCAGGTCGCGGTAGGCCTATGACCGTGTCTGAGTTGGACCCACGCGGTCATAGGTGAAGTTAATTTTGGTTACAAAGAAATTCATCTAGTAAAATAAAGGGAAAATTTCGTGATCTATACCTTAAATTAGGCTAGGCTGTTTGTTTGGATGTTTGTTTGTTACATTGGGATCTCCTAGATTGTGTATCTCTTCGTTGTGCGCTTGGTACCGTAGGAAAGCTCTCGGCAAGGAGGGCTGCACGGGCTTAGTTTTGTGGCATTTGACGTACGGTGAGAAATTTATTGAATCTCAAATTTTTCTATGGATTAATAATTTAGAAGTTTATTAATTGTCTAAAAACAAGTTTTGTGTAAAAATATGTTAGAGTACAAGTTTAACTAAAGTAAGATTTGGATGTCCACTTAAAAATAAAGTAGAGTACAAGTTGAAATAAAGTAGAGTACAAGTTGAACTAAAGTAAAGTACAAGTTTAACCATGGGTGGCATGAGGAGATGGCATGGGGGGGTGAAAATTGGGCCAACGGCACAAGGCCACACTATACCCTTTAAGTTTGCATTATTTACACAGATATCCCTCCCTTTTCATAAATTACACAAATATCTAAACCAAAATTTTTAGGCATTTATTTTGTTGTGCATGTCGCTTCCCTTCTTCCTTTGTGCGCACATTGCTTCTTTTTTTTATTTCATTACATTTCCTTCTTCAACATTGGTCATGAAAAAAGTGCAGGAAAACAAAGAAATGCCTAAATTTTTTGGTCCAAGGATATTTGTGTCATTTCTGAAAAAGCAGGAGTATCCGTGTAAATATTGCAAACTTCGGGGGTATCCATGAAATTTTCTCTAAAATACTGAAATGGCTTGTTATATGTAACATAACCATGATGTTAAATCTATGTATCTTCGAATGAAATCCTGATACAAAAATCTTTGAAGGGGAGTTATTGAAAATTTTAAACTTAATGCCACTCAATGATCACAAAGTATTTAATTTCATCATTCACTTCGAAGAATTCTTCATTTGGGTTCAAAGTTATTTACTACCAAATTTCAAATTAATAGTACTTATAATATAATCCCAACTATAATATTGTTTGGGATACCTCATTTTTTTGTAGTTCAAGAATTGATGTTGTCCAGTCTTCTAATGTTTTAAGGAACATTCAATTCATCTTCAAAATAGCCCAAAATTTGCAACCTTTGATATACAAAGAAAACCACGTTTGTAGATCATTTAAATTTTCATAAGATAGATGTTGTTCAATATATTCAAGCCCCATCAAGCTTGCATTTGTTAATTTGAGATGCAAAATCAACATCACATATTATTAATGTTTTTGTGCATTTAAGAATCAGTATTTCTTTTATTTTGGCAAAGTAAGAATTGGTTTCACTTTTGTGAAACAAAATTATCTTTAAAAAAGCCTTTAATATGTGCACTTGTGCATTTTGTTTTTTATTTCCATTTTTTGTTTTCTTTTGCTTAGGTGGATTTTGTATTCAAATTAATTGGCGTTTTTTATGTTTAAAATACGCAAAGTAATGCTTTGGCGAATATCAAAACCATTTTTGTTTTGGAGCTCATGGATTGTATGTTTGTTGTCTTTCACGTAAGCTCAAGGACATCAAATGAGGTGCTTCAAAGCCTACTTTCAATTTTGAAATGTGGCACTTTGTAAGTATTCAGCATTACAATGGTTTGTTTTGCGTATTTCAATGTTTTTAATTTTAAAGTTTTAAATTTACAAAATACAGATTGGAAATTTGATCATTTTTGTGTTCACAATTGTATATTTGCAAATTTGAAAGGTATGTAGTTTAACCCCTCACTGCCCAAGGGGCCCAAATTGGGCTTTTTTGAATTTTATTCAGGGATGTTCAACCTTTCTACCAGATTTTTGAGTGATTATTATTATTTTTAAACTCTTATTGAAGTCTAGTTTCAACAGTAGGAATTTGATTTTGATTTTGAAAATGAATTAAAGTAATTTGTCTCTTCAAGATTTTGTGCAAGGGTGTCCATTGCAAATCTTCACTTTCTAGTGTTGAAGGCTCTTGGAAATGAGCTTCAAGTACACTAGAGCTTGGATAAAAAATCACATCAAAAATTCAATTAAAAAATTGTAGAATAGATTTTGAGAAGCCGTAAATTGATTGGGGTTATGCATGTTATACTTTACATACTCATATTTTTTTGGTACCCTCAATTTTAGGTTTGAGATGCAAAAAGAGGATTGAAAGGCTTCAAATCACTTTTGCAATTTTAACACCCTCATGATCAAACATTATAATCTTTCAATCCATAAATGATATTGTTGTGATTTCTATTCCTATGTGATCTATAACATGTCTACTTTAAATTTTTACGATTGCACTTCAAAGAAATTTGATAAGATTGATCAAAATGCCCGCATTTTGTTCACTTTCAAGCAAATTCTAAGATACTCCAAACTACCATGGGCGGTGAGGGGTTAAAATATACCAGATTTGTGATGTTTATAATATTTGAAGTGATTTAATATGATGATGGTAAATGTTTTTGTTTAGACATGGTCTATTTAACCCCTAAAGGACCAAGCCCTTTTCTCTGTGAATATCACTAAACATTGCCACTTTTGGGGGAATGAGTAGAAAGTTAAGAAAAATAGTTTTTTTGAAAATCCAATTGTAGAATCTTGCCCTAGACTACTATGTTTATTTGCAAGAAAAAACTTAGGTCATTTTGCATTCAAACAAGTGAAATATTCACATGTGAAGTGAAGACAAAATGTTTTTTTCACTGCTACTTGAAATTTTCAAAAGCCTTTGACCGCTCCTATAGCAAAAAATTACTCCACAGAAATGTGAGGTTTATTTTTCCCATACAAAACACCAAGTTAGGAATATGTGGGAGAATTTTTAGATCAATTGGAGGTGTGCAACACACTTCAAAAAATCTTGCAATGCTTGAAGGTCCTAAAATTTGCAAATACACTAAGCAAAATGAGAAGATTTATCTAAATTTTGAAATTTTGAATTATGTCAATCTAAATTGTAAAAATCAAAGAAATTTAGTGTTATATCTAGTGTGAAAAAAAAATCTAAAATAACCCTATTCAACTTGCTCAATATAATTAAATATGAAAATTTTACATGGGCAAATGAAATGAGGGGGGTTTGGATCTCAAAGGATGGGCCCATCCCTCACCCCCATGTACCTCCCTCCACCCAGCTCTACTCCCATCTCCCATCTCCACCTAGCTCTACTCCCATCCCCACCCAGCCTTCTCAAACCCGAATAATTTACTAATACCTTCAGCCTTCATGTTTCATCCACGTGGCTAACTTCCAATCCCCTCAACAATCAGAACTTTTGGTGCCCAGTTTCCCTGCACTACCAGCTGCCATGTGGATATCTTTTGATCCCACTTCCTTGCTAATTCAGGGTGTCACGCCGGGTGCATAGCATGTCACCCATGCTTCATCTGCCCACATCAACAATAAATCTGCCCTCCACAAACTGCCCCTCTTATAGTCAACTCTCACATACAAAGGAGAGGGGCTACTTGAATTGCCCCATCTCCCCTTTTTTGAAAAATTCATGCATAACTTTTTTGTCAAATGTTGAAATGAAGAAAAAATTAAACACCTATGTAGATTTTTGAATTCCCCACCTTCAATGAAAGTTTCAAAAAATCATGAAATTTAGTTTAGCGATAGGTACATACCCAAAGTACCACCTGTCCCGTGAGGGGACAGTTGGTCTTTAGGGGTTAACTCAATAGGAAAATTGGATTTTTTTTCCATCCAATTTTTCTTTGCTTGGTCATATAAATCGTGTTACCAAAATTACATAAAGCTACACGATAGACTGAATAGGATTTCTACCAGCATTATTTACAATATGTCCCTTGTAAGTTGTAGATTTTTGCTAGAATGTCAATATTTAATTATTCTCTTTGTCTAGATTACATTTAACAATACATCAATTTAGGCAAAGTTGATCACCTTTTTGAGTTTAGATTTTATGAAAGTAGAAGATATAACTTTTTTCACTCTAACCATTAGGTAAATACATAGAGCTTTAATGTCCTCTAAAGACAATGTCATGTTGATTAAAAAGAAAATCATTAAAATTTTGTGAACCTTTCAAAGTTGGAAACCCCAAACCACCTATCTACTCATCTACAAATCATGTACAAACATTGAATTTGTGAAAACGTCACATGGCATATAAAAATGACATTTTTGCAAGTTTAAAATAAGTCAGGTCACAATTTGCTACCAATGTAATAGTATTACATAAACATGTTAAAACCAAAGTATGCGTTAACAAAAAAACTCAAAAAAATTATGAACATTAGAAGAAAAACATGTCATAAACGACTGCAACAAATTGTCATGATTAGGTCACAATAACTGTTTTACAATTGTACAAACAATTGCATAACAACTGCACGATTAGATTGTAATTGTGCAAATGTTGTGCATTACTTGTGCAATTTTTTGTGTAGTTGTAAGGTAGTTATTATGCCCTAGTCATGACAATTTGTGGTAGTCGTTTATGGCATGTTTTTTATTCTAGTGGAATGTGAATAATGAAAACTATTGTTTGTATGGTTAAACTTGACTAACCTTACAAAACATCACATTCATACAAGTGACGTTTTCATAAATACGATATATACATGTTTCAATTCAAAATATTCCAAATCCAAAAGAAATTGGTAAAAAACAAGAAAAATATCTCTAATTCCCTATCAATCCTTAGGGAAAGTGACCTTGTATAGATAGAAGTCATGGGCATCTCCACCGGTGCCTCAAACACGCTCAAAATGGATGAAAAGTGTTGAGGTCCCTCTTGAAAGTCAAAACCCTTGCAAGACACTTTGTCTTATTGTGTTTAGTAAAGGCCATATTCATTCTAAGTTTAATGAACTTTATCCTCTACTTTTCTTGATAAGTGGTTGAATTATTTATGGGACGTGTTGGAGTGCAAGGCCACCTTTTTGAAAGAGCATGGATGGAAATCCAAGGACTTGAGGGCCGACCAAAACAGATGGAAAACTATAAAAGTAGTGCCCGGACCGGTGGAGATGCTCTAAGGTTGAGTAGTGTAAAGCCCGGAGATTAGGGTTTGGAAACTGTCGATATTTTGTCGGTGTTTTGACAGAACTCAGTCGGCAAGCGGTGGTGGAGGTAGCCTTGAAAACCTCGATAGAAAGATAAGCGGAATCCTTTCAAGATTCTCGCTCACAACACGAATCTCTCATCTGATCTGGCGCCTTGCATTCTGCGAGGATGTTAGCTCAAACGCGATGGTTTACACATTCTAGGACGAGATGATCCTGAACTGCAGGCAATAAAATTCCAGTTTAGTTTTCTCCCAAAATCACAAATGGCGACTCGTTGGCAACGCAGATGGCATTTAGGTCAAAGCACAGTACTGTTCTTACTGATAACATTGCAAGCACGACTCATCGAAACTAGTGAATACGAAATCCCACGGGAAGCTCTGCCGACAAAGTCTGGCTACCTGGATGTGAACACCGCCACCGCATCCCGTCTTTTCTACACTTACTATGAAGCGCTCGAAGCAACCGACTCGCTTTCTAAAACACCCGTCGTCCTGTGGTTACAGGTACTAATTTCTTCGCATTTTACTATTTGCAAGTATTTTATCCATTTTGTAAGAGTTTGCTTTCATTGGAAGACTACTCAATGCAGCTCATTGGAGAGATCACTATGAGGATTTTGATAAAGTCGAATTCTCTTGAGATAATTGTTGTATGCATTCATTCAGAGTGGGAGGTTATGAAGAATTACAGTGGGGGGACAAAAAGATTGGGAAATGGGTCGTTGGGCAATAATCTTTGAATTGGCTAAATTTTGTAGAATTTCTACTAAAATTAGGGGTCTCATATATCTCAAAAAAACGGTGAACGAATGGTAGTGAACGAGTTTTCATTCACCAGTGAATAAGTTATGCAAGAGGTTGTCATGGCTTGTTCATGGAGTGACTTGTTCACGTTTTTCATTAATCTTATTCACGTGCACAATTTTGGTGCAGAATGCCATAATTGAAACCCCCTAATTATATGCAACTAAAAAACTTGTGAACTTAGCAGTGTTAAGTTTGAGAATTTTAACTTTTTAGTAGTGTTTTTACCTACTTGAGCTAAAAGTGAAAGTCATATTTGGGTGAAAGTCATATTTAGGATCACTAGAGTTAGGTGTTGGACTAAAATATCCCAATCATTTTGTCCCCCACTGTACAATTGATGAAACAGTAAAACCCCTAATTTTGTTGCATAAGTTCACTATGTGAGTCTGTGCACCTGCCTCTGTTTGATGCTCCTTAGATCTCTGGACGATCTTTCTTTCTCTTTGTCTTCAGACAAGGACTTGCGTATTTCTAAACCTGTTGTCTCCATTAGAAAGTATTGCATATATCTTGTGCTCTGATTCAATTGTCTCGATCTCTAGACTGTTTTGACTTTGATAGTATCTTCTTTATTATGTACTCCCTCTGTCCCTCTAAAGATGTCCAAATCAGACATATTTCTTGTACCACTAAAAAGCTCCCTTTTGCTGATTTCAAACGTTGAGAAAGTATTTGTCATGTTCATTGATCTCATGGGGCAAGTTAAGCAATTAGAGAGCATTCCTCTCCTAGCAAGCTTGGCCTTGCCCATATGAGGTATCATTGTTGCTACTAATCTTTAAATCATCAGTAATGAGGAGCAAGTATCATGCACAAATATGGTACAAATTTATGGTACTTTTTTGCATGGAATTTGGGTGCCCAAACGGTGACATCAAAGCTGAAAATTTTGCATACATGTGGTAGATGATATATTGATTGTAGAATGCATGTGTCACTAGCACAAAGACTAAAAACACAGTTAATCCTTTGCAAGGAAGCTTTTTGGACACTTTTAGAGGGACAGAGAGAGTAAGTCTCAATCCTCAGCGTTTACTGGTATCCACTCGTTGTCCAGCACCTTTGTCTTTGCACACGCCTTGAAAGAAAGACTCAGAGGAGTTGTTGTAGCTACTACCATTAGTCAAGTTCCTTTGCTTGTTTGGTGCAGCGCTGTATAGTAATTTTGTTTTTGTTTTATGTGCAGGGAGGCCCTGGCTGTTCGGGAATGATAGGAAATTTTGGAGAGTTAGGGCCATGGAGAGTGGGAGAAGATACAAAGCTGCACAAGAACTCGTATTCATGGAACAGACTCTACGGATTGCTGTTCATTGACAGTCCTGCAGGGACAGGATTCAGCATAGCGCCATCGCCGGACGCCATTACAAGGAATCAGCACGACGTAGCACGGGACCTGTATGCAGCGTTGGAGATCTTTTTCACCGACTCGGCATATACCTCACGGCCGCTTTACATCACGGGAGAGAGCTATGGAGGCAAGTATGTCCCTGCTTTGGGGTACTACATCGTGTCCAACGCCCAGCGACTAAGGCTGAACACTAAGCCACCTCTGTTTGACCTCAAGGGAGTGGCCATTGGGAATGGCCTCACTCATCCTGTTGTACAAGTTCAGACATATGGATCCACTGCTTTTTACATGGGACTTATCGATCGAGTGCAGCAGCAAGTGCTCGACGACCTTGCCGAAAAGGTACTCCCTCTGTCCCTCTAAAAACGTCCAAAAAGGTTCCTTGCGATGGTTTAATTGTGTTTTTAGTCTTTGTGCTAGTGACACATGCACTCTAGAATTAATATACCATCTACCAAATGTATGCAAAATCTCCAGCTTTGATGTGTCGTTTGGGCACCAAAATTCCATGCAAAAAGTACCATATTTGTGCATGTTGCCAGCTCCTCATTATTGATGGTTTAAAGATTAGTAGCAACAATGGTACCTAATATGGGCAAGGCCAAGCTTGCTAGGAGAGGAATGTTCTCCAATCGCATAACTTGCCCTCATGAGATCATTGAACATGGCAAACACTTTCTCAACGTTTGAAATCAACAAATGGGAGCTTTTTAGTGGTGCAAGAAATGTGTCTGATTTAGACGTGGGACAGAGGGAGTATTCATGTCCATCCATATTCTCCCAAAACATTCCTTCTGTTGTTTCTTCACCAAGCTCTTCAAATAAGCCACAATCCTCCTCGTTTGGGTCACTTAATGGATTAGAAGGAACTTCTAGTAACCATAGAGATTGAATGAACTTCTGCATTTAAAAACTCTAGCTTGACGTACGCATTATCAACTTTTGACCTTTGAATCTGTTAGTTTTTGAGCTGATGAGAACACAAGTTTGTAAGGGCTCAATTAGTATAAAAGGCTAGGGTGTATTCCATTGAGTTCCTACGAGATGGACGTGATAATGGATTGAAGAAGCCTCTAAGGCTGGACTTAAAGGATGTCTCTACTATTACACATGTTACGCAGAGGTCCTTGTGTACAGTTTCTTAAGAAGCGTGATGTCGAATGAAATGCATTCTGTGTTTGCTAGCTAATCTAGAAAGACGAGGACAAAAAATGCCAGCAGATTTATTCATGGCTACATCACAGAATGATCGAAAGCTGCAGCTTTCTAATGTTGTGTTCCCTTTGCTGTGACCTTTTCAGTCGGTGGAGTGTGTATTGAAGGAGGACTGGCTCGGAGCTATAGCCGCCAGAAGCAATCTGATGAATTCCCTTAGTAACATGAGCGGGTTAGCTACTTTGGAGGATATCAGAAAATCTGCGGATTATTTCACTACTGCAAACAGCAGCACAGACTACCTC
Source organism: Ulota crispa (assembly GCA_963920765.1). NCBI lineage: Eukaryota > Viridiplantae > Streptophyta > Bryopsida > Orthotrichales > Orthotrichaceae > Ulota > Ulota crispa. The sequence continues at coordinate 10,222,675 of OY987244.1, read as the reverse complement.
ACAGCATTCGTCAATAGTGAAACGGTGAAAGAAGCACTCGGTGCGGATGTCAACATCACGTGGTCTCAGTGCAATGATCTTGTCGATGAGAAGATGCAGGTCAATCTTTTTATCAACATTTCAACTAACAATCCTCACAGTTTCACTAGTATTTGTTAAGAGAAATATTTCTTCATATCTGGTAAAGAAAGTTGCATATAACTAGGTCCCTTTTTCAGTAAAACTAGACGATTTCAGAACCTTAACAGAAGATGGCAATGTCTATGTGTTCCTGAAAAAGACTCGTTTTTTTCTGAGAACAGTCTGGTTTATACTTTCTGTGTGTTATCTGTTTATGACCGTTGTTGTATGGTTTTTTCTGTGCAGGTCGATATCATGAAGAGCACCAAGTGGATGGTAGAGGAGTTAATTCCAAAGCTGCCCGTGCTTCTGTATCAAGGACAATTTGATATCCAAGATGGCGTGGCATCAAATGAGGTATGGATGCGGACTATTCTGTGGGAAGGTGTGAACAGCTTCTGGGCTGCACAAAGGAGACTATGGACGGAGGAGGGAAAGCTTGCTGGGTACGTCCGAACTCACGGCAACCTCGGTCATGTGGTGGTGGCGGGTGCCGGTCATCTGGCTCCTGCTGATCAGAATCTACGCACACAGCGAATGATTGAGGCGTGGATATCCGGAAAGCTTGGATCTCTGTAAAACAAATGCTTGTTCAACACTAGGAGGAAAATCTGTTCTACTTCCTCTGTCCCTCTAAAAACGTCCAAAAAGCTTCGTTGCGAAGGATTATCTGTGTTTTTAGTATTTGTGCTAGTGACACATGCATGCATTCTAGAACCAATATACCATCTATCAAATGTATGCAAAATCTCCAATTTTTATGTTGCCGTTTAGGCACCCAAATTTCATGCATAAAGTACCATATTTGTGTATAGTTTATGAATGTTGCCGACTCCTCATTATTTTAGTCTCTATGCTAGTGACACATGTATTCTAGAATCAATGTACTATCTATAAAATCTATACAAAATCTCCAACTTTGATGTTGCTATGTGGGCACCCAAATCCCATGCAAAAAGTACCATAAATTTGTACCATATTTGTGCATGATACTTGCTCCTCATTATTGATGATTTAAAGATTAGTAGCAATACTGGTACCTCATATGGGCAAGGCCAAGCTTGCTAGGAGAGAAATGCTCCCTAATTGCTTAACTTGTCCCCATGAGATCATTGAACATGACAAATGCCTTCTCAACATTTGAAATCAGCAAAAGGGAGCTTCTTAGTGGTACAAGAAACCTGTCTAATTTGGACGTTTTTAGAGGGACAAAGCAAGCAATCAAATGGTCCTAATCAACACAAACATGTCCTAATTAACACTACTATGTTCAAAATGTCCTAACCAAGAGGTTTGAATCAACACAATACTATTGATTGGGTCCTATTTCTTGTAGTGCAATGAAGTGCAATGAGATTATATGACACCCCGGAGGCTCAAATTCAAGGTTTTCTCTTCTCCATGCCTGATGCTTTGACGCCCTCATGTTCCGGCTTCATGGTATTTTTCAAAGCCCTTCATAGATCACAAACTCTTTAGAGCCAGGGTTTGTAGTAAGAGCATCATCAATGTGTACATTGCAAACGGGACCCGGAAATAGTCGGTCTTGCGTCGCTCCCTGCCCCTTAACTATGCAGTTTTTTTCACCAATTGGATCTTCCCAATGTTGACGCAACTCCCATCGCAGATTCAAGCACGGTAATAGAAGACTGTAAGTACTGGCAAGTTGTTACTGGGAAATTGCAAGCTATTGTAAGCTATCACAAGCAACTTGTCACTCCGCTAACAAATGCAATGCACATTGGGAAAACAAGTTGGGTAGGGGAAAATGAGACAATATGCTGCTCTAGGAGGTGGTTTTAATAGGGTCAGGTCTGGTGTTTTTGTTCTAGTGGCGACGTTGGAGCCCTAAAAATACCTATAGTTCCCGTTAAAGTAGCCCCTACATAGAGAAATGCACGACCAGCCGATTCCTAGAGCACACATTGATGATGCTCTAAAGTTGGCATGAATGTGCAGGTTTTCATGCACAAGGTTCTCTAGGGGTTGATCTCCTTAATTTTTGGTTTTTGGTTAGTATATTAGGGTTCTCTGTACTTCAAATAGGTCTTCATTGCTTATTGTAACTTATAAAATGTCAAGTCTGCACGGTGGGTCTTCTGTACTATTGACACGTATGTGTTTAGTTCAATATGTTTGTCAAAAAATTTAGTTGTTGAGCTTGTCTTATTAGAAGAAAATAAGGCATTTTATTCTTTTGAACCTGCTCTTTGAGTCTGTAGCGGGGGATTTTTGACAAAGGTGTCTACGCCTATTTTGGACGTTTTAGGTTTTGCTGATCTAATTAATTACCTTTGATGGACATTGTAGATTTTGTTGATCTAATTGTAAGAAATCTAAGAGCTTGGTCATTTGGACTCTATAAACTTTGGTGCCAAGATATTTTGTGTTGCATTTAGGGCAAGATGTTTTTGTTTTGAGTCCTAATTAGGGTGGTGTCTCAAGTACATGCTATTGCTTAAACTGACCTAATCCATCATGTTTGAGACTCCTCTTCTGGAGGGTTTTTGCAAAATGTGCCTTTTGTTGGGAGGAGTTGCATCTACAAATTGGGTGCAGAATTATGTGTAGGACAAGAACTTAAGAAAACAAAAAAAAAAATCTTGCATTCATGAGTTCCATTGCCAGTGGGATTTGTTGAAACCTAGCTTCCAACTACAAAAAATCAAAGTTCATGCTTTTATGTGATTGGATATCAGAAAGGTTCTTGGCTTATAAGGAGGGTGAGGGGTGGAAAGAAATTCAGGGCAACATTCCAAAAGAAGGAAGACCGCTAAAATATATGTGGATTGAAACATTACGTGGAGGCCTTTCAATTTGGAAGGCCATCATTACAATCCTCAAACCACAAGATATTGAAAAGTCAGATTGACAGGTCCAAGGATGTTTCCCCTTATCTAAGCATGCCAGGGCTCAAACACAAAATCACCTAGTTTCCTCACAAAGTTTTCAAAGGTTTATTGTATAATTCATTATGTTTTTGCATTTTGCAATAGTGAACTTTTGAGTAGGTTAGGAGGTGAAATGGTAAATGTTGATTGCGTCCAACATTGAAATGTGCAAAAACACAAGTGGAGGGTATGTCAAAACCTCGTCAACTATCAGTTTCTTGAACATTTCATCATTGTTGAAGAATCCTTCAATCATGAAACATGATTTTCTTGAAGATGATTTTTCACCATTGAATATTGTCACCATCAACTTCTAACATTGGAAGATGAGTTGTTGAAAGATTCAAGTGTGCCACAATGAACAGGCCTTTGGAAAGGAAACCACTACACTGATTATTGCGTTTAGGTTACTCAAAACTAAGTTCCTGACGTCTTACTACATATTGTATATAGATAGTGATACGAGATTTATTTTTATCAATAATTATTGCAATAAATCAACTTTAAATGGTGTAACAACCACAATGAAGTTGCAGAAATATAAACTAGCTTTGTTTAGGTTGTAAACCATGTGAAGTCATAAAATCTAGAAACTTGCATGCGCCTCCAAATGAACAAGCAATGAATCATGAGATGACTTTTTAAGGTACGGTAACCTAATTGTTAAGAATATTGTAAATGGGACTAATGGGAGGAAGAAAAGGGGACCCAATGCAATCCTCACTTGGGAGGGCTCGCCAAAAATTCCCTCATGCTTTGTGCTTTTGATCTCTTTGCAAAGCTCAAAATCCAAGGCCATACACGCAATCAACGACCATCATGACATCAATAGCACCTCTCTTCCATCCATGTCAACTCAAAAAACATCCTCTGCAGACAACTTGACAATGTATATAGGGTCAATGTACAAAGTTCACACCGGGAGCCTCAAACTATCAAATGGCTCAGAATCATAAAATGCCCAAAAAGCACCCTCCACTAGCAATCTTTAAACTGGCTAATTTTTGCAGGATTTCTACCTAAAAAAATTTACAGCTGAAAAAACACGTGATTTATAAAGTGATAAATCTTAAAAAATTAGCTTTCGAACAGTGTTTCTAGCCACTTGAGGTACACGTGAAAATCATATTTGGGATCACTGCCCTCTAAGCTTACCTTCCATTTACAGAGGCCACTTGCGGAGTCCGCATTGAGGATACCCTTATTGCGGTGATTAAACAAATCTAAATCAGCCGCGATTTCAGCCTGGATCACATGCTTCCTTCTTCTTATGGAAAGCACAATATCACACTGAAGATAATGATATTCCAGTAAGTTATTCCACAGCACACTTGCTGACTTGCCCCACGTCCTGCCGCTTGTTTCTAGTCCACGCCGAATGCCATTGAATCATAAAAATGATGCTTCGGCTGCAAGTTGCCTCATCCGTACAGGCACTCGAATATATCACCCAATCTTGTCAGGTTCAATAATAGCCGCCAGGATTGCCGTCACTAGATTCAATCCCGGACAATCATGAAAATCGGATGAAAACGTTATAATAAACAAAGAAACACTGGAGAAGTGGCGATCGTGTCAACTGTCAAGTAATCAACAACCATGCTTCTTCACCATCACATGCAAGCTCATAAACACGAGATAGTGAAACACTGCAACAGCAATGAAGCACACATCTTCAAAGTGCGGGAATCGATCAATGTAACGAATAGACTTGTAACAGACTGAAAATCATTACCGTTTTGTCCTGGCATTGTAATAAAATTCAACGTGTTCCTGAGAAAAGAAAAGAAAAAAGAAATCGGTGATCGTGCTGTCTACTTGCAGAGTAGTCCGCCAGCATGCAGTTCTGATCTCTCATTAGGGGCTTCAAACATCAACTTGTTTAGGTGACTCACGTCGCAATTCATCTCAATGAATTCACTAGTGAACAGCAAGGTGGCTCACTTTTGAAATTCACTCCTAACCTGATGCATGTTAGGAGTGAATTTTAGAAACTCACTTTTGCGTAGCTCATCCTCTTAGGTAGTATTTTTATTTGGGCCTCATGAAGCCAATTTCGAAGTTTGTGACGAGCTTTAAGCCAATGTGCATTCCTCCCTTAGAAAACTCACCAATCCCAAGCGGGCTCACAAGATTTAACCAGTCCCAAAAGGCACGTAGGATTTGACTAGTCCCAAGAGGGCACGTAGGATTTGACTAGTCCCAAGAGGGCACGTAGGATTTGACTATTTTTGCCAAACCCTAAAAAAACACTACTCTCTCTCAGGTGTCTCATATGCTTAGACCCCGAGCTGTGCACAAGAACCTAATCACAAACTCATAAGTGCGTCAGACTTTGGGCATGTGAGTGAGTGAAAATAATTTACTCATGAACTGGGACCTTGTGAGGTAAGAAACTCGTGGAGCAGATTTTATGTTTGAAGCCCCCTATTTTAAACGCTTCTTCATCACAACACAAGCTCATAACATCGGATGGTGAGTCATTGCAATTGCTAAACACGTAACATGTGAGAATCTAATGAACATTTAAAACCCTCGACATCATCACCGCTTCGGTTGTTACAGGTCACGCTGCAGAATAGCAATGAAATCAAAACTCGAAAGAATTTCGAACTGATCACTCGACCGATTCTTCATCCGCATAGCTGAGATATATAGTTCCACCTGCTAAAGTGGCTACCAATTCTAGAAAAGGGACGCGTTCAGTACTTTTGGATAAGTGAGCTTCGTTGACTTCAACTCTATTGCATTTCTTTCAGAAAGCAAACAAGACAAAAAGCTGTTTCAGTTAAGATCGATGAGTACGGCTGCCTAGTCTGATCGAGTCTTGGACAGCACTTGCCGACATCTAATCCATCAAGAAACGCCGAAACCCTAAGCCCTGAAAATCTTGCATGAGCACGATCGACTCTGCACGTTCGCCAGCCTTCAAAGCTCTTTGGAAACGAAATGTACAGAATGCGACTAACGATCCAGTAGACAATAGGGGTAACTTATTCACGGTTGGTCTGAGATTGAGATTTCAGTCAAGATTGAGAAATGGCTGAGTGAATGTAGGAGTCCGTGGAAGCACTTTTTTATGGAAGGAGGTGTGACACACTTTTTGTGGGTGATGGAGAATGAAGAATGAAGAATGGAGTATGTTTTATTTAGAGGAAGGTAATATAGTTACCAATTGGAGGAGCAGAAAAAGCAAGGGTGAAAAGCAATACACAAGTGAGTAAATAGGCAGACCATGGTAAGAGTTCTCAAGCAAAAAAAATTCTTGGACCATTTCTCCATGCTTGGGGGACAAGAATTTTTTTCCTCAATTTTCACAGAATTGCCTCACGCCAGTCTCAGATAGCATAGCACGTTAGTTTTCCGTGAAGATTGAGAATGCAAAAACTCAACCGTGACTACCCCTAAAAGTTCATATTCGCAGTAGAAAATTTGCTGTATGCATCGAAACACCGAAAACTTACCGAAATCGCCTACAATCATCGAAAATCACCGAAAAAAGAGACGGTTAGCTCAAAAAATCAGCTGTAGATCAGGATTTTGAGGCAACGCGCCTTCAACGTCTTCTGAATTGGAGAGAGACAAAGGATTTCTGGCTTCGATTTCGAATGCAAGCCGAATCAATTCCATGACTGAAGCGCGGAGCTCGCTGGGGAGGAGAATTGGGTTGATACCTTGTCGTGTCTGTACCTAGTCAGGGTATTGGATGAGCCTTTCTGATTGTTCATCCATCTCATCTGGCGAGGTTTGACTTTGCGGATTTGTCATCCGCTGGTTGAAAGCACGTGCATGTTCTTCACGTGGGGACGTGGGGTGCGCGGTTTTGGGGACCTTTGCTTGAACTAGGGCCTTTGACTCTTTGAGTTCCAAACTGGGTAAGGTGGCCGCACCCATCACCACGGGAGTCCCCATGGGCATGACCTATGAAAGTACTCATTTCCAAATTGTTTGGTCCCATGATTGACAGGTTTGAACCAATGGGTGACAGAGCTTCCTTAGCATCTCCTCCTCACGGTTTAGCAACCAAAATGATTATTGACTTTGATAAAATTTTGTGACCAAATGTTTGCCACTGAGTCTCTTAATTTGAAGCCAATATTTTTCATTCCCATTTGTTAACCTTAAGATTTTTTTTGGAGTCCATGGATCAGTTGATGTACCCGGAAACCCTTATTTCTACGCTTATGGGTGCGGCCACCTTAAGTGATTATGTTTGTTTGGGGTTCTTTTTGTTGTGGACCATCATGGACCATTCATAGTTATGTGGGAATTGGGGGTGAAGACGAAGCCATCAAGACTCAAGAGATCCTTTGCCTGCAATTCACTCAATGAACTATTCATAAAAAGAATACATTTTTGGAGACGATTTATTGATTTTGGGCCAAAAATTTTTCGATACCACTTGCTTGAAAAATAGGGAATTGCTAAAGCAGCATCTCCAAAAGGAACAACCCAAAGTGTGCTGTAACTCCTAAGGGTCTTGCTAAGAAATTTTAGCATACCTTCAACATGAACCTTCAACACATTTTTCAAGTTTTTGGAAAGTTGAACAAGTAATCACATAATCCAAACCGGTCATTCTATACCCAACTATAAATCAAATATTTTAAACCAATTTGATTTCAAATTCAAGTAAATCTGCAAAATTCCCAGCGCTGAGAATCTCATGTTTTCCAATTTGGGCAATAGTTCAAAATATGGATTTTGGACTTTCATGTAATATTTTCTCAAAAAAAAAGATTTACCTAATGGCTAATCCCATGAGATTGGGTCTTGCATTACTTGATGGAAAAAAAAAACTCTACAAATGGATAAAGTTCCAAAAGATATGGTCACTCAAAGTAGCTAGATTCCACTAGCTCCTTACTTTAGAGCTATAAAAACTCTGCCCAAATCAAGAAAAAAAAAGTGACACATCACCAAACTTCTCCCTTGTACAATACGAGACATGAGAGCACCCATCCCATCTACTCTCTAAGCCGCTCCCTTCGTTTGCCCAAAGATATTCTTCTCCTAATTGTTGAAAAAATAGAATATTTTCCATATTCCATGTAGAATCTAGAGCAAAGGAGGCGCTTCAAGGAACAACAAGCCAATCAAGTTTTTTTTTGAACTAACAACTCCATTTGGACTTGAGTGGCAAACCAAAATTTGAACTAAAAATGCCTCTTTTGTATACTTTCACACCTCCAAGCACCCCTTTTGGCCATATTGGGCTCTTTGGTCCTTTAGGGGTTAACCCAAAAATATTAAGGTGTACGTTTTCTATCCAATGGATAACAAAAAAGTACTTTGTATGAGGGCATTTTTTTTAGAAGTGATCACAAGGGTATGGTCTACGATGGAAAGCAAAAAAAGTAGCCTCACTAAATGCATTCATATTCTTAGGTGATTCAAATTTGTGAGAAAATTCACAAACACAATGTTAGGTCTTATGTTGTCCTTTTTGCAATTTTCATGAGGGAATCATGCATTGTTGACTTTTGCAACTACTGAAAACAATATAATAATGTGTAGGCACTTGCCATACCAATGTTGTGCTAGTGCAATGCTATTGTAGAGGGGCAATCATGGTGACCAACCTAGCATTTAAGGTTAAGCATGCATTTTTAAATTTTAATGCTAAAATTCTTGATTTTGTCTCTAATAGTTGTTTCAACTCTTTTATTCTAAGGCTCTATACATAGAATTTGGGGGTGCTTCAATATGCAACTCATATGCAATTAAAAATATAGGAATTTGAAATCATGTACAGCAAAAAATTGAAATAAAATAAAATAGCAATGGTATAATAAGAATTTAGTAAAAATTTGTGTTTGTTTTGGAAGTGGTAATGCCATGATTAAAAGAATGATGAACCATTTGAATCAAGAATTTTAACATTAAATTCTCAAATTACGTGCTCAAGGGGTTATTGCTTTAATTATTCCCAAAAAATAATGCTTTGATTAAAATCCTTTGTTATCATGTTGTTGTTAATGTGAAACTTAAGGTGTTTGTTTCTATTACATCATTGGCATGAATGGAACATGGCGTAGCTCTTCACCACAAGAAGGCTAACAATTCTCCAAACTCTTCGAAGTACAAGTTCAAATTGGTAACACAAATACACAAAATATTAAAAAAATGAACACACAATTTAGAATTCAAAATTGTCACCTTCTTTAACTGGTTCCATTGATGCTCATGCAAAGTGACGTATATAAGTAACTGTAGACTTTCTATGTTCTTGAACGTTGGAAGGTCTCTCAATGTTTTTGCATGTAATTTGTGGTACTTTGCACATATCTCCCATCTTTTATATATATCTCCAAGTTTTGTAAATTGAGTTTTTATGTAGAATATTGTTTTTGGACTTTGTATAATTCATTAGTAATCAAATACACCATTGAGATGTAATTTGAGATTTCTGAACAAATACATAAACTTTGAAGAGCCACTCTACAACACTTGCAATAACATCACATTCGTTAATTTGGGAAAAATGGTACATTTTAGGATTTTCAAAATTTTGATATGAAGGTTTTAGGTGGCCTACTAAAACCTACATGTGTCCTCATCTGAGAGGAGGAATTTGCAAGGGAAAAAATCTTATTGGCTAAACTGCATCTGATACCTTTGAATCTGGTTTAACCCCTAAAGGACCAAAGTACCCTCGAGGGACTTTCGGGATTTTGGGCATGTACCTATGGCTAAACTACTTTGCGTGATTTTTTGAAACTTTTATGGAAGATGGGGAATTCAAAGATCTGTGTGGGCACCTAATTTTTACCTCATTCCGACATTTATTGAAGAAGTTAGAAATGAATTTATGAGAATTTTAATTCGGTGGGCAGCCCAAAAACTTCTTTAAAATTTGCATTTTTTAAAATAAAATTTTGAGGTTAGTTCTTTAGACTTATGTATATGTGGGAAGCTTTGAATCATTCAATTCTAATTGATGAGATGAAAGTTATGAAAAGTTTTAGTTTGCGGGTAGGTGTGGAGAACCTCAAAACAATGCCTCCACGCAAACTAGAACTTCTCATAACTTTCATCTCATCAATTAGAATTGAATGATTCAAAGCTTCTCACATATACATCAGTCTAAAGAACTAACCTCAAATTTTTGTTTTTTAAAAATGCAATTTTTAAAGAAGTTTTTGGGCTGCCCGCCAAACCAAAATTCTCATAAATTTATTTTTAACTTCTTCAACAAATGTCGGAATGAGGTAAAAATTAGATGCCCACACAGATCTTTGAATTCCCCATCTTCCATAAAAGTTTCAAAAAATCACGCAAAGTAGTTTAGCCATAGGTACATGCCCAAAATCCCATTTGTCCCCAAAAAGGGGGCTTGGTCCTTTAGGGATTAAAGTAACTTTTTGGGTTTCAGGTGGAATACAAAGTGGGACACCTATTTTCCCAAATTAACGATTATGGTGTTCAATGACAACCCTAGTATAATTTTGAAATCTTATTTGTTTGTTCTTTTCATGGCCATCTACATTACTATGTTTTCATATGCTTTTGATGCTTCTACTTGACACAAGCTTCACAAAAAAAAGTATGTCACCAACATTGTGTTGTTCACACACTAACATCTTGTGCCTTTAGCTAGTTTTAGGAGATTTAAATACTCTAAGCTCAAAGATGGATTCCAACTAATAGCAACTTTGTCAAGTGACATGGCATCCAAGGCTATGCCACAATAGATCATTAGAAAATATCTGGACCCTAAATAAGGCCTTGAGTTCCCAAGCATGGGAACCTTGGGCCCATTACACCAAACTCTACACATGAGCACTCTGACGTGGCACTAATGGTGCCACGTCATTTTATTAAAAAAATTAAATAAAAAAAATCAAAAAAGTTTCTAATTTTTTCTAAGACTTTTTTCTTTCTATATATATACATTTTTTAATTAATTTTTTTTGGGAACCAGCAGCGCTAGTTCCCACATTGGGAACAAATTTTTTAAAGGCCTTATTGAGGGCTCCCATTTTTTATAGTGTGTAGTTTCATCCTATCTGGATGATATGGTTTTTAATTGATATGGAAGTGCCTTCAGCCATTGCCACCCATTTGATTGGCACCTCATTTTGGGACATTTAAGGTTTGAGTGATAATGAAAACACTCCCCCTTGACTTGACCTTCTTTGCAAAGTCAAATTTTTTTAGTGTTTTAGAGAAAGAGTTGTATTGTATTGTAATCATAACTTTGATTTATAAATTCTCTTTCTTTACTTTACTTGTACTCTTGGATTCTCTCATGAGTTGGAACAAGAAATAGCTTGCTTCTATAGGATGTTTAAAATTCTAAACCTAATCCTTGGAAATGCGCTTATCATGAATTCTACATTGGATTTTTCTTTTTTTTATTTAACCCTTAAAAAACAGATGGATCACTGTGGCTTGCCCTGCCTGTAGCATTCTATAGTGCTTTGCACATGGGCTCCAGTAGTATTGCTTCAAAAAGTTGGAAAAGTCAACAATGCATGGTGCCCTCATGAAAATTGCAAGAAGGGCAGCTTGGGAGCTAACATCATGTTTCTGAAAACTTAACCCAATTTGGGTTACAAAAAAAATGAATGCATCTCAAGAGATAATTTTTTGTCTTCCATGATGGACCATGTGTTTATGGTCACTTTTGAAAAAAAATCAAATGAAAATGACTTTTTTCTTAATCACAAAATCTTTTTTAAAGGTGGAAGACATTTAATGTCCTCCTTGACGTTTAGGGGTTAACATGATTGCTACGTACTCAATGTATTGTACGTAACAATTTATATTTATACAAGAGCATGCAAATCCCCAAATATTCTTTCCATCTCCTTAGTGAATCCTCTGTGCATAGGTGGACCTTATTATGTAATATTTGTGCCCCTCAAACTCCAGTATTTGTCATATAGAAATTTAGGTGTCAGCCGCTTCCTCTATTAATTAAAGGGAAAATTTCATGGATACCCTTGAAATTTGTAATATTTGTTTAGACACCCCTGCTTTTCCAAAAATTACACAAATACCCTTGACCAAAAACTTTAGGTTTTTATTTTGTTATGCATGCTACTCTCCTTCTTCTTTTGTGCGTACTTTGTTTGTTTTTTTTCTTCATTGCATTCCCTTCTTCAACATTGGTCATGAAGGAAGTACAAGCACAACAAATAAATGCCTAAAATTTATGATCTAAGGGTTTGTGTAATTTCTGATAAACCGGGGGTATTTATACAAATAGTACAAACTTCAAGGCTATCCATACAATTTTCCCTTAAATTAAAAAGTTAATGCCTTTTTAACGATTTTTGTTCCCCCCCTCCCCCCCCCCCTCAAGACATACTATTATTTTTTCTTCTTTGTCTCCAGACGCAAAGGCCAAAAGGCAAAGGCCACGGCTACTTCGTAAAGGAAATGTTTCCTAGTCCAGGAGGGAAACTTTCTTTAGGAAACTAATCAGACAGAGCCATCCACAAAATCAGCTTCAATTATGACTCCAAACTTTCATCCAAACATCTCGATTTTCTTGACGGAGAGCAATTTCAAGATTTCATCCGTTTTCTCACCCACTCAAGTCAACTTTCTTATTATTGTTGCTAGAGTAAAAGCTTGCGGTAAGACTGTGGGTCGAATATTCGCCTCGAAAAGATTCCCTGGGAGGGATTCAACGTTGCTGTGCGGGGCATGCTGGTTGACGGGAATGTGAGATGCACGCCAGCATCGTCGTCTCCTCGGCTGGTCACCATTATTTTTAGCTTCATCTTTTTCATGTGGGTTTCGGTTTTTAATGAGCTTTCCAGATTCCATGGCATGAGTCCCCATCACAGTCCAACGTCCCCTTTGCTCTCCAGGCTCCATACTCTCTCAACTCCTCCACCATTCCTCTCATTCCCAGAGCACCACTATTTGCAGCAGAAGCTTGCACTAGCTCCCCTTTTGACAGATCCACACTTGGAAAGACTTGTTGGGGTTAGGCCAATATTTGGTGTTTGTGGATATGGCGATGCAATGGCAGCTGTAGAGTGGGCTGCTGTTGTTGTTAGTTTTGGCAAAAGCTGGGAAGAGGACAAGAGTTAACGCAATGGGCTGTGCAGCATCGTCTCCTGGTACAACCCTTTTTTTTGTGGCTATTCCATAGATCTCTATCGTTTTGTAAAGGTCTCTATTTGTGCTAAAAAAAAACCCCTTCCGGGGAAAAAAACCGGATCACGTTTTTCGATTTATTGCTGAGTTACAAGGTGTACCGTTGGTGGTTTATATGTCCATAGAATTGTAGAACTTATTGATCTAGCGAAAAGTGAATCTTCAGAAACCCATTGAGCTTTGAAAGATTTTTCCAGAGCTAAACGAGTTTCATCTAAAGGTCTTCACTTGTGGCTTCATTCAGTGTTTCAGACTTGAATCCGTGGTTGTTAGGGATCCAGTCAAAAGTTCACTTTTTTTGGGCTAGTTTTTAGGGCCAACTTTCATTCTGCATTGAAATCGGCCATGGCCCGTGTTTGTTTGTGAGAATCTTGTTGCCGAAATGCCAGCACGCTTTTATGTCATGGCTTGGCTCCGTAACTTGTTTGTTGTTTTGCTTGCTTGCTTTTCCGATTCTGGATCACCTTGGAAGTCGAGCCTTAGTTTTGGAATGTTTTTCATTCAATTGGCAAGTGTAAGTAAGTAATGCTTGTACATAGAAAATTCTAATTGGCTATGGCTGTGTGAGCTTACAGCAGTGAAAGGCTCTGGACGTTTACAGACGAATCCGAACTGCCCAACGGAGGTTTTGGATTTCAAGAATCTGCGAATCAAGGTATGTTCAATATTTGAAGCTTGATTTGGAGTAACTGGAGTTTTTACTGGAGTGTTGATTGTTATTATAAGTGTGCAAGATTTCTTAGTTAGTATATTTCCTTGCCAAAATGAAACACCAACTCCTCCTACTACAGGGATTTGTTACAATTTAGGATTCAATTTATGAGGCACTCTTCTGTTTTTGAAGGACTACTTCAACTTGATTAAAAATTCATGCTTAGTGTGATTGTTAGCAATCTCAAGGAGTTTTGGAATTTGCGACAAATTGGTAGTTTTGAAGTACTCATCTGACATCATTGTTTTGGTTTCTGACAAAATTTGCAGCTAGTTCTGTTGGGTGACTCTGGAGTTGGAAAGAGTTGCATTGCCTTGCGGTTTGTGCGTGGACAATATGATCCCTCATCCAAGGTTAGTTCTCTCATGTATATACAAGGGATTAGGTCACGCCAATTCATCCAAAATTCTTGTGGCAACTACATAGCAAATACCACAGCAGCTTCATGCCGTTTGCAGCAAATAACTAATTTTTTTCAAAATATTGGGTGCATCACTTCAAAACTTCTTTGGATTCCTTTTTCGTGTCTAGTTTATTTTGAAAACAGACTTTTCTAGTAATTCCAGCACCTGTTTTTTGTGTTACTTCTTGACAAAGTTTCCTTTATTTTGCTAAATTAGGCCCCAAAAAAATTGTTTGTCTAAATGGGCTTTGCTTTGAAATGAACAGGTGACGGTTGGTGCTTCGTTTCTTTCTCAAACAGTTGCTTTGCAAGACTCAACTAACGTGAAATATGAAATATGGGACACGGCAGGTCAAGAGAGGTGCGTCATCTTCTTATTCCTTCTTTAAAATTTTCATAAAAAACATAAAAAATAGCATATGTTTTCCTTATAATCACAGATCTTTGCCTTGTTTAATCACATTTATTGTGTTTTCTAATTATGTTGCTATAGTAGTAAAGTCAAGCCTTTGTTAGGTGATTAGAGCTGAGTTATTGAGTAGGGTTTTGAATTCTCATGTAAGTTTTATATTTGCGTTGCTCAACAGATATGCCTCATTAGCCCCCTTATACTACAGAGGTGCAGCAGCAGCGGTTGTGGTTTACGACATAACCAACCCAGAGTCATTTCTGAAAGCTCAATACTGGGTCAAGGTTTGTCTCAAAAAACTTCACGAATTTTTGCCAAACCAAAGAATTTCAATGATGGAAAACTGCAAGTTAGTGTACTTGGCTTAAACAACAGATGAAATTCTACTTTGAACAATTCTCCGCGGTAGTACAGGTAGGCATGGTGTCCAAAAAAATAGCTTGTTTTAAGATTTTTATATCAATGGAAAGCCGTGCATCTTCCTATGTACTTGTAAATAAATTTAAGTGCTTGAACTCCTGTAGATAGAGAGAATCCATTTCCATATCCAACCACCTAGTTGAACCATTTGTTGGTCCTTCATCCAAACTTAGTCAAAACAACTTGTATTTCAATTAAAAGCCTTCTTGCACTACCATGGAGAATTGTAAGGTAATAGAAGAAATTTTTTGCCTTTGGTCCTTTACACTTTTAGACCATTGACTGTGGTTTCTCATCCTCCACAATAGGAACTACAAAAGCATGGAAATCCTGACATGGTAATGGCCCTAGTGGGAAACAAAGCCGACCTCGAAAACCAACGCGCAGTCACTCGTGAAGTAAGTGCTTCCTTCGTAATTGGTTTTTTTCCCCACTTTACAAAGATTTATATATTCCACTAAATAAGCACTCGGGGGTATAAATAATTTGCTAATCTGTAAGTTTTTATTCCTGTCTTTCTGCAGGAAGCTCAAGATTATGCCATAAGCAATGGCATGTTCTACATTGAAACGTCAGCCAAGACTTCTGACAACGTTAACCAACTATTTAAGGTAACTCCCTTTCTCCTTGTCACCATAAAATTTGTAAGAGCCTCTAATTGCATAAACCTGAAAACCAAAAATCCTCTTTAGAAGCTAATTAGTGATAATATCAACATTCAAACCACATTTTTAATCAATTGGACACACTTCTTCTTTCTATTGGTAAAATTGATTAAGAATGGAAGTGTAGTGTTGGGAGTCGCCATTTTGACACTTAAAAGTGTAAAAATAAAGTACCGCTTTTTACTCCCATTTTGAGTCCTACCAACTACACCAAATAGTGCATTTAGGTTGCCTTAATAATTAGGTTGCCTTACTTTGACAAAGTTACCTCATGACTCACCCTTGTCCACCTAGAGGGGCATGCAACTCTCTTTATACTACAGTGATATCTAGTTGTGTGTAAAGTTCCAGCTTCCCTGCTCCTTGACTTTGGCGCTTGTAGTTGCACCCAACCTTTGCTTGCTTCTTCCATTGTTCTTCCATTGTTTATCACGGTAATTATTGACAAAAAGTTACTGTAGTCTTAGTAAATATTTAAGTAGTGAAAAATGTCAAGAAATTAGTATGGGGGGCAACCTAAATGCACTCTTTGGTGTAATTTAAGTAGTAATCTCAACATTTTGCCTATAATTGCCATTTTTTTGCTCTTTTTTCCTGCTGTTTTTTTTGCCTTTTTTTACTTTTCTTTTGCTGTCTTTTTTTGGCTTGTTCTGACACGAGTACGTGGCAGCAATGTACTGAGGGCGGTAATGCCAGGAAGCCCAAGCATCCACGTGTGTACAGCCGGTCGTCGAGGCATGCATTGTCCAAGGTCCATCAGATTCGCAGAATTCACCCCACCTCCCTCCGGGCCTGAACAAAAACATGTGTGGATTTTTGCTTGCTTGACAGGAGATTGCCAACAGATTACCTCGGAGGCAACAACACTGAAAATACTCTCCACTACACTCCCCCCATCCAGTTATTCATTCTCTAGAGCATTTGTTTCCGGTTCTCCCGAATGCCAGAGTTTGGTCACTAGGTGCCCCATCTTACAATTCGTCAATATTAGTGTAACAGTGCTGATCTTTGTTTTCTGTATGTACTTCTGATAAGTAAACTCCACTCCCTTGGTTGGGGCTCTTTGCAAGACCAACAGCATTGAGATTTGAAACTGTTGTGTTTGTTCAATGTGCTTGGAACTTGATGTTGTTGATGGTGTTACTGTGTTTTGTGGTTTGTTGGTTGCTGGCTGGCCTTTTTGGATTACTTTTGAATTTATTTTTTAAGCTTTGGTTGGGTGTAGTGCCTTTTTCATGATTCGAAATCTCAGCCATAGCACACCGAGCTTGTGTAAGGTTTGTTTTACTCCAGGGACTGGACAGTGCACCCCAAATTTGCTGTGGTTCACAATTTTGTGCTGCATGGTTTGAATATTGGTAACTTTCATTGTTGGAATCTCATTAGTGGGCGCCGCCAGTACTAAGGTAGGAGGCTCTAATTCGGAGCGGGCATTTTGAATGGACCATGCAGGTGTCACAAAAACAGTGCATACTAATTCCTAGAGGTTCATAAATGGGTCACATTTTTTATGTTCAAAACTTGTACTTGTGTATGTATTGTTTTAGAACTGTAAGAGAGTGACATGAGCCAATGTTGAGTGTGCTTATTGGTCATAATTGTGTTCAGATTTGTCTTTCAATAAAATATAGATATATGTCATACTAAAATAAATGAAACATGTCTTCAATCATGATGTGAGTATTAGAATATAGAATGGGCGCTTGCAAGCTTTAACCCTTGAGCGCCCGAGAGACATTATAATGTCTCTCAAAAAGCTGTGTCAACTCAATTTTGACCGGTACAATCTCATTGCACATTTGGTAAAACCACTTCCAATCTAGTCCATTATGACGGAGATGCTTTCCACTAACAATTCATATGGTCTAATCTTGTGGATTGTATTTTCAATCAACAAGGGCACTTTGATTGCACACAAGTCAAGCTTTTTTCGTTTCAACTATGGGTGCTCAGGGGTTAAGAGCCTTATTCAAGCATTCTTGGCTTTGTAGTGGTTGTTTTTAGGACTCATGTGCTCCAATTACAAGCCACCTTTGCATCATGAATGTTACCATTTATGATCAAGAATAGCTACCTATGTATCTTTTGCTTTGATAAATTGTAGTTAATTCATACTAACTCAAAAAAATTCAAATTAAATGACCACAAAATTGTCTCTTCTTTGACTTTCTACCAAAAATATTTCAATTTTACCAAGTTGCCCTGATTCTTCTACACAAGGGCACTTTCCCTTAGCTGCTCCATTTATAAGCCTCCTACCTTAGAACTTCTTCTAGAAGATAGAACTCTTGGGCAATACATGTGTTGTATCTAGAGAGTCTAGAGAGAAAACTAGAAGAAAAAAAACTGACAGCCATATTGAATTGCGAAAAACCCCCTTGCAGGGGAAAAACCGGGATTACTCGAGAATGCGAATGCTTGTTTCATTGATAGGAGACGAATTTCACAAGTTTTTGGAAAAAACCCCTGTGGAGAATAAGTCTGGAAACCTTTTAAGAGATAAAACTGGATAATGTTACAGAACTAAAAAATGATGTGTCTGATATTTCCATACAATAGAGTTTCCATCTTCTCTACAGAAGACCGGCGGTGTGTCCACTGTCGCTTGAAGGCTGCCTCTATCCCTAGCCTTGTTTTGTTGTCTAGAGGGTGTTGGTACATGGCTCGCCTGACAGCCATATTGTAGTTACATGAAAGTTTGTCGTTTTTAAGTATCATGGGGGAGAAGCTCAACAAAGAGATTTGCTAACAATCCAAAAGATTCTACAAATACAGCACCTCCTCCTAAGTTTCCAGAATTACCAGAAGATGGAATCTTCAATGACATGGTTTGTTATCCTAAGTTTCAGGCCGACATTTGAAAACTTGGATTTTCCAAAATCCTCTAGCAAAAGTTCTGGTTTTGATGTCTCTTTTGTGTTATATATCACTTGCCATGTGGGACAAAATGGAGTGTCAAGGTTTGTAAGTTTAAGACACTTCACGTTTTTAACAATGACCTAGTCACCCTTTCCTCTAATTAGAATTTGAGAGAGCATGAACCTTTACAAAGTCCGCCATTGTTCCTCTTTGTATTGGTTCTCCCATTCTGAAATTGGACGCACTCAATATTGAACATTTTACCTTATGAGTTGGTCCAACAAAACGGATTGTTCAGTGGAAAAGCCATCACCTCATCAACTTGAATGAGGTGAAAATCGTAAAACTCCCTCACACCAATTTAGGTGATTTTTGTCTAATTAGTGTGAACGGGTACCTTGCTTCTTGCCCCATTTCTCCTAATAAGATTTTTGTCCTCACCCTTTTAATGCCTCTTTAACCCTTGAACGACTGAGAGACCCTTTGCAATCAGTACAATATGGGGTATTTTTCTTGTATTTAGAATGGATCCACACCTCTACTATATTTGAGACCAACAAAGAAATGGGAAATTAGATCAATGCGGTTCTTGTGGGCTACTTGAGATCCCAAATTAAAATTACTTACTGGTAACAAATGACAATTATACGTCAACATATATACTATGCCCTATGGTTATTCAAGGGTTAAACCCAAAATACTGAAATCTTTTGGGGGAACAAAACAGATTATGAGTAGGCTTGTGCTATTGGGAATTTTGGCCAAATTGTTTGAAACTTTTTCCAGACAAAGATTTTTACTAAAATTACACGGTAATATAATTGTTACTGCAATCGATTGTAAGACTCAAAAGTTATGAATATTTTTTTGGGTATTTTTGCATTGAAGAACAAGTTGGACATGCCATTTCTAGCGTTTTTCTTTTTTGCAAAAAACAACCAAGAAGCACCGCTTTTGGCTTTGGCAATTGGGCCCTTGTGAAAAAAATGGTCAATTTTTTAGATTAAGCCAAATTGTCTCTCTCCACAACGGATTAGTTGTCACGTAGCTTTGCTTGTCATTCCTATTGTTGCCAGAGTTACCAGTTGGTTTTGCAAACAAGAATGGTGCGTTGCAAGTGGCTTTGCCACTTTGCAATGGCACATTTTTACCTATTGCTTATTCCTCTTTGGTCGTCACTTTCAAAGCACCATATTGCAAGGTCTTAAGTGCGCTTCCCGCCTAAGTTGGATTTCTTTATGTCAATGCCATCTTTGCAAATTTCCTTGTTACACCTGTGTGATTGCCAATTTTGTAGTTGTGCTAGATACGTGCTGTGTTAGGACTTACAACAATGGTGATTGGTGGCTGCGTAGCGGGAGTGCAAGACAGTCGTTTATAGTAAAAATTTGAAGCTTAGGGAATTACAATATGCTAGTTTAGGGTTTTAGAGTGTGCTCGTTGATGAGAGGCTTACAAAGTTACGGTGTGCTGGTTTAGAGTTTCATTGTGTGTTTAATTGCTCATTTTTTCTTTTTTGCGCATATGCAATACTATGTAGAGAGATTGTCATGTTTGTCTTGGATCTTTGAAGTTATTGATTTTTGTTAAGAATTTTGAATGCAAACCCCGGCATAAGTAACAAAAATACATTGAAAATTATATTACTATAGTCATTGGGGAGCAAAAAAACGTTGAATTTTTTATTATTGTAGGCATTGAAATTAAACTCCTCATCATGACATTTTGTACTTGTATTCAAAAATTTTACTTCAACGCCAAAAATATTACCTACACTTTTCACTCAATGCCATATGTTTTCTCTTTGCGAATAAGAATAAAAAGTTGCCTATCCAACTTTGTATTTGTCAAACAAGGAGCCCCACTGGCTGACCACCAAAAACGAAAGAAAATGCCCTGGCCATTTCCCATTGACTTCTCCCATGAATGAATAGAGCGGGCAAATTTGCCAAGAGAAGAGGCAGATTCTTCCTTTCTAAAGCATGCTTGCATCGACCAAAGCCCTTGTAATGCCCTCCCTAAACTAGAAGAAGAGCCTCTGGCTGGGGCCTTGGCTAGGGTTGAGTGGCTAGATTGGGGCTAATTCTACAATTTCCGAAATTTATAAGGCTAGGGCTGAAGGTGATTTTGATGGGAAGTTTTATTGTTCATGAGACTGACAGAAATTTTGGTGGCACTGGGGAGGAAGATGGTGAGTATATGGCTTATGTGGAAATTTGTCTCAAAATTGATGAAAAAAATGAGCACCATTTTTACAATGGTGAAAGTAATGTTGAAACCCAATATTCATTGATTTGGGAAAAAATCTAATTTTGGGTCTTTAGAAATTTATGTCTTTAAAAAGTATTTGGTAAATACTACTTTGAAGATACAAAAACTTAATAAGCCCAAAATTGAATTTTTCCAAATCAATGAATATTGTGTTTTGAGCTTTAATCCTCAAAAAAATATATTAATGAGGAAAAAATGACAATGACTTTGTCATTAGAGATGTGAACAACGTGAAGCACGTGTACCATAGTTCCACATGATTGAAACATTCCTTATACATAATCTATTATTATGATTTTTTAGAAGTTCATTGGAATCAAGTATTTTATAGCAAAAATCTTTTGCCTTCCTCAATTTATTTGAGGTTTTTGGCTAGTGTAAATTTTGTGTATTTTATCATCTCAAAAACAAATTGGTATGTGATGGCAATGAACTTGGATAGTAGGAGTTTTAGCATTCCAAATTGAAACTACCTTTTGTTGCAAAGGTGGAAGTCTTTATAGAGAAAATCTCATATATGACCTGGAAGCTCTAACCAAGTGTGAATTACCACAAATGCCTCAGTTGAATATGATTTCATAATTTAACCCCTAAGCGCCCAGTCGACATTATACTGTCAATGGGGCCCACAATTCTATCTCAATTTTTCTCTTAATTTGTATGATGAAAATAGTCATGGCTGGTCCCCATCAGCAAAGAAGGTAGTCATTTTTCAAATCCTGCAATTACTTTTTCTGAATGTAATTTTCCAAGCTGTGGTGGACATTAAACCCACCATTTTCTCCTAAATCTTAAAATAACTCTAGGCACTCAAGGGTTAAGTCAACTTTATGCATGTCATTCCATTTCCTTGATTTCTTGAATATTTGGCTAGCATAATAATGTCATTGTGGTTCTTGGTAGGAAGGTTCAAAAATCATGTTCATTTTATAAATTTAAAAATACACAAATTACTATTCATAGTCCTATTTTCTATGAACGATTTTGTAAAAATAAAGTCTATGATATATATATATACTCAGAAATATTTTTGACCTTCCGGTGAACCTCATGTCCCTACTACTTTCCAAAATCTCATTTTTATTAGTTACATGAAATTTGAGAAACATATGATCAGTTGACACTACGTTACATGGAGCTATGAGTGTAATGGAAAATAATTTGATGACATGGAAGGAATTCTCATGTGCCTTGAGTTTATGATAAAAAAATTTAATTTTTAGAAAGCATTGAATGATTTTAGAGAATGAAATGCACATTCCCAATATTAAGAACAAACTTAGAAACATACCAAAAACGTAGAAAGAACATATTAGGACCCTCTATTTGTGTTTGCCCAAGGGTAATGTGTCTTAAATACATATGACAGTTTTTGAGTTGTAATAGATATTAGAGATTTGGTTTTTTTTCAATTTTTTTAATGATTTCCAAGAAAGCTAAAATCTTCCATTATACAGTTGGATTATTTTACATTTTAAAAATGCACCTTAAAATTTTGGTTTGTAAAAAACCTAAACACAATATGTATTTCAAGCATATGTTCGCAATGCAGAGTTATGTAAAGTGTATTCTAAGTCTATATCGGTTAGGAAAACTTATGGTCATATGTCTAACATGATTTAGAGCATATTGAACTTATAATGTTAACAATCACACTACAAAAAATGTTCATAGCATACAATCAAAGGGACAAACTTTGGGAAGAGCCCAAAAACACTTATTGACTAACTCCTAATGATCATGTCTCTCAATTTGTACTATCAAACTTTACAAAATTTTCATTGTGATTTCTTGCATAAATTTAAAGCAAAATCTTGTGGTTAGATTTGTACAAAATAAAGTATGAAAATTGTTGTCAAAATCAAATGGCTAGAAATGGTTGTCTTATGTATGTTTTTTAGGTAAAAACAAGTCATGTAAACTTATTTACCAAGGTAAACACAAGTTTGAGCATAATTACATGCCCCCCATCCCCCCATCCATTCCCCAATCCACCCATCCATCCCCCCATCCACCCATCCATCCCCCATCCATCCTTCCATCCCCCATCCATCCATCCCCCATTCCCATCCACCCCCTCTTACCTGCCAATCCGATGGTAATTACCCAACGGACAGGTAAGGGGGGGCATTCTTTTATAAGTATTATAGATGGGCTTGGTTCTTTAGGAGTTAAAAGCATACTTCACATGCTCTTTAGTTGAAGGCCATGTTCTCAAAATGTCTTACAATCTTTAGACACGCAACTCACAATATTTGGGACAACCCAAATTATAATTGATTTTC
This sequence comes from Ulota crispa, assembly GCA_963920765.1. Taxonomy (NCBI): domain Eukaryota; kingdom Viridiplantae; phylum Streptophyta; class Bryopsida; order Orthotrichales; family Orthotrichaceae; genus Ulota; species Ulota crispa. The sequence continues at coordinate 10,199,524 of OY987244.1, read as the reverse complement.
CTAAGTTAATATAAACTATCTTATGTGCCTTGCAAATTCAATTTTTTTTCCTTGAATTTGTGCAAGTTAGTAAGGTATTATAGTAAGCAAAATGACTTGTAAGTAGTTGGATGCAGTGTTGAGGGAGAATCGGCAATTAATGTATTGTTAGCCGATTGAAATTGCAAAAAAATAGTAGAAAATTGAAACTATCAGATTAAAAACCTAATTTTAGCGTATTATAGTCTTATTTTTATAATAGGCTTATTTCTATTGGTTGGGTAGTTGGGTGTCTATAATAGAATAAAATCTCTATTAGTTGGGTAGTTAGGTAGTTGGGTGTTCCTCCAATGTAAGAAGATTAAATGGCGGTTATGTGGTGGTTGTTCTTATTTCTATAATATAACACAATTTCTATTAGTTGGTGTTTGTGCTCCAAGAAGATTAAATGGCGGTTATGTAGCGGTTATGGTCGTCCTTGGGGATGGAGTATACACGGGAATAGGGGTTGGCCGCCTGGAGGAGGAGGCAAAGCGTGGAGGTAGGCATAGTACAGGTAAGCTTATTGTAACGGAAAAGAGAAAAAGCTAGAAGAAGGTGATTATGAGAAAGGTCATATTAATTTTTTTGCAAGGACCCCCTCCCGTGATGGCCCTCCGTTGGAATGGTGGGTACAAGGGTCCACTAGTAGAAACATTAAAAAAATGCAAGAAATAACCGGTGCATGCTAGTGAAAATCAGATTGAGACTGGGAAATGCCAATGCCGGATTACAGCCGGTGAAGTTAAAATTTCTCCCCGAACTTTGGTTGGGTGGAGCAAGTCCAAGCATTACATGGGCACTTTTTCCACCGCAAAGTTAGAAATGCTAGGGAGGGGGGTAGGGGTGTGGGCCAGGGCTAGATGGCATGCCGCATTGGTTGCCCGGGCCCGCCTAATTTTGAGTTTTAGCCCTACCCAATTCTCTTGCCCGACCCATCTCTCCGACTGCGCATCCCAGCGTCGCTCGCTTCCTAGTGTTGCTCGTTTTGCTGGGCTTTGCTTGATTCCCAATCTTGCTTGTTTCCCTAAGCGTTGCTAGCTTAGAGCATGGCCACCGCAAACGCAACAAACGCCATTGTCTAGGGAAGGGAGAATTTTTGAGCTCCACCGCATCCACGCAAAAGCCTTTCTAGATTCCTTAAGCAACGCTACAAACTTCCATTCATGCTACTCTCTAGGTCTTTGGCGTTCACATTACAAGTCATGGGAGGACTCTAATCCGTTGAGAACTCCTTACTAGTCAAAAATAAGCGACTCCATTAAGAGCATCGTTGCAGCTCTCCCGCAACATCGAACGCGACCGGAGATTTGATGAGCTACCACGCGTGCCACTTCACATACCAGCTACGTCCTTTGGGGAACACTCCCTCTGCGCAATCACGCTACTTTGTCTCTTCTTCTCTCCATCACCAGGAAAAAGAAACTACCAGTAAGGAGTTCTCAACGGATTAGAGTCCTCCCATGACTTGTAATGTGAACACCAAAGACCTAGAGAGTAGCATGAATGGAAGCTTGTAGCGTTGCTTAAGGAATCCGGAAAGGCTTTCGCGTGGATGCGGTGGAGCTCAAAAATTCTCCCTTCCCTAAACAGTGACGTTTGCTGCGTTTGAGGTGGTCATGCTCTAAGCTAGCGACGCTTAGGGAAACAAGCGAGGTTGGGAATCAAGCAAAGCCCAGCAAAACGAGTAACACTAGAAAGCGAGCGACACTAGGATGTGCAGTTGGAGAAGTGGATCAGACAAGAGAACTGGACAGGACTGAAACTCAAAATCAGGCGGGCCCCAGCCAAAACGGCATGCCATCTAGCCCTGGCCAGGGGTGGGGGAACAATCCTTTGCGCAGGGCTGATTGGCTTGGAAGCCACTTGCAACCCTCGCCCGGCCCGCTTTCCCGGACGTCGTCACGGAAGCCACCGGCATTGCCGCGCCTTGCCTGGTGGACCTAACTTTGCATCACCCATTTTCTCTTGCGCAGTCTGCTGCTTGGTTTGCCTCCCTCCCGGACACCCCTCCTTTGCTTTGCCATGCTGGCCCTTCATTATGTGGGTGGGCAGTGGCACACATGAGCCCCTTGACTGGACATGACTCGACTTGCAGTGAATCAAGGGCTTGAGGGCTTGAGCATGTAGCAATGTAAGGTAGTACGCTCGAAAACCGCCCATCAGCATCACCACCTGTCCTACAAAATGGATGGCCTTTTTGGAAGAGGCTGGTCTATTCCCAAAAGAGGATCCCATCTAACCCTCAAAATGGATGATTTTTTGGAAAGGGTGACCCCAAAATTTGCCATTGCCTCAAAAATTGCCTTGTTTTCAAGCCATCCTCTTGACTTCCAAAACTTAATGAGACAAGAGGCGCACCTTTCTCCTCTAACGTGATGCACTCACAATTTGTTCTTTTTGAGCACAAAAGAAGGGAGCCAATGGGGGCCAAGGCTCCTTGGCCTCTCAACATGCCATGACGGTGGCCCCCGACCTCCAAATCTGATGGCCCCTCTTGTTCCAAGCCTAAAGCAAGCCAATTTTTTGGGGGCCTAGTGGTGATGCCATTATGGCTCATCCCTCTTTTTCATGGTTTTCCATGGATGGGAGGATTTTTAGTTCAATTTTCAAACAAAGAGAAATAGATGCGAAATGCAACACAAGTTGTTTCAAATTTTTTGAAGCATTTTTGAGTTACTTATGAATTAAGTGCATGTGTTATAAGTACCTATTAATAACCTTAGACCTTCCAAGAACCGTTCACTTGCAAGTTGTGAAGAGATTTGGAGAAGCAAGGAGAATGATTGGCTCTTGTAATTAAAAACACCTTTTTTCTATGCATTCAATGAATTGTAAGAGGCCAATGTAAGAACCACCAATGCAACATTTTACAACAAGCTACTGGATGGTTCAAAATATGCAAACGGTTTATGAGCGTAGTACTTTACGGGGAGAGCCGGCATTTAAGTGTATCCTCAGTTAGTTGAAATTGTAAAAAAACCAAAAAGATTACTTACAGGGGAAATTACAAATCGGGGCATGAAAATGAAAAATGTTACAATTAGGGACACATTTTCAAAATAATTACAAATAGGGGCGCAATTCCAATACAATTTGTAATTTATAGTAATTTTGTTTGGTTTGGACATTGGTTGATTTAGGTATATCATAGCTAATTTTCAAAAAAAATTGAAGTCTCTCCAAAAGTTGTCATCCTCTTTACTATGATTTCTTTATTTAGGTTTGATTTGGAATGGCCTTCAAGTTTTTGAAAATTAACTAACATTTAATGTGATGTGCCTTAATCAACCAATTTCCAAACCTATAAATTTACAAAAATTTACAAATTATTTTGAAAATGTGCCCCTGTATGTAATTATTTTAAAATTGTGCTCCTATTTGTAATTATTTTGAAAATGTGCCCCTATTTATAATTATTTTGAAATTATGCCCCTATGTGTAGTATATTTCATTTTCATGCCCCTATTTGTAATTTCCCGTTAACTATCATACGCGTCAGTGTAAATATGTGAAATCCTTGGTACAATCCAATGAATTACTGGTTGAAGGTGGGAAATGCCTGATTTTAGCCAATGAACCCCTAAAGGATGTTGTTGTTTTGTATACGGACTCTTGTGTTGTATATGGACATGATATTTGGATAGCACATGAATTCCATTAGAGCTGTAAATTTCAAGCCACATACTATTGGTCAACTAGGATTTTTTGAAAATTTTTGACATTTGTTATAAAGTCATTTCTTCAAGTACTAAATGGTTCTTGTACAAATACAGACAACGCTTTTGGTAGGCAACATCCTTCAAGGGTGTTTCTCCCCTGATGCCGAATTGCCGGTGTATGGGAGTGCGACTCAATGCCCTTGAAGAATCGCCATCTCATTGAAAAGTTAAACGTTAGGAAAATGACCCAAATAATGAATTGGATTTTCTTGAAGCAAAGGATATTGAAAACAAGATAAATAAATTCATTGGACAGTAGTGAAGAAAAAAATAAAATGGTAGATATTTTAGCCTCTCAAGTTTCACTCATGGTGGATTTTTATCAATCTATTTGAGGAATTTTAGACTTTACTAAAATCTTCCTTACATAGAGATCTGCCCTTGGACTTTGTTGTTAATTCTTTCACAACAAGGGTTATTAAAAATCGCAAAGAAAGTGATGGCCTTGTCATTAATGCATTAGGATTTAAAACAACGCCATTGTCAAATTGTCATCATTTGGATGTTTATATTTATGCAATATCTTAATTTGTCAAATAATGCCAAATTAAACCCACCACTTTAGAGAACACATATTTTTACTTAGCCAGTAAAATATTAGACACAACTATTGTCACTATACCCTGCATTTCAATATCAGCTCATCATTTAGCATGGCTGGTGGGTTTTTTTATGAACATTCGCAATAACGAAAAAAAACTTGGACGTTTCCAAAAACTTGATAGCAAGTTGCTCATTTGCACGCTTGGATTCATTGTCTGAATAAATTTGTGCCTTCACATGAAAAAAATTGATAGACCCGGCAACTATTGCAAATCTTAGGTTTTCTTCTACAATTAACCCCTAAAGGACCATGGCCTTTATTTTGTCAAGAGACTTTCAAAACTGCCACTTTTATGGTAAAGAGTAAAAAGTTTGAAAATTGGTCTTTTTGCATATCTAACCATAGGATCTTGTACTAGACTTGTATAAGAATGTGTTATTCAAAATTTAAAAACTTTGACCGCACAAATTGCAAGATATTTGCTTTGAAAGTGTAAAAAATAAGCTTTTTTGCACCTTGCAAGATTATATTATTTGACTTTGAACTTTTTGAACTTAAATTTTTTGCACCATGGAGTTTTGAGGTTTATTTTTGTATGGTGGGGAATTGAGTTGAGAATCTTTGGAAAAAAACCAAAACAAAAAATACTTAATTATTGTTCTTAAAAAAAACATTAAATAGAAGAAGGTTTGAGATTGAACAAAATCATACATTGTTAATAACGTTGCAATGGAATTGAATCATAATAATTCCAATGGCAAGATTGTTCTAGCAAGCAATTTTCACCCTTTCCAATAGTCTTTTTATCAAAAATGTTAAATTTGCATTCAAAAATGAAGTTTATAAGTTATTTTTTTAGAGCAAAACCGCACCTACCCGCAAACTAAAACTTCTCATAACTTTCATCTCATTTATCAAAATTGAATGATTCAAAGCTCCCCACATCTATATAAGTCTAAAGAACCTATTTCAGATTTTTATTTGAAAAGATAAATTTTTTAAAGAAGTTTTTGGCTGCCCGGGGTCCCCTATTTTCCATAAAGTCATTTTGAGCTTCTTCAATAAATGTGAGAATGAAGAAAAAATTACATTCCCACGTAGATTTTTGAATTCCTCACCTTCAATAAAAGTTTCAAAAAATCACGCAAAGTAGTTTAGCCATAAGTACATGCCCAAAATCCCGGATGTCCCCCGAGGGGACTTTGGTCCTTTGGGGGTTAACAAAGTGTCTTGACAAAAAATGGTTTCTTTTTAAATGTTTTAACACAATAGGAGACATTTGATTGGGTTGAAAGTTACAATAGTAAGTTGCATGGGTGTGACCCAACAATAAAGCTTTTCTTGTCGAAGCTTTTAACCCCTGAAGGCCCCTTGGGCTCTGGAGCTATGGTACCAAATACAATCGCAACCAATATTCAGAAGTTTGAATTAGTTGAAAATTAAGTGTTACAACCATGCATATTGAAAAGTTGTATGATGATAGTTACATAAAATTATTTGGAAAGTCCTCAAAATAGCTCAAATATGTCTATACATACGGCCATACATATATACGCAAAGAACTTTCATGACACAAATATATCTGTACATACGACCATACATATGGCCGCAAAGGGCTTTCATGATGTTCAGGGGTTAAGGCTAGTTGATTTAGGACTTAAAATGTCTCAATCTATGATTTTTAGTAGTTGAATTTACAAAGTTAGCTTCAAGCAGTTACACTGGGAGTCAAGTGTCTAAAAATTTTAAGGTGTTTTTATATTCAAAAAATCACAACTTGATAGTTTCTCATGAACTCCAGTAAACCAAGTCGAAGTCCACCCAGTTTCATAAAAAATAACTCCCCGGTCTGTGGTCTAGTACACGCAGCTTATCCACATGAATAGGGCGATATGTGCAGAACTTGAATGCTGGAGCTGGACACGCACGGTTGCTGACGCGGTGACGCCCTTCTCATGTCCGGACGCTGTGGAGCCAGATCATTTACTTGGTGCCCGGACGTTCGGCGCGTGGGGTGGCAGGCCCGTGATGCCGGACGAGCCTGCCACCTCATCATACCGAGGTGTCGGACCAGCTGCCGAAGCTAACACGACTGCATGTATATGTTACGACAGGCACCGAGCCTCAGGAACCGTACGCAATGTGAGCCACATGCTGACGTGGGAATTAGTGTAGCCTAGTCGACAGGGTTTAATTTTGTGGCGAATTCCGACAGGTTTCCTTAGTGCTTCAGCTTCCCTCCGGAAATACTCCACTGTCAAAGGGACACGCAGCAAGAATTTGCCAAAAAATTAAACCTTGGGCCTAGATCAATGTACAAGGAGAGCCAAAAACAAAAAATTAAACCTTGAGCCTAGATCAATGTACAAGGAGAGCCAAAAACAATAAAAAGTCAGCCGAATAAAAGAGGAAAAAACCAAATAAAATTTTATAAAAATCGGCTAAAAACCAACTAATTTTTGAAAATTTTCTTAATTATAGTGTAGATATATAGGCAATAACCAACGCATGCACTAATAAATCAGCTGAGAATGAGAATTTTTGGATTTTTGTTGAAGGAGCTCAAAATCTCCCCTCACACTAGCCTAGATATTTGGAAGTTTGGAAAATCTGCTCTTTAGGTTAGAGCAAGGTATAATTTTTTGTTTTGGCCAAGGTAGAGCGACCCGCACCCTGGAATGCACGGAGGTACAAGAAAATTGGTTAAAATTAGAAAGAATGAATGATGTGTACAAGTTCATCCAAAAAACTATTAATACAAGCTATTTTCATCCAACATCTAGCAAACTGGGTGTTTGTTCAAGGAGAGATTTGGCAATTTCATTCACATTTTCACTTGAATTTCTTAGTATAATGGTAGCCAAAGGTAGTTTTAGGTAAGGTTTATGCAAAATAATTGTCAAAAATAGAACCTTGGGTTGGAGCATGTTTCCATTAGGAGGTTGAAGGAGTCCAGGGGTTCACTAGCCTCTAGCTTTGTAAAAGTTGAATAGATTTCTTGGACCTTTCCGAAACCTTGACCAAAGCTTGCTTTCGAAATTGTACGCCTTGTAAAGATTTCAATGTTTCTCTCTTCTCTCTGCGGTCAACCTAAATGGGCCTCTAGTTCTAGTTATGAATGAAATTGGCACTTGATTATTTGTTTGGAAGGGGGGAGCGTTTGCCATTTGAAAAAATGTTTGAGCTTTGCTACAACAAATAGTGCATTGAAGTTGCCTTAACAATTAGGCTACCCTGGCAAAGTTACCTTATGACTCACCTTTGGTCACTTAAAGGGCATGCAACTTTCTTTATGCTACAATAATTCTTGATTGTGTGTAAAGTTTTAGCTTCCCTACTCCTTGACTTTGGTGCTTGTTATTGCACCCAACCTCTACTTGCTTCCTCCATTGTTTATCACAAAAATTATTATCAAAAGTTATTGTAGTCTTGCTAAATATCAAAATAGTGCAAAATGTCAAGAAATTAGTATGGGGAAACCTAAATGCATCATTTGGTGTGTAGTTAAAAATCAATTATTTCTCGATTTCAACCAATTTTTCTTAAACATGCATTGGATATTTATTATGGCTATAGTACAATCAATTTTAATTATATAATTTTGGCAAGGTTTCAACCAGTTTTTTTTACCAATTCAACCAGCAAGCTTTATATTGACAGTTTGTTCTTTCCAATTATTGGTTTTGGATATCATTTGGAGAGATTTTTAACTTCTGCCGGCTATAATCCATTAGGGATAGTCACGGTTGATCTGAGAGGGAATTTTCCGTGAAGATTGAAAAATCGTTAAGGGAATATAGGAGTCAGTGGGAGCAGTTCTCCATGGAAGGAGGTGTGACATTCTTTTTGTGGGTGATGAAGATTGAAGAATGAAGAATGGAGAATGTATTACTTAGAGGAAGGCAACTCGGCCACCGATTGGAGGGGCAGAAAAAGAGAGGGTGAAAAACAATTCAAGAGCAGGTAAACAAACGGACTATGGTAAGAATACTCACGCAAAATATTTTCTTAGCCAATTTCTTCATGCCTGGGCGCTGATAAAAATATTTCTCCATTTCCACGAAACTGCGCTCGCGCGAGTCGCGAAAGAAGCGCCACGGCAGTTTTCCATGAAGATTGAAGTTTTCCATGAAGATTGAGAATGCGGAAATGCAACTGTGACTACCCTATTGTTTCTCAGTTTGAACAAGCTTTTGCTATGCATGCAACCATATACTTCTTATACTAAAATATTCCAGAACATGAATTCAATCGGTTTTCCCTGCCGTTTCAACCGGCTGGCTTTGTAACGATAGCCGGTTCTTCCTGACCATTGGTCTGGGGGGCCGAGGAAAAAGGATGTGGACTTGGACCGGCGTTGTGCCCTGCATTTCTCTTCACAGCACCCCTGGCGATGCCACCTGGACAGCGCCGCTTCTGGTTCTTGTGGCTCACAGCCTTTGTCAGGAAAGGGCCCCTTGTCATTGGCACCCCAAGCCCATATGACCACACTTGTAATAAATTCAAAACAGTCATTGCTGTAGGTAGAGTAGACAAGCAGGTATGTTCACACAATATTTCAAACAAAATAAGTGGCGGAGTTGTTGGAACTGACACAAACAAACAAAAAACAAATTGAACTCAATGTTTTTAAAAAAACCATTAACCCCTAAACGTCCATGAGACGAAAATCGTCCTTTCAGTGCCTAAGAAGCACCCAGAGGATGGAAAAAAACAAAAAATTTAATTTTTTATCTTCTGAAAGTTGTTAAGGAGATGTGCTCAATCTTTGAATGCCAAAAATTGCTACTTTACATGCCCCCATATTTGTTTAAACTTCAATTTGTGAAAAGATGTAGATGTCTTGTGCTACCCTTTTGCTGCCCTTCCTACAATTTTCATGAGGGCACTACTGATTTTTGCACTTTTGGGGAGAATATTGGCCTTTATGAGCACATGTCACACTGCTATAGAGGGATTGAATAGTGAATTCCCCGTGGGCTGCGCCTTGGTTTAGGCATGGTCACCCATTAGTCCTTTAAGGGTTAAGGTACGTATATTTAATCCCAATCATAAACCTAATGTTGTCACTATGTACACAAGGTGTTCATTTTGGAACTCAAGCTAGGTACTCCATAGATAGCTTATCTTTTGTGTCTGAACACCTTGTGTACATAGTGATAGCATTAGGTTCATGATTGGGATTGGATATACCTACCTTACTTGTAGTTTTTCTTGACCCCCTTTGTAGAGAAGTTTGTTGTTCATATATTGAACACTAAATATTGCAATTTGGTTGCCTAACCCTAAAAAGTTACCTCATGACTCATTGCTTCATGTGGACGTTTATGAGACTCTCAAGATACTAGGATTTTACGTGGTTTATAGTATGAATGCAGTTAGTTTGTTTTTCCCCAATGTAGTCGTTGTTGCCAAACACTTATTGTTGCTAGTGAATTGTCAATTACAATAATTATTAATGAGAATAATTACAATATTAGTAAGTATTTATTTAGTGTAAAATGTCTATAAATTAGTGTGGGGAAACCTAAATGCACTATTTAAAGTAGAGATTAGTTTCATGATGAGCTTTGTTCCAACAGGTATGCCTTACCTTGGCATTGAGTTAGTGATGATTTTTTATGTGACCTTTTACTCTCCATTTTCATGCCTTCTTATCAGTCTCCCCCATCTTAGATTTCAATTTTTGGATGACCAACAGGCACCCTGTGCTCCCTGTGCTTTATAGTAGATAATTTTGAACTTTTAGTGCTAATAGAATTTTGAACTTTTAGTGTTAATAGAATTTTGAACTTTTAGTGTTAATAGAATTTTGAACTTCTAATGCTAATAGAATTTTGCATGACATATACACACTTGAGGCTTTACGGCAAAGATATGATGGATTCTAAAGTGAGTTTGCTTATAACCACAAATGGTCTTAATTCTCAACAATTCCTTCGTAAAGTCTACTTTTCATGACTACTTGTGCCATGGATTTTTTCCTCCAAAAATCAATGACAACAAGTTTTGCTGTATTCACTAATGTTTTTCCGTCTTCAACAACCAAAATCTGAAGAAATGTTTATTTTACCTCCAGAACAAAATACGTTATCGTAGCATTTAGTTGCACATAGTAACACATAAAAATTAATAGCTACACTAAATTCATACCAGATTGAATTTGGAAATGATTGATTGATTGTGTGGCCGCAAAGGTGGTGGTTTTTGAGGTTGAAAATATTATAAAACGAAGGTCGAGAGTAAAATAAAACAAATTGTAACCATTGATGACCCAAGGGGTTGTTGAGAAAATTAACAGTTGTGTCGCAAAGCATAGGTCACTAAAACAAAAAAGTGTCCTAAACGACTGGTTCATAACAATTGCAAGTGTCTTAACCTCTAAAGGCCCAAGCAATGTTTTTTGGTAAAATTTTGATATTGGGCAGCTCCATACCTACTCACAAACTAAAATATCTCATAACCTTCATATCATTAGTCAAAAATGAATGGATCAAAGCTTCCCAAGTACTCATAAGTCTAAAGAACAAATTTCAAAAAAAAGTTCAAAAAATAATAATTTTTAAAGAAGTTTTTTGAGCTGCCCAAGCTGCCCAGAGTTTTAAAAAAACAACATTTCATGCAATAACTTTTGAACCATGTAGTCAAAAGTTATGAAAATTGTCGGACCTTAAAACTACTCCTTGGATACGTCATATGTGAAATTTCCAAAGAAAAAAGATGAAACGTCCACTTGCAGTGAGCTGCCCAAAGTCCATTTTGTCCCCCTTAGGGACAAGTGGGCTTTTAGGGGTTAAACAACTACACAATGACAAAATTATAGTTGTTTAGAACGTTTGCAGTTGTTTAGGACTAGTTGTTTATTGCACATTTTCTTCTAATGGGTTTCCTTAATTTTCTTATAACTCACATTTTTCTTTGAAGTAGCAAAAATGCAAGATTCTCTTTATTATGTTTGGTTCTTTTATGAATTGGCTAAGAAACAGTATCCTCAATAACTCACCTCCTTCTCACAAAGTCAGTTGCTATTGTGCAGGCAAAAATATCAAATGTAACCAATATTCAAAAACATTGCTAAATTTTGTAAAATATATGCCAAAAAAACACATGATTAAATATATAAAGAAAAATGTGAGTACCATAGTGCTAAATGTGAAGGTGAGCACATTTAGCAGTATTTTAGCCACATTGGGTTTTAACCCCTAAATGCCCAAGGTACCCAAATGCGGTGTTTGCAAAACTTTGAAGTTGAATAAAAACTTATCAAATCACTATTTTTAGTAAAAAATTCAATACAAGTTTCTTTTGAAGTCTATCTTTAACATCAAAAATCTGATCTTAAAAATGAATGTTGATGATTTTTCTACTCAAGATTTTATACAAGGGTGTCTGCTGCAATCTTGAATTTTTTAGTGTTGGAAAATCTTAAAAAGAAACCTCAAATACACTAGATCTTGGAGAATAATCCACATTAGAAATGCATTAAAAAAAAAATAGAGGAGTAGATTTTGAAAGTTCTAAATTGATCAAAGTTAAACATGTAATGACCTTAAACCTCATACTTTTATGGTAACCAACTTCTTAAATTTGACATGTAAAATGAAAATTGAAAGACTTCAAGTCACTTTTGCAATTTTAACACCCTTAAGTTCAAACTTTATAATCTTGATATTATTATGTTTTCTTTTCCAATGTGATCTCTAACATGTTTAGTTTAAATTTATACAGTTACATTCAAAAAAAAGCTTGATGAAATTTATGAAAAGGTTGGTTGATTATTCACTTTCATGAAAATGTTAGGAAGTTCAAAAAGGCCTTGGGCATTTAGGGGTTAAATAAAACCGTATATGGAGTGACTGCATGTGACAAGTCATTCTTGTGGCTCACAATCGAAGGCCGGATATTCTACAGGGCCCCCAAAGATCGTAATATCCCATGCGGGCAGATGCATATCTGCCCGCAGCTTTGCTCTGCTTGTGAAATGTTTTGAACACACAAACAAACTACTATAGTATGCTACACGCCACGAAGCAAAAAACTAAAAACTAACAATTAAAGTTCAGAGGATTGAAATAATTAAAATGAAACTTTAGAAAATATCAAAAACATTAAAAATTACAGATATTGTATTATACTAATTTTCTATTTGTGTTCTAAGTCGGGTTGCTTGCATGTGCGAGTATCCCCTAGGTACTCCAAATCGTTGGAGGGGTATTGTCTGGAATTGCGAAAACAAGGCAAAGAATAAAAATATATCACAAAATACTATGAGGATCTAAAAACTCAAATAAGTGGTTGAAATCTTTGAATTGCAACTTAAATCTTAGAAAAGTATTTTGTACAAATTTTGAGCAACAAACAAGCTTGCCGTAAAATAACTTTTTCATTCAATGTTCAGTTTGTTGAGGTAAAGTTATCCTATACGTTGTAACTCCTCACAAAAGTTTGCACAGTTGGTAGGTTATATGGTGCATGTTAGCATAAACCAACTAGAATCTAGCAACCATATGAGTTGTTCTTGGCACCCCTCCAAAAGCTGAAACTATTTGTAAACAATCAGGTTTTACAAATAAAAATTACTGAAACAAATTAGAATTGTTGTTTGTCAAAAAAAAGTTATAGGAAATCAAATTCAACAACTCTTTGACATTTTTGGCCAATAATTTATTGGTTTGTGATGTCTTGCACTATATATTTGGAATTCTGTAAACAATACAATTTTACATTGTTATAAATTTGCATTAACCCTAAAAGGATCATTGTCCCTTTAGAGGACAAATGGAATTTTGGGCATGTACCTACAACTAAACTACTTTGTATGATTTTTTGAAACTTTTATGGAAGATGGGGGATTCAAAGATTTAGGCAAGCGTCAAATTTTTGGTTCATTCCAACATTTATTGAAGAGGTTAAGCAAGAAATTATCAAAACTAGAGGAGGAGGGGCAGTTTGGCAAGGCATCTCCTTTGCAAGTGGATGTTGACTTCAAAGAGGGTCAGCCCTTTTAGGCACAAGGGGTGAACACTTAGATAAAGGGGAGTGGAGTGGAAGGAGCATGTCTTGAGGGACTCCCAACCCTCCATTCCTTTTTGTCCCTTGTAAAATTTGGTACTTTCATTTTTCAAGTGGTTTGTGTATTTTCTTTTTATTTTATTTTTTTCCAAAATGTAGTGGGCAAGTAGCCCTTGCCTTCACTATTTAGATTGACGTAATTCAAATTCCTAAATTATACATAAATCCTCCAATTTTGCTTAGTGTACTTGCAAACTTTATGACCTTTTGGCATTCAAAGATTTTTTGAGGTATGTTTCACACCTCCAATTCATTTGAAAACTCTCTTACACATACCTAACTTGATCTTCTACATGGATAAAATAAACCTCATCTTTATGTAGAGTAATATTTTTGTTATAAAAGTGGTCAAAGGCTTCTGAAATATTTGGGCAGTAGGAAAAACTTTTTTTCTTCACTTCAAATGTTGATATCTCACTCCTCATCATCTGAAATAACCTATTTTTTTCTTACAAGTTCCTCTCATAGTCTAAGGCAAGATCCTGCAATCAAATTTATAACAAAAACTTATTTTGTTATCTTTCTACACATTCCCTTAAAATTTAGTTTTAAGTGATTTTCACCAGAAAAGAGCTTGGTCCTTTAGGGGTTAATGACACATAATTTTAACAACTATGTTTCATGATCTTCATTTGTTGCAAGTGTGATTTTATATATACACATTCACTATGTTACAACATTATCAACTAGATGGCATGAAAATTATTTAGTTGTTGGATATTTAAAAACGAGTAGTCATTTCATGACTATTTGTACATTTTTTATTTATAATATTTACAAAAAATCAACACCATATAAATTTTGAAAGATAAACATAAGAATATAAACAAATATGCATGTATGAAAACATCAAGTTTTGATATGCATATTAAAACCTTTTGCACTTTTCATTCCTCAAAACATCAATGTTTTTAGATTATTCATTTATTTATTTGTTGAGGTAGCTGCTTCAAACGACATGAACCAAAAGAGGTCACATCACATTAAACCTTGAATTTAATAAAAACACATAGTAGATAGTAAAATAAAAATTATAAAACAACATACACAATGAACCTTCGTCAAAATGCCCAAATATAAATTTGAATGGCTTTACACATGGAACAACTATGATTTTCCACTGAAAATAATTAAGAGCTATCTATTATTCTATTATATCAAAAATTTCAATTTTTGGGTATTGTACAAGTAAATTTATTTATCTTATAATCACTTCGGTAATCATAACATAACATTCAGTAGCCTGAAGAGAGGCTGTCTTACCCTCTCTTCAAGTATCATTCACGAACTTCATCTTGACAAAATAATAATAATAATAATAATTTTCTAACACGTCTCGCCCCCTTGACGTGTGTGCACTGAACTAAGCCTCCCTTTCATAAACTTTGATAAATTCAACCAAGTCTCCCCATAGCTAAAGAAGGGTGTGAAATATTCCACACCATTTCATCCAAGTGGATGGAATGGTGTGGAATATTCCACACCATTCTCTTGGAGAGAGGGCAGCCTTTACTTGTGCTACTAAATGTTATGAACATGCCATCATAAGGTAAAACTCTAAAAACAAGAAGGAAAACAACCTTTTTTTTATTGTTGATTAACACCTTTCAACTTTTTATTAGCGTTGTTACATACAACATATATTTGGAAATGGTCCTTGTTGCTTTTTGCTTCAAATATGTTGTCAATCCTTTATAAGCAAGTGTAACTTAGGTTAAAAACTCACAATTTTTTTAATCATAGGATACTTTGTTTATACTTTGATTAATATACAATTTTTATTGTCACAAATTAGCCAAATTTATTAATTAGATACATTTCTTTATTGATGTCACCACATCTATATTTATTATTATAATGTTGTCTTCCATGGTAAAAATAATGCTACAGACAACAATTTAATTAAAAATGCCAATGCAAATACACTAGGAAGGAAGAAGATCCTAAGGAAGATCCATTGTGTTGAGTAATTGGCAATACCTATTAACAAAACTTACTTAAAGGTCACAAACATAGCAATCAATGTCACTTATATATACTAAGTATAAGAGTCCTATCTTTACCATAACAAAAGTATATCCAAAGTATGAGTAGTTGGACCCAAATTGCCAATAAGAGGTCATAAAGGAATAAAATCTATAAGATTGATCAATTGATAAAGTCTATTGAGTAATACATTTATCAAGTACATGTTTATTTAATGCTACAAGTTTATCATTTTGTTGTGATGGCATAGTTGATATGAAACTCTAATGTAGTAATGTGAGCAACTCAATGTCACTAGTCAATGATGTAACAAATTCAACCTTTCCAAGTTTGAGGAATTGCCCAAATTTATTAGTACAACACTTAACCAATTTTTTTTTCAAAATTATGTTATCCACATAATAGATTACTATATCATGTTAGTTGGTTGGCCAAATCTATAAACAAAAGCACACCTAATAAAAACATACATTACAATCATGTTGCCTTTCTATACTAAATAGTATAGCCCTATTTTTTGAAGGGTAAAAACTACAACAATGTTTGTCAATAGAAGAGAAAATCCATTGAGTTGAGGAACTAGTGTGATCTACTTATAGAACACACTCAACTAGTAGATATTGGTTGGTTCATACAACCCATCTATATCAATTTTCATGAGCCTATTCTAGATAAAATCAAAATATACTAAAATCAACAACTTGATGGAGTTTATTGTTGTTGCACATTGATATGGCAAATGCATCCACTTGAATAACTAGCAAACTTAGAAAGGTATAAGCAAGTTAATTGTTGATCACAATGTCTAAAACTAAACAAAAAGCATAGCATTGAGTGCGCCAATGATTGGAGAGGGTATAGAAAAACAATTGAGAGTTTGGAAACAACCGTTATTCCCAAATGATATCCATGTTGCAAGTGACTTGTTCATTTTATGGTTGCTTTTTTGTGCTTTCCATTTCTATTCTTGCTATTTTTGCTTTTTCATGTTTCTATGTAAGAGATATTGTTTTTGTCAAGGCTCAATATTGCATCAAGCAAGAACAACTAAAATCAAATGACAAAAACAAAATTGAAAAGTCTGATACATGTGGCTTTAGAAGGACCAACCAAAGACTATGAGCATGCACTAATGGTGCCATTCTTTGGTGGAGGAATGCTACAAATTGATGGTACTTATTCACAAATCTCAGGAAGTACCTTGTTTACAATTCAAAGGATTTAGTTGAAGAAAATGACAATCAAAAGGAGCAAACTCTAGTTTCTTTGAAATGTTAATGTAAAAAGTTATTATTATAATTCCCAACCCAATCTTGATGAGTTAGAAGGATCTTTAACCCTTTTATAGAGTGTTCAAAGAAATTTTGATCCATAAGCAAGAATCCAACATTTCTCATGAGAGTGCATGCACCCAACATTGCCTATATATTTACACCACAACTAGTCTTTATTGAAAATCCAGCCATTGTTTACTTAGTAGATTCAAATTGCAACTAGTTTTCTTACCATTTAATTCAGCTCATTTTACATTATTCAATGAATCTCCTTGCTCATTTAATTTCATATTGTAAAGGATAATGCTAGATTGAATGCAACAACACTCAATATTATCTTCTCCAAACCCACAATTTTATGGCGAGGAAAGGATTTCAACCAATGAACATTGCAATTTGAAGGTAATTGGTCAATGCAAGAATGGTTATAGAGGAAAAATCCAGAATGTTTTAGATGTAAGGTAGCAGCACCCATCATCACGGGAGTCCCATGGGCGTGACCTATGAAGGTACTCATCTCCAAGTTTTTTGGTCCCATGACAAACAAGTTTGGACCAATGAGTGATGGGGCTTCCTTAACATCTCCTACTCACGATTTAACAACTAAAATGATTATTAACTTTGATAAAATTTGACCAAATGCTTGCCACTAAGTCTCTTAATTTAATTTGATGCCAGTATTTTTCAATCCCATTTGGTAACCTCAAGATATACATATTTTTTGAGTCCCTTGGTCAGTTGATGTACCCGGAAACCCTTGTTTCCTCGCTTATGGGTGCGGCTACCTTATAGGCATGAACTCAATGGAAACAAAACCGGTCCACTCCTGTGAAAGGAGGAAATTTACTAAGAGGTCCCTAAAAAGATAAACAAAAAATATTAAAAAGAGAGTACTGATACTGACATGCAGGTCACAAGATATTTGGCAACAAACTCGCCAGTCAAGCCAGATAGGCACTTGGCGAGCTGAATTTGGATTGTGGAAAATATTATGCTGCCATCCCATTGGTTTCAATTCCCGGCCCGACGGGTACTTCCGAACCTAGCACTGGTTCGGCCTCCCCGCCAGATGCGGTCATGCGTGCCGAAGCACGTGATATTTTGCCGACCCACTCTCGTGGCTAGAATTCGTCCGCTCTAGCGCGTGGTGGCGGTGCTATCTCGTCCCACTCTGTTCGCCCGAGTCCGCCGTCGTCCACGTTTCGTTTTTCTAGCGGACGTGTCGTCCGCGGTCGCCCGTCCCTCTACTCTGTCCAAGCTTCGCCTTTCTGGCTGTTGAACATCTCCTCCGTGACCACTTGTTCATTGCATTGTATCCTCCATCACCATCGCCATCGCCAAGCGTTTTATGATTCTTCGGCGATGAAGCTTAGTTACAGTTAATTTGTTCTCGATCGTCGTCATTTTTCTACGGTGTCTTTACACAAATTGGCTGAGTTAAGATACTCTTATTGATATACATGAGTGTTGAGGTCTTTGAGAGGAATAGTTTGTGCTCGCTCTCTTCTTTTACATATATTTTTCTTTGGTTGTAATTTGGATCGTTGCGTGCTCACGAGTTAATAAGCGTTGGTCGTTTTTCTTCGAGTTTGAAGCCTCGCGCAAGTTTGTCGCGCTTGCGCATTTGGTGTCGTAGGGTATTGGTTTCTTGGATCTTTGATGAGGTTGAAGCCGCATTGTAGTTTGTTTACGTTTTCTCCTCCCGAGAGGTTGAAGTGCGAGACGACAGTACAAAATTGTATAGCTTCTTTTTTCTTTCTCTCTCTTTCTATTTTTTTGTTGTTGTCTCTGTTTGGTCGGTTGAGAGACATTTAAATTTGGTAGAGAGTTAAGAAGGAATTGCGGAGCAGAGGTGCGGACTTACTGCATCGGGAAGAAGCAGCAGCAAATTTGTTTTGGTCGAAGCATGTGAGTTAAAATATCAGCGAGCTTCGATGTCGACGGCGAAGAGAGAATGCGACTTGTGTCACGAGGCAGCAACGGTGTACTGCGCAGCCGATGAGGCGCACATTTGCTGGACATGCGATGCGAAAGTGCACGGTGCGAATTTTTTAGTGGCGAGGCACACACGAGCGGTGCTGTGCGGAACTTGTGGTGTGCCAACGTCGTCGCGAGTGTCCGGGATGGACTTCTCGCCTCTAGCAGGCGTTTGTGCCCACTGTGCACAGCAGGAGTCGCAGGGTGAATGCAGCTATGGAAGCGTGCTGGACACTGGAAGCGTTCCACGTCCGGCAGAAGTTAGTCATCCTGACTGCAGGTGTGAAACCGAATTCTCTTCGAGCAACGCAGAGGGTGATGTATTGGTAGAGGAGGCTCTGCCGCTGCGAGCAGCATCACCCTGCGAACGCACGTGCAGTGAAGACATGGGAGGCGGAACAGTAGATAACAGGAGCGCTCAAGAGAGTGTGTCCTCAGGTATCTCCGTGTCACTGAAGAGAAAGAGATTGGATTGCGGCTCACCGGTATCTGCTCCACAGAAAAAGCAGATTGTGACGAGAGCGTTGGAAGATGTCAACAGAGGCGTTGCTCACAGACAGGTAACTTCTACTTTCTCTCTTTCTTTCCAGCCTTATTACCATAATAACCAGATAACAGGATGGTATTGCATAAGGTAGAGGATATTGTTTAAGCAACATAACGTGTGTAAGATTATTATCTTTGAGAGATCATTATAGTGTGGTAGAGAGATCACTTTGCTATATGAGCCAAATCTGTTTTGATCAAACTTTTCACTGTATATCAATTTCTCACGCACTTTTAAACTGGAAGGTTCTGACCACCACAAGGAACTGTCGACAACCTCATTTACTTTCAATGAACGTTTAGCCAAGTCATACTCACAAGGTCAACCAAGTGTGTGAATATATTTGTTTTCGCTGGTAAAAGGCACGGAATCAGGTCTTTAATGGTTTTAGTATCCTGTGCCTTAATGTCATTTATGGCGTACCATTTTGTTGTTCAGAGATGATGCAGTTCGGCTGCCAATGTACTTTTACTCAGATTTTATTATTCATTGTTGCAGCGCGACATCACCACGGCTTCGATTCCAAGGACTCAAGGAGGTGTTCATTCCAATCAAGGCTCGATCTTAGAAGCAAGGGATTGGAACACCGTTCAATTTCAAGAGCTTGGCTACAACAACAGAGTGCTCACTGGTCTCTCACTGTCTTCAGCCAAGCATCAGCGAATGGATGTTAGATCACAGATGGGGCCATCCTTTGCCCGACATCAGCAGTCCGCTGTTCCTTCGACTGCCAAGTTAATGAGAATGTTGGCCAAGTGGCATTGGGATTTGCATCTAAGCAGCCCTGGTACCGTGCCCTTTGCGATGCGTATGTTACGTAAGGTATCCCGAGCATTGGCACCAGCTATTCTCTCTAATACAGGCATGCGAGCCACTGTAGCAGCTTGTCTGCGGTTGGCTTCGGGATTGGATGAAGCTCAAATCACTGTCCCAAAAGCATGCGAAGTTGCAGCCTGTGCAGGCGTGTCTATAAGGAGATTAGCCATGACAGAGATTCATGTGCTTGCTTTGCTACAACTGAGAAGGATCCCAATGTAGGCTGGCACTCGAACGTGAACTACAACGACATTCGGGGTGTCGAGGACATCATCTTGGACATGCGTGTTTGGCATCCCTACTACACTTCTGAAGTCGTAGACGAGCTCAAGCCACATCTTTGTGATCTCTTGCACAACTCAAACCCCGTCTGAAAGCTCAACCATCAAATCAACACTTTTGTGCTGGTGACTATGCCAAAGCCAAAATCTGTTTTAGCCTCCCGTTAGTGCTCGCGTTTCTCCTTATCCAGAGAGGTTTGCTATCCGAAGCTCCTCAATACTTTAGAAATTTTGATTAGTGCAGGTGTATAAAAGGCCTGACTGGAGCAGACTTCCTCGCGATTGAAGGTATACTAACGAAGGGAAAACTTTTGCTTCCAGGTTGGGAGGATTTAGACAGGCAGGAAATGTATGGTATTTTCATTTCAGGTTAGTGTACATACGTAGTTTATCACATTCAACTGATTCACTTGTTGATATAGCGTGACCACCATTCATAGTCACGTAGATGGAATGATTATCTAAATTTCTTCACCTTTTTATTGTCGTGCTTTGTTTCCAAACGAGCTCTGGTATCGTTGTCACTCGAGTTCTGTTTCTGATGAGATATCTGCTTTTGTTTATAGGCAGAAAAAAAACTGAATTCAGATAATTATCTATTACAAATCCTCTTTCGTTAATATTTTGCTGTTATGAGCCACTCCATATGATTCATTCGGTACACCTACATTGAGGTGCTGTGCTCGTTTGAAGGAGTAATAGCCTGGTTGATACTGCCAATAATCTCACACATGTTGCTTTTGAAAAATCTTACCTTGCTATAGTGCATGACACTTGTAACCAACAACTATCGGCCAAAAATATTAAAGCACACCACTTATACTCATTAGCTCAAAAGTAATTCCACCAAGCGGGACAAAACCTAAGCTTCATCTTGGTAGACTCGATCTTTTGATAACTTTTTTTGACAAAGCCTTAAGCTAAACACTTGAATTGGGAGTCGGGAGTCGTTGGTTATAAGTGTCATGCACCGTATAAAATCTACATAGAATGCAGATATGTTCCTGAGAACCTATAAAGGCGGCGCATGCAAGATGTTTCTAACTTGAAGTGATATCAGAGAACGGTTGCATTGTGCTCCTTCTTACCCACTCGTGAGACAGATGATTCGACATTTCGACTAGTCTTTTTGGGGTTCAACGGGGTTGAGTTTGTCCTAAGGATTCTTTTGAAACATGCACCAGGAACAACAAAATCTCGAATAGCTTTATCACTTTCTGACTCATGATCCGTTAGAGCTTGTTGATGCTCTTCATGGAACTCCTGTGTGGCTCACTTTGCAAACTGGAAGTGCTTCAGCTGGCCAATACGATTGGTTGCTTTATCGCGGAACAAACTTCTCTCACAGCCATGATTTGTGGGTCAGGAAGCTCCGTCACATGCAAACAAAGATCTTTTTGTCTAATCATGAAAAACTTGAATGCTGTTATGCAAAAAGTAAGAAGAAAGTAATTAGAGGTAAAAACCAACTTGTGTTCTAAGGGCATCTCAAACACGCTCAAAGTGGATGAAAACTGTTGAGGCCCCTCTCAAAACCATCTCAGAGCATCTCCACCTGGGCTCTTTCAAAGTTTTTCATTTGTTTTGGCCGGCCCTCAAGCCTCTTGATCTCCACCCATGCTCTTCAAAATGGTGGCCTTGCACTCCAACACGCCCCATAAATAATTAGTTGACCACTTATCAAGGAAAGTAGAGGATAAAGCTCACTAAACTTATGATGAATAGTGTTTTGAAGGGCCCTTGCTAAACACGGTAGGACAAAGTGTCTTGAGAGGGTTTTGAGAGAGGCCTCAACACTTTTCATTCACTTTGAGTGTGTTTGAGCCATTGGTGGAGATGCCCTTAGGTTTGGGAAATTTGCAAACTAGGGCATGGAGTCACAAAATGATTAAAAACAAGGGCACAGTTCATAGAAATACATGCACATCTCCTCAATACTATAAAAGCCCTTTGTTTATTATTCAATGTTGGCCCCAACTACTTATTGCACATTGTCCAAGCCTTAACCCCTAAATGCACAAGGCACTAGATTTTGGTGTTCAAAAAATTTCAAGAAACTTTGAAACTTTGAAATCCTATTGAAGGCACAATTTTATTTGTTTTAAAGTTTTATTTATTGGAGAAGTTGTGGGTTGAAGTTAGTTTAAGCGTTCAGTTTTAATTTCTTCCATGTCTTATTCTAGTTGTTTTTGGTGGAAGGTAAATTGCAAGCATACATTTTGTGTCATGAAAAGTGTCATGAAAAGTATCTCAAAGCCTATGAGAAGTTGCCACATTGAAAAGATGGGCATCAAGTTGAGAAAAGAGTTAAGATTTCCCTTGGACACTCACTTAGGTAGTAAAGGCCCTTTTATTGAAATTTTGTCATCTAAAAAAGTCTAAAAGGGTTTTTGGGCTAATTTCACTTAGAGTGTTTTTGTTATAAAAATCAAAATTCATTCACTATTGAGTTTTCTTTCATTCATAATGATTTTTGGTTAATAATTGAAGTTAAAGAATTTCAATATATCAAGCAATTGCTCTTTGACAATTCCATTGCAAGCTCATTTGTAAAAATGTGGTTTTAGATTTGGAAGTGGGGCCATTAATTTTCAAGTAACAACAATAAACACTAAAGCATCCTTAGTGGTTGATTCCCAATTTTGTATCCAAAAGTTGCCAGTTTGCATTAGAATTTTTGGGCAGCTCTAAAAAAAGAAAAACTATATACTCATCATCATTCAATCACATGTATCTTAAAATCCATGTGGCTATTTTGGATTTTTTTGGATAGTGAAAACCTTGAAGTTCAAAATTCTATGGTTACAATGTTGCTTTGATGATCATTACCAATCTTACAAGAACAATTCAAAAACTTCAAAACTGCCTTCTAAAAACGAGAAAAACACCTTGGGCATTTAAGGTTAATACTCCCATGAACCCTTCACCAACAACGCTACTCATATGTGCAAGTGTTGCAACTGTTATGTCCCTTTTCTGTAATGCACTTGATTGCCCAATTCGGTTGTGCAAATACTCTTTAATTCACTAATTTGCCATATAATAATGCAACAACATCATGCCTTTCTTTTTTTGAACACTGTAGTGCATGTTGCTTGGAGTGGGTTACAAATGACCAAGAATTGAGATTTTTTTATTTTTTATGATTAACTTCTAATATAGATAAATATTGGATGAAACTGACAATTTTAGATGAAAGATAATAAAGTATTTGATGAACTTGTAGCCTTTAATATTACCAAAAAACATAAACACTCATTACACATCTTTTGGTGCTCCCAATAATTGCTTGCTACACATTGCACAATTTTTAGGCAATCTGGCAAACTTACAAAATCCATACCATAAAGACCAGCCTTTGGTATTTAAAAGAATTGAGACATTCATCACAACCTTTGGTGCTTCCAAACATTCAATATACAACCTATAGTACTCCCAAGAATTGCCTGCCACTTATTGCATAACCTTTGGTATTCTTAAAAACCATGACAACCATAGTATATTGGTTGATAACTCCAAGAACTTCTGGTCAACACCTTAGGTTTGCTCACATGTGCGGAATTATTTCACCTATTGATGCACTTTTCACATTGCACTTGGTCCTTAATCCATTAACTCTTTAGTGCCCATCAACCATTTGGGGGGCACCTTAAATTTTCACTAAAGTAGGAACACCCATAAGCGTCAGTGTCCCCATAACTGTCACCTCTAAAATCTTGGAAAATCTGTGGAAATGAATAGATGTAATTACAAAGATGTACAACATGTGAACATGAAATCTTGAAAGTGGTTATGGGTGCAATGGTAGCTTGCTCTTTAAAAATTCACAACTTATTCTCATAGTATCCAAATAATACATTCAAAAGTGCAAACTCATTTTTTTTTTGTTCCTAATAGGATCCTATAATTTGCTCATTGTTTATTAATAGTTATCATGTTCAAAACCCTTAGTTTGATGTTTATGGGAGCTCCTACCTTATACAATCTGCAAAACACAATCAAGGACAAAATTTGTGTTTCTAAAATCAAATTGAACCAGGCATATCAAAGTTATAAACTTTGGCAACATGAATATAAAAAAAAAGTTTGATCTATCAAAATGATTCCACATAAGGATTGTGAGAAGCTTGATGATCCAAAAAAACATGTTGTGCAAAAATGTGAGATACTCTAACTAATTAGGGTCAATTGTGCAATTGAAACTTTTGATAGTGGTGAAATTTGTAGAGGCTATTGCCCCATTCTAGGTTACTACACTTCTAAAAAAAATACAAAATTCAAGTCAACTTGTGCATTTCACGGCATGATTTGTGAAATTGAGCATTGGAAGAATATGAATGTGGCCACATATACGGTTGAATACATCATGCATGGAACATGTTTCCATAAAATCCAATCAGTCAATATCATCTACATTGGGTGTCATTTGAGGTATCAGGTCCCACATTTAGCATTGCAAACCTTTGGAGCCTAAGATTTCATGGAATACGCAATGTTGTAGCTGAAATATGCCATACATAGAACTTCTAAAATAAACCATGCATCTTTTGCACAACTACTAGAGAGTTAGCACCGGATACTTTGGGTGCCATATGTGGGCTTTGGGGCCACATCACGGTTGCATTGAATTAGTATTTCATTTGTTATACTTGTACAAGATTCCTAGCTTCATATGTAAAACACGCATAGCTACCGTGTTTCTTTTTGCTTTGTTTGAAATTTGTTCCAATAGGAGCACTAGCTAAACCCCCAACTTCGTAACATTTAGTGTTTTTGCAAATTAAATAGAACAAAGATGACAAGAACCACGGAGTACCAAAATCAACCCAAAAGTGGTCAATCGGGCACTAAAGGGTTAAGGACCGTGGTTGATTTTGGAGGTGGGCAATACTTTGTTTGGGCAATTGAGGCAATTGTAATTTTTTGAATGCAAGTGCCTATTGGAGATCTGACCATACAAACGGAAGTGTTGCGCATGATATAGGGTTTTGCATGAAATTTTTGGTGAAGGTGCGTTGTGAAGCAAGAATTTTTAGCAAATCTTGGTGTAATTCAACCAATACTGTTTTGGTTTTTTCAACCCTCTAGGCACATGCCACCTCAGATAGTATTGTTTTGGTTTTTTCAACCCTCTAGCCACATGCCACCTCAGATAGTATTGTTTTGGTTTTTTCAACCCTCTAGCCACATGCCACCTCAGATTGGTTTGGTTATTGTCCTAAACTCTTTACTTCCCAATTCCCCAGACCTATCCCCTTTGCCACGTCATCAAATTTGTTGACATGCTTTCTTTACAAACCAAAAAGGACCCAAATCAACCAGAGGATGGTTAATCGGTCCTTAATGGGTTCACCCTTGAACATAGGATGGGTGGCCGTGCCTGCCCTCTATAGTGGTAGTAGTGTGGCAGGTGCCCACCCATTAAAATTTTGTTTCTTAAAGTTCCAAAAGCCAACAGTGCATGGTGCCCTCATGAAAAGTGCAAGATGGGTAGCATGGAACCTAACATTGTGTCTTTGAATCTTCTCACAATTTGGGTTATCAAAAAATATGAGTACATTTACTAAGATCATTTTTGCCTTCCATGATGCACCATGTGTCTATGATCACTTCTACAATAAAATTAGTTGAAAAACAACTTTTAAATGTAATTTAGCTTTTTTTTTGATGGCAAGAGGACAATTTTTGTCCTTGTCAACATTTAAGGGTTAAAAAGAAAACCTCTTTGAATAATAGGAGATAGAGTTGTATCATTGTGGTTATGTTTGTGCTTAACGCGTTATTCATTAAATTGGGAAAATCACTTTCCCAAAACATATTTTGGGAATACTAAATTTTACATTTGTGAGAAAATTTTGATGATGTGAAGTGAGTTTTCTGATAATTCATGTAAGGTATTTCATCATTGATGTAAGGTCTTGAAGAAATCGTCAAAATATTGTGCATAATATTCACCCTAAATCACCTAAAAATTCCTAAAAACTCTCAAAAATGAAAAATTCAGAAATCCCAATGTGTAAGCTTATTCCCAATTTAATGAATAATACAAATTTGTGTTTGAGTTTACTTTCATACTAGGTTCCTAGTTTTTTTTTGTTTTGTTTATGCCTTTCTTTGTAATTTTTATAACAAATAACAAAAGAAACCATTTGTGAGAATATAATCACACTAGAAGAAAAACATGTCATAAACAATTGTCACAAATTTTCATGACTAGGTCACAATAACTGCCTTACAACTGCACAACTACAATCTAGTTGTGTAATTGTTATGCAATTGTTATGCAGCTGTTTGTGCAGTTGTAAGGCAGTTATTGTGACCTAGTCATGAAAATTTGTGGCAGTCGTTTATGGCATGATTTTCTTCTAGTGTCAGGTCATTCAATAGAGACAACATTTTACAAAAAAATGACTAGAAAATGATTAGAGAAAAATGACCACATCTCTCATTTTGATTAAAAAATGAAAATCATTGTCATTTTAACTAGAGATACTAACTCCATCTATCAAAAAATGACAAGGAAAAATACCCATCTATCTGTGTTTTATAGCGTGATGTGTCTCATGATATAACATTTTGTCTTTATCAAACTTATACAAAAACCATAGTCAGTACTTGGAAGGGTGAATCATAAAAACCAAGAATACAATATTAATAATAGTTTTTGACATTTGAGGAAGGTTAAAACTTAACACCATGTTGAGTTAACATCATTAACAATTGCCAATCCGTCGTGCGGCTTAAGGCTATTTGATTTTGAATAGGCCACAGGTGCCTGTATGATTGGTAAATATCGGATTTCCAAGTTGCACAGTTTTAATTTTCATGTCCCCAATAGTACAGCTCTTTGCAAAAAGCTCTATTAAATAGATCAGCTTATTACTACTCCATAACATGTCACAACATTACATTTAGTTTGTAATGAGTCTAAGTAACTTGTAAATGGGGTATGCATTGTACGTTTCTTGCTCGCATATCCAAGTATCAACTTTAGACGGTATAGCAATTCTTCAATTTTCTAAAAACATCATCATTGGAAAATTTGGGACAAAGAGCACACGGTCTTGGAAGCGCATGCTTCAAGCTATTTGAAATCAAATAGCAGTGGGACTTGTATACAGTGAATTATAGCAAAACTATTGATATGATTCAATGATTAGTTTTTTTGGTTTAGGGCATTGAATATAATAAAAAAACTAAAAAAACAGCGGATGTATGAACTTCAATGGGCTTTGCTACTTGAACAGTTGAACACTTCAAATATGGCTGTCGTATTCTTTAGTAATGCCTCATACTGAAAAATCATGGTGTATGCTAAGCAATTTATGTGGTGTTCATTAGAAAGAGAAAAATTAACTCCTTGCTATATAGCATTCGGAATTGTGGTTAGGGTACATATTGTTAGTAGTCATGCTGGGGATGAGATAGAATAAGGTAATATCAAAAAGAATTTAAGGTAGCAGCAACTGAACAAGTACAAAGGAAATCAAGAAGGTCAACCATTGTCACTTGAAGTGTTTGCTTCTATTGCTTCCTCATCAAAAAACTGCATGACTCAACTGTCTACACGACGCGTTGATTTTGGTATTTTCAAAGAAGTAGCAAGACCCAATACTGTGAAGGGCCGCACATAGCAAGGCAATTGCCATGACTGCAATGGACTCTAGAACATGGTAACTAGCCAGCCAACAAAAGCAAAAAACCAAATAAGCGTTTCGAGGAACTGAACAACAACGTCTATGGAGATTTTGTAGGAGGATTTTTGATAAGACTTACTTATCCAAACGGTTCCTGTGCACATTCTTCACCAGTGTCTTGCTTCGTCCTACATCAGAATCTGGCACTTGCATTTTCCTCTTTCTTCAACCTAGGTCATCTAATAGGGCTGCTGTGATAATGTTCTTCAATACTCCATTGAAAATGGCAGTATCTAATTCTAAAGCAATCACATGCCTACCACTCATTTGGCAAGCCCGCACTGTGTCTCCTATTCAACAATATTATTTCCAAAAACCAATGCAGAGCTAAATCAATAATGCACACATTCTCTCAATAGTCTACCATATTTGCAGTACTTGAAAGAGTAAGGTTCCCAAGAAAAAACCTTTGTAATGATGAAAAATAAGTTGCACATTACAATATTTAAAATATAAAATAGCAGAACCATACATGGGAAAATTTTATCATTTCACATAACTATGACTAGATCAAACTTGTATTGGGTTAGAGAGACTGCTTATTCAAACATATTGAAGCCGTGCAATCAAACACAAGATTGTTAGGCTTCAACAATGATTCAATCAGTAGCTGCATAAGAAGGAAATCCTTCTCTCTCTTACCTTACTAGGGCACATTCTTGTTCATCATTTGGCTAGCTTTAGATGTGAAGTTCAGCAGCACATTATGGCATAATAACAAACCACTGATTATGGCATATGAGAAGAAATTAAGTATGATAGAAATGAAAATGACTTTGTAAAGAGTGATACAAGTACTACAATTCTTCTTGAATAACATAACATCAGCATATTAGTATCAATTTTGAAATAGAAATTGATAACATTTTTAGGAACTAACATGTCAAATTATGATTATATGAACTATTGGAAATGTCATAGAAGTAATCAGCAAATCTATTATTCTGCCTTATACAAAATTGTGTTTGCAGAGGCTCTTTTTTGAAAGACACCCGAACAAAAATACCAATTCAAAACTATTTGGTCTATAAGAGAACAAAACATACATTAGTAAATAGCAGAGTGAGAATATTAGCAAAATGAAAGCTCTGATTAAATTGAATCTGTACCTTCTTAGTGATGTTTTCGTTGAATGATAACTGCAGATCATTGACACCCAACCAATCCATAACGCATCTATACCCATAAAGAATTGCATCTGCCTTTACGGACTTCTGAACATATGGAATCGTTGGAAGAAACAACAAGATGACTCCATCATCCTACAAAGTGGAGTTTCCAAATTCAAAAATATGCTCGACATACTCCTTGTAAAAAATGTTCTAGTTTGGCATAGAATCTGGAGGGGATGATAAGAAAGGAACATGAAGACCATCCAGCATATCTCCAATTATAAAGTCAATGCAGGCTTTAAGTTTTGGGAATCCCCAAGGCACCTCTCCTTACCTTCACCAACATGTGAATAGTAAAATATTTACATTAATGACATTTACATGAATATATTCATAGATTGATTAACTTATAAATTTGACTTACGTATGAATCTTATCTCATATGCAAAATCCAAAAATGCAATATACTCTAGTGACTGAGTGCTTGCGGTCTCCATATGTTCCATAACATCCCGGATGGAGTAGTTCAGAATAAGAGAGAAAGTCGTAACTTCCTTACATTTGGAAAGTAATTTCATGGCTGTTTGAAATTGTGCAGGCAGTAGACGAGTTGCTGTATTCAAATCTTGCAATTGCAAGATTGGTGATGCAATGGACTACCCCACAACCGCTGAAGGTAACTCTTCAGCCTCTTGAGCGGAGGTGGACTTCCTAGTCCATGGAGGAGCCTTTCTTACAACCGCCTCCTTCTTTGCTACACGTTTCCTTTGCCTCTTGGCTATTGGCTAATCCTATCTAAATTCATGGGCTTCCTCTTCTTCATCTTCTTTTTCCTTGTCCTCCTCATCTTCTGCCTCTGTCTTACACTCATCTTTTGATAATTCAATCACTAGCGCTGAAGGAAAGCCGATTCCTTCCCTTTCTACTTCTCATCATTTGCTTTCATCTTCTCCTCCTGCTCTTTAGCAGGTGCAAACGACTTCCGATACTCAATGTACCATGGACATAATTCTAATTCCTTCTGAGAAAAAGCTTCTCCCTAGTAGTTGTGAAGATGCATGCGGGTGAACTTTTTTGGACCCATGCTTCCATTAATTTGGGAATTTGACGTCTTGTAATCACCCCCTTCCTAGTTAATTCACAATTAAAGTACTTGCATAAATAGAATGTACATCAATGACAAGCATACTCATTTAATTGATGATAGATTATGAACCGGAACTTATTACAATCTGAAGTACTATAGTTCTTTCATTTTCACCTATATATGCATTGTTGCATGGTTTCTTTTGTGCCTTCTTGTGTCATAAATGGTTTCTCTTGATCATATTTTGCACTAGCTGCAAAAAAGCTGTAGAAAGCCTGCATCCAAAGAATGATCCGGTTCCGCTCAACATAGCCCTCAATTGTGTCCACTGACGGGTTTGCATCCCAATCCACATGTAGTCTCTCCAATTCAAGTGTTAAGTTCACTCAATTTGTGGCATGCTCTTGTATCTGGAAAATCATCAATATTTGTAAGAACAAATTGAAACACATGGTAGATTGCCAATCCTTTGCTATTATGAATCAGTTGATTTGATAATGAAGATATTTGTTTTCTACAAAGCATTTGTAAATACCAAATACAAGTTCACAACCAAATTGTGCTATTGATCAGTGAAATTGAACATGTGAAGTATTCCAATGGAGAAATCATACCTCTGCCCAAAATGATACTTTTGGAAGCCAGGCTTTGATCTTCTCCTTTGTAGCATTGGGGAGATAAAACTTCAAAGCTTTTCTATTCATAATACTAAGAAAGCCACCAAGCTTTGAACCGTGGTTCAATATGACAGGCAAATATGAGTTGCAGTTTGTCGATGGTCATCTTGGGTTTCACGTGTTTGCTCCAATGCAAAATAATCTGGCAACATTCAAATTCAGATATTAGTTGATAATCTATAACTATATAAATCTCATTCCATATTCAACATATACATGAATTTATTTAACCTGTATTATATAGTCATAATGTGTCAGTGTAAAGAACTTAGCATTAGATTGATTAATTGTATCCTATAACTAAACATCCATTAGAAATGCTCTTCATTGGTTCACTTGCAAGACAACAATTAAACTAATTGTGATTTAAGCTACCCATAAATGAAACAAAAAAATGAAGTATACAACTATTCTTTAATCAGGGTAAGCATAGTGCCATCGAAGAGCGGGATAATATCTACACAAAAATTAAACTTTAAACAGTACCCAAGAATACATTTGTAAATAAGAATAAACACAATTTTTCTAGTGTCTAAAAGCCCCACTAGGACCATTTGATTATGAAACTCATTAATCATTTGTCACTATATGATATCTCATAGCGACCGGCATATCAATATCATGACATAGCAGATTGGTCATACACAAAATAAAACTCTTAAAGGACCGCCAGGATGGTAATTTCTAAGCGCGAGGATTAGATTAACAAAGGAGCAATTCAATATCAAATAGCGTTAAGAAAACTCAAGGAACCTCGCTAGAGAACAATTCACGTGATATTTGATTTCAAATAGCAGCAACTGAGCAACTCTTATGCATGCGGATGAAGCTCCTTAAAGTGCTATTTGATATCAAACAGCCCCTTAAAAGCTAATATTGCTAGTGCTATTATGGGACTTGAAGGCACTATTTGATATCAAATAGCACCTCCAAGTCGCAAGATACAAATTGATTTGAAATCAAATTTGGCTTAAGAAACTACCATAAATGTTGTCGACAAGGTGTTCTTCACCGCCATCAAAGAAATAATTGTTTAATCAGCACCATATCAGAGCTATCTGTTGTAAAAGTACTTTGAATAAACTCATTATCTTGTTTCAGGCATTTTCTTGTTCAATACAAGAGCTTTTAGAGGGACAATCATGCCAGCATGAGAAATGAGGTTTGATTCAATGCCAGATAAAGGTACAGCCCAACTCAATTTGGAACCGAATTGCCTAGTGCTGCCCAGATTCACTCTATAAACATTATCCTTTTTGTCCATTAATTGAGTTGGTTTCTCGCTCATCAGAAGGCTATTTGATTCCAAATTTGTTAATCCCACCACTTAAACAACATTATCTATATCTGCTATGTTCTGTTTCATAAGGTCATGAATCTTTTAACATCTTAGCTATTCGATATTGAACAACCTCGTTTGTCCTCTTAGTTCATGTTGGACACATCATTATTTCTATAATTCCAAATCTTCTATACACCTAACCTTTTTGGAATTCCTTTTCGTCAAACTAAAAAACTACCAGGATTTTTATGTTAATCTTTTATACATAGATTTGTTTTGTTTTATGCCTTTTGCACTGCTTCTTTAGGTCAAGTGAACAACAACAAGCATATTACAAATATCTTTCACCGTTGTCTAAATTTCTATCAAGACATTGTTCAAAACCAAATTGGCTAGACACCGTCCTAAGTCTTTTGGTGTAACTATTTGAATTCTCATTATTATAATCAACTCTCTAACTACAATTTTTATTATGATATCTTGAAAGCAATATTTACCTCTTCAATCCACCTCTTGCCATTCTTTATATTGGCAATGCCACTTAGTTTCACAAATTTAGTGTGATGTTGTTTAACTGTTGCAGCTACTGCTTTCGCCATTGCGGCCCAAACACCCGCAATTGTTTGGAGTTCTAGAGGAGTCTTCTCTGTATATTCTACTGCTGTGCTATTTGCAGTGGCATTCACTTCTTGCTGCAACAACAGACAAAGACAAAAACTTCCACAAACTGCACATCACGATTATATAACACAAGCTTCAGTCATCATGTTACTCACCCAATAGAGGAACCAAATGAATATATCATTCGTTGATGCATGCCAGGAAGAGGGTGTGCGCATGTTCTTGCAAGTTCTGAACTCTTCATTTGTCAATAAACCTCTAAACTCCTCTAACTTCAAGCACCTATATATGTGAATTCTGTGCAATCGATGAGCATTATTCGTCTTCACATGCGCAACCTCATTAGGCCTGCAATATACATATTAATGTCAGTGAAATTATCTCAAGACACTTTTGTTATGTATGGCTGAAGTAACTTCATTCTAAAACACAAAACATGATTAATTAAATGAATGTACCCCATAACTGCAATGCAATGTTCTAGATTCAAATATTTTTGACCCAATCACCATTTCACATAGTTCATATGCATTTATACCCTTCAATTTTCATAGTACACACCTATTGACGTCGTTCATCTCCAAAATGAGTAAAGCGGAGTACCCTCTAGGCTCTAAGACAAAACTATCCACAGAAATATGCCAGTCAGGTCGATCCTTCTTCATTTTATTAATATATGCCATCCAAGTGTGGTGACAATGGTTGCCGTCCCAAATGTAAAACATCATCCCACAAAATGATGACCATCAGGGATTCTTGGCTGGTTGGCTTTCAAAATCCTTGTTGGCTTTGACCCATTCATTGTTCCACTTTTGAACAATCTCATCTGTAATCTTGTGGGTGTTGCCCTTGTCATTTCGAATGGAGACATAGAAGACTTGGTCTCCTTTCTTGTAACCAAATGTGAACTTTGACTCCAGCTTCGTCACATCAGATTGCAAAATCGGGCGAACTAGCGGCAGGGCAATCATTTGGCACAATGTTATGTTGAGTCAGCTAGCTTCTGCAAGTTGGAAGAGATGTTGGTTGATTATTGCGTTCGAATCCAACTTTGAGTTCACTCAATACTTGTTGATTGTCTCATCTTGAGTCAGCTAAATAGCCAGCTCGGGCTCTTCTTCCTGAGAACCTTGGAGAAACACATTAAACTTAGTCCATCTCAGTGAAAATGAGTCCATTTATTACAAGCATCACACACAGCAGTATGACGGGGTTAACATTTTCAATTATCCAAAAAACTTCATCTAAAATCTAAACCTCTAGCAGCTATGTTCATTTTGAATTATACTCACGTTCACAAGTATGAAAACAATGATGTTAGCGTATAGTAGCATTGCTTCACAGTGTGCAAGTGACAGTAGAAAGTGTTTACGATATACTTCCAAAATTGTCTTTCAGATCTTAGGTCAACCAAGAGTACATATAAGTCTAAACTGCTATTCTTGCAATGAGTTCACATATCAATCTCCCTCACTGGAGTGACTGAATGAGAGTGCGATAATACAATGATTCTATAGACTGAGGTCATCAAAAGCAAAACATGTGATTGAGGAATGTACCGGGTCTTTGGCCTCCTCCGCCAAGTACTCACTGACATCATCAGGCAAAGGAAGCTTCACTGCATCATTGTCGGCAACAGTTGGTGGTGGAGTTGCCGCAATTGTTTTGTCCCCATCAAGAGCGAATTGCACATTGTTAGTCATTGCCTACAATCAATATGGACAAACACTTCAAGTTATGAAAGCGCGCATTGGATTGAGATATGAGTGTGTGCCATGTTTCAAAATAGAAAACAATTGAAATTGCTCCCCTATGGTTAAGTGAAAGAGAACAGATCACGGGTTTGAAGACTTGAACTTTGACAACGAGAAGCATACAACTACTCTAAAAGGTACATGGACAACGCGCAACTTACAGAATTCTAGAGTTTGTCAAAACTGGAACGACGAGGAAAGCTAGTGGTGAAATGAACCCTAATCTGAATACAAGGCTCAAAAAACAAGAGCAGCCAAAAAAGCAACAAAGTAATCGAAACCCTAACCGGGTGAAGCACAAAATGGAACTGCTGTAGCAACAATTGCAAAGAGAAGGTGAAATTGAACCCTACGTCGGCTGACCATATCACAGAACTTGCAAGCCCACAATAGCATAATAGAATACAAAACCCGCAACTGCACAAGCACCAAAAGCAACTCACCGGAGGAGAAGAACAAATACAAGAACAGAGAAGGAACTAAACGACAATTGTATGCACTGACTGAGCGGCCATAGGACCCCTGAACAAAGACAACGACTGCATTAGAAAAGCCGTCAATGTAAATGCGTACATAGAAAACCTAATGAACTCTAAGGAAGGCAGGGGTAGAGATAAACTAAACCTTATGAGACTGACAACATAGTGCTTTACTAGTAACACTAATTTGTCAGCTGGAGGGCATTGCATTCAATGATGGCAATAATTATTTGACAATATAGTAAGAATTGAATGATTTCATTGCTGGCTTTCAACAATAGTACTTACTTAGAGGTGTAGAGCTCAAATGCGCTACTAAATAAGTTATGACAGTGTTTTATTTAGTTTTTATGAAGAGAAACCTTTACATCATCATGTTATGCGCAGTACTAAATAATGAAATCCGTTGGTGTTCTTTGA
Source organism: Ulota crispa (assembly GCA_963920765.1). NCBI lineage: Eukaryota > Viridiplantae > Streptophyta > Bryopsida > Orthotrichales > Orthotrichaceae > Ulota > Ulota crispa. Next base: position 10,164,158 of record OY987244.1, on the reverse strand, counting down.
AAAATTAACCCTATGTTTAATGAGTTCAATATTTCTCCTTAACAAACACCATATGATCCAATAAACATATAATACAATAACTAACTATGACAAAGGAAGTGCAATTGAATTCAAGTATTTGCTTTGTACCTGACTGTGGTCATCTGCATTGTCGTCTGCCAATTCAACAAGTATGTTAATGTTACTTGTACACTTGAATTTCTACAACTGCATTTCTATTTCAAAGCAGTTTTCATACATATTTACAATCATATATTCAATTTTTGTTATCTACAATATTTGATGCTTGGATGAATGATAATCATTGCTCGGATGAATTTCATTCTTGGAGGAAATGAAGTATCGTTCTTTCATTTGAGTATGAGCCCATATCATTAAAATTTGAATTTTATGTTCTTATAATTATGTCCCATATTTATTATAAATAACAAAAGTTGACAAATAAAGATTTTGATTATCCCTTTTTAAAATAAACTTTAATATTATTATTAGGTTGAGAATTATGTTGAAAAACACAAATATTACTATTAATGGCAATAATCTAGAAAATAAATGCTCAAATGTAATTGTTATATTCTCAATGCTCGTTGCTCACTGCTCATATTTTAGTGTCTTTGGTTTGTTTAGATGCTCTCTGCGCGCTCTTCTCAAATTGGGTTGCATGGCTTTTGTGTATGAAGCAGTTTTGGTGTATGAAGTAGTTGAACGTAGGGAAAGCATTGAGTGTTGGCATCTTGTATGCATTGTAACCCTTTTTCAAATAATTGAGTTCCTATCATTCTTAAGATTATTGTTGATTGGTGGTGTGCCTGCACTTCTTCAAGTTTTAATTAGCGCATGTTTTGAATTTGTGCAAGGTTGATTATTGTTAATGCAGATTTTGTGAAATATTTGTGTGTACTGAATGTGGGTGAGAGCATGCTATGATGTCTCATGAATGTGTGTACATAATAAAAAATCTTAAATCTTAAATCTTAAATTCAAATGTCAAGGTGTGACACAGATACCTTTCAAAATCTAGGATTTTTGAGGAAATCAATCATAATGTACAGAGTTTACATTCATCAACCACTCCACTAAACAAAAAACCATGTGTCTTCAATCCAATCCCAGAAAACTCACAATAAAACAGCCGTTCAATGAACAACACACATAACGTTCAATGAATGACACGTGTCTCACCATCCTCAAACATGTGTCACCATTCTCAAACACGCGTCACCATCCTCAAACATTTGAAACTAGGAAATCAACAGACTAAACATATCATACGTGGCAGACAAAGAAAGATTAAAAAACTACGTCTAAAATATCGTGGGGGTCAAAACATGTTTTGTAACATGTACTATCAAAATCAAACACGCAGTATTTAAGGTGACAAATGTCTTTTCAACAACATTTAGTACTTGAATCTCAACATAACCAACTTCATGCTCTTATGTTTCTAAAATGCATCATAATTTGTGTTAAAAACGTTACATTACAATGCGGTTTTCTTCTAGTGAATGGCCAAGGTAGACACCTATTTTGGGGCTGTTTAAAAATAATAATAATTTTTTTAAATGAAAAAATTAATGAACATCTATAACTTTGAAGTGAACATTACATTGAAATTCCTGGTCAAAATGGCTTGGTACACAAAAGATAGGAGCCAAAAACCACCTGCAAGAGGTGAAGGGGACAAAAAATAGTACAAGTGTTTCTTGCAATCACCCATGTGTCACTTTTGATTTTCTTGGTTGGGCAAGGTTTTTGTAGCTCTAAAGTAGTGAGCCAAGCTAGATCCACTTACTTTAAATGACCATAAGTTTTGCAATTTTTTCCCATTTGAGGAGTTTTTTTTCCATCAAGTATAGCTAGGCACAATCTCATGGGATTAACCATTAGGTAAAAAAAATTGGGAAAAAATCAAATCAAAGTCCAAAATCCAAAATCCATATTGTGAACTACTACCCAAATTAACAAACATGAGATTCCCAATGGTGGGGATTTTGCAAATTTAGTTGGATTTGAAATCAAAGTGGTTTGAAACATTGAATTTATAGTTGGATATAGAATGATTGGTTTGGATTGTGTGAATTCTTGTTCAAGTTTTTTAAAAATTGAAAGAATGTGTAGAAGGTTCCATATTAGAGATATGCTAATTTTTCTTAGCAAGACGCTTAGGAGTTAAGTTAAATTACTGACGTGCTGCAAGGCCCTTGCTTTATCTTGCCTTGCTAATCCATTGCACATCATCAATACCACCAACTCCCAAGTCAAATATACTGTGAACCAGTTGTGGAAACTAAAATCTGGAGCTTGGTTGAGGAGAATAGTTTACTAGGGGTACAACAAGTCCTCAAATACACAGTTTTGCCATCCAAAGAACTTTGTTAATATGGAGTATAATTGGTATTTTGTAGTTTTGAATCACAAAAACTTGATTCTTGTGCAATTTCAATCAAGCTTATCAAATTTTGATCCCTCAATACCAAAACCCCATTTTTGGTGAATCATTTTGTATTAAATTCATGGTTTTACATTATAATTGATTGAAAAACATTGATGATGAATTTTTGAGATTTGATTGCATGGGTATGTACAAAACATCTATACACACATCTTCTATGCTAAAAAAGATCCCCCTTAAGTAACAAAAAAGTGACATATGGAAATTACACTATGATATGTCTACCTTTTGTTAAATAGATATATTTTTATGATAATCAGTTTTTTGCTATTTGAGTCATACATTGTGACTAAGTTTGTACCTTTGAACATGATGTTGTGTTTACTTGGTGAAAAGCTAGTATATATATATATATATATATATATATATATATATATATTTTTATATATATATATAATTTTAACATATCACAATTCACACCAAAATCTATGTGTATCAAATTCTTGTTTATTAAAGGGATCTTTTTAGCATAAAAAACGTGTGTATAGATGTTTTGTACATACCCATGCAACCGAATCTCAAAAACTCATCACCAATATTTTTCAATCAATTATAGTGTTAAACCATGAATTTAACACAAAATGATTCACCAAAAATGGGGTTTTGGTATTGAGGGATCAAAATTTGATAAGCTTGATTGAAATTGCATAAGAATCAAATTTTTGTGATTCAAAACTACAAAATACCAATTATACTCCGTATTATCAAAGTTCTTTGGATGGCAAAACATTGTGTTTGAGGACTCGTTGTTCCCCATTATACATGTTGGCTTGTGCAAGCAACAACCAAGCTTTAGACTTAAGATACTTAGAGCAAATGAACTTCAATACTAGCCCATTATTGAAAAATAAACAATTTTTACACTACAAACTTGTTTGTTGTTTTTGAGTTCAATCTTGACCAAACATGGGAGTTTGCTCTTAGCATATCCTGCACAAGGAAAAGTACAATCTGATGGTGAAGGAAGCAAATCTTAGAAAACTAGGTTTTCAAATAGAAACCAAAAAGGAAGGTAGTAGTTGTGACTCATTACCGAGCTCCTCTCCTCTTCTTGCATGGTTGCTGGTCACAAAGTAGCACAGTGGTGCTTGGATAATGTCAACAATTTGGGCTAGAAAAAAATGTTGATTGTATCCAAATTTTGATATAAGCATTCTATTTGTATTACTTCCCCTAATTCTAGTGGTTGCAACTTTAGAGGTGCTTTACCATCCATGTTTGTAGTTCACTAACCAAATGCCTTTCTAGTTGATGAGTAAAAATGGGCGTTGACTGTAAGCAAGCACTTGACCTTAACCTCCTAGATCCACTTACTCCAAATGATCATAAGTTTTGGAGTTTTTTCCCATTTGAGTTCTTTTTTCCATCAAGTATAGCTAGACACAGTCTCATGGGATCAACCATTAGGTAATTTTTTTTTGGGAAAAAATCACATCAAAGTCCAAAGTCCATATTGTGAACTGCTACCCAAATTAACAAATATGAGATTCTCAACAATGTGGAATTTGCAGATTTACTTGGATTTGAAGTCAAACTAGCCTTAACCTTTGATTTATAGTTGGGTATAGAATGACCAGTTTAGATTGTGTGAATACTTGTTCAACTTTCTAAAAATTGAGGGAATGTGTTGAAAGTTCTATATTGGAAGTATGCTAAATTTTCTTAGCAAGGTGATTAGGGTTTAAAGCTAATCCTTAATTATTTTCACCAATTGGATTTTCCATAGCATTTATCAAATTTTTGTAGAACTGTTTTGGGTAGCAAGTAAAGTGGGGCTTTTGACCCTTTTTGTCCACTTAGCTACACCTTCTGATTACTATTATTACCATAATTATTCATTTTGTGTGAAATTAGTCTTATTAAAAAGGTGGAAACCTTGCTTTCTAGAAATATAAGGCTCTTCTCAAGCAAAGCTTGTATAAAGTAGTAAGATCCAAAACCACACAAGCATGAAAGTTAGAGATTTTCCACCTACGTCTCACTCAATCATCATAATATTTCACCTCCAACAATAGATCTAGTTGAAATCTTGATGTATTATAATAAACAAAGTGTTTTTGCCATTTGTACGGTTGGATTATTAAAATTGGGTCCATATTTGATTCAAGTGCACATCAAATTTACTACCATGGTTTTTAATGGATTTGTGAAAATGATTTGGTCTTTGAAGGGTTAAAGCTAAGATAGGAGGTTCTCAAATGGAGCATTTAAAGGCTGAAATTGAATTTTGGAAGGTGAAACTTCATGAAATATTTTTTAGCAAATTATTCTTGAAAGACAAGAGGAATTGGCATATAACCCAAATTGTTTCATATTTTTTGGAACTTAATGGAATTATGAAATTTTGAAGTGGAAAGGTCATAGGTCTCTAAAATGGTGTACCTTCTCAAATGTACATGACAAGTATATTGTTGAAGGGCTATGAAAAATAACATGTACAAATTAAGTACATTTGAGGAGGTGCACCACTTTAGAACCTCCTACTTTATCCCTCAAACACATCATGTGTGAAAGTTTTGAAGAAAAGAAAAAAAAACCCCATTTGTGGTAAGCTGCCCAAAATTGTTATATTGCCAAAAAAGCACAACTCTTTTCCTTTAGGGGTTAAAGGTGTTAGGGTAACCAAACTTTGATATCAATTGAATTTCTCTTCTAAACTTTCAACACAATTTTTATGCACAACCTCCTCCCTTGCAATTTTGAGCCAATAAATTGATTACACCTAATTACAACTCTTTGCAAAACTACCTTAGTAATTCTTGTTTCAAATGTATAGAATTTGAACATGATATCTAAAGTTAACTTCAAGACAACTCTAATTGTTGATAAAGATCACTATTTGTCTATAGAATGTATAAAGAGTACATGGCATTGAATAATAGTTCTAGAACTTGTTTACTCCATCCATTCAAGTTGCTATATGAACTTCCAAACAGTCACAAGCTTCCAAGTGTGCTAAAGCAAAAAGTGAGCCATCCTTCATCATGTCAATATTCAAACTCCAAATCATTATAAAAAATAGAATACAACCTTTTATGTATATAGAAGAATACAACCAAGAATAAAAATTGGCTGAGAGAGTGTCATGATGCAACTTCCAATGACTTGTTCATCCTTATACAAGGGAGAAAGGGGTACATGCATAAAGTGGTTTAAACTAAAGTTTTACTTTGAATCAAGTTAGTGACATTTAGATTGACCACATTTGTGAGAAGATTGCTAGCCCAAAAAATTTGCTTATTACAAACACATTCCAATTGCCTCCATTGGTACAACGAGTACCTACACTCGTAAAAATAGAATATTTTAGAGAAAATTTCAACCCCTATTTTTAGGAATGAAGATACCTTCTTTGTATTCCACAAGTTCCATCATTTTTCCTATTTGAAGTATATTCCCTAAATTCTACATTCTATGTCCAAGAAGGACCCCCACAAAATCTATCCAAGAACATCATGTTGATAAGGCCTTTTCGTAATAATCAAATTTTGATATAGTCTAAACTTTCTTACAAACTACCACTGCAGTTTCATGTAAAAAAAGTACAAACTTTGAACATGTGTAAAAAATGTACAAACTTTGAACATGAAAGCCTAGGATTTACAAGTCTCATACTTAGGGGTAGAATCAAAGCCTTCAGTACGTGCTTGTCAATTGATGTTATTTACATTACGAACAAAGTTAAGACAAGTACACCCGCAAGAGTAACACTAAACATGAGATTACATAATCTAAACACACAAAGAGATGCATTGTAAATACAAAAAAAAACTTCAAAGAGTCTATAATAATAGGCATGACTAAGTGAAAATGCAACATGGCAAAAATAGAACTCCGTTATAGACCATGCACTTGCTATTATGCTCGGAGTTTTAGTAGCTGGTATAATCATTTTTAGCATCTAAGTACCCCTCCAATACAAAGATTTACTAGCACCATTTGGCTCAACAGGACATACACAAACCCTAACCCAAAAAACCACAAACCTCATGTTTGTGTAGATTATTGAAACATCAACCTTGCTTAACCCCACCCAACGGACAATTAATGTTTTCAAACATTTAAAGCAGAAGCTATATGAATTTCATGCAAGTATGCTTACAGAAGCAAACTTTGTCCATTTCTCAACTATGTAACTAGTTTGATCATTAGTTGCTTCATGTTGAAGCTCTCAAAAGAGCGACAGGAGGGGGAAAAAAAAGCTTGCAAAAATGAAGACCTTGCATCCAGTATCTTGTAAGGCCATAATCCGTTTTACCTCAAAAGCTCCAGGTCAACATGCTTCATCCTCCGAGGCACACTCATGAAGAATAACAACACACAATTCCAACAGAAATGCTCATAATAATTGTTAAAAAATACCAGCCAAGAGACACTCTCTACGCATCCCTTTTTCGATATACAAAATCACCAGTACAAAATTTTACAAGAGTCAAGTATTCACAAAAGCTGCAAAAAAGGAAAAAAAAAAAGGGGGAGGGGGGAGCAAAACGGCAAAAATCACAATGCTACTGGATTTTCTTCTTCTTTGCTATTTCTTTGCTATTACTTTTTTGCTTACTTTTTAAGAGAACAAGCAGCAGAAATGCTCATAATAGTTGTTAAAAAGAACCAGCCAAGAGACACACTCTCTACGCACCCCTTTTTCGATATACCAAATCACCAGTACAAAATTTTACAAGAGTCAAGTATTCACAAAAGCTGCAAAAAAGAAAAAAGAAAGAAAGGGGGAGGGGGAGGGGGGGCAAAACGGCAAAAATCACAATGCTACTGGATTTTCTTCTTTTTCTTTGCTATTTCTTGGCTATTTCTTTGCTATTACATTTTTGGCTTTAGTTCTAAGAAAACAAGAGCCTTCGATCTCGCTTAGACTTGTCTCGGATAGCCTCAACAGCGCAAACACAATTAACCGAAGTGAGGTTCGAGCACCCACTTGTCACGAGCGACTGCAGCTCCACGCAAGTGTGCAGCTCCGGAAAGGCGTCACACACCGCTTGCACGGCTTGCGCGGACAACGTCACGCAGTGGCTCACGTTGAGGCACACCAGGCCCTGCTGGTGGGGCGGAGTCTCGTCCAGCAGGCAATCCAGCCCTTCTCGCTTGATCGGCAGCTTGCTCGCGTCGCTGCAGGTGCTGCCACTGCTGCTGCAGCTGCTGCTGGCGCAGGTTTTGTACCTCGGCACCTGGAAATCGCTCGCCATCGCCATGTCCACGCTCTTCACGGCGAACCTCGTGCGCTTGCCTCTGTGCGCTTGCTGCTGCGACAGCACCACCGGCTTGGGCTTGATCAGCGTGTACATCGCTCGGTCTGTGAGGTTCAGACACGTCGACAGTCCCAACGCTGATAAATTATGGCACTTGTCTGATAGAAACACCACACTTTGATCTGCACCAAAGCCAACAAACCACACTTCCAAATCTTCAACCAAAATAAATAAAAGAGGCTTAAAATTCTCAACAAAAAAGAAGAAGCTTGTACGTACACTTGCCATTCAACAGCACAAGCTTCAGGAAGGTAACTAGGCGGAATTTTCAATATTCTCGTGGCTAAGGTTTCATTGTTAGGTGGATCTACAACCCCATAAACCAACAAACCGCACTTCCAAACTCTCAACAGAATAAAATACAAGGCTTGTATGTATGTACACTTGCCACTCAACAGCACAAGCTTCAGGAAGGTAACTAGATGGAATTTCAACATTCTTGTGGCTCAAAGTTTCATTGGTAGGTGGATCTATAATTTCATAAACCAACAAACCACACTTCCAAACTCTCAACAAAATAAAATGAAAGGCTTGTATGTATGTACACTTGCCACTCAACAGCACAAGCTTCAGGAAGGTAAAACCCAGGCGGAATTTTCAATATTCTCGTGGCTAAAGTTTCATTGATAGGTGGATCTATAACCCTATGAGTTTTGATGTTAGAAAGGTGTGATACGAGAATATCAGTATGTACTTGTTGAGTGAGAATTTGAAGTGTTGCAATTAGGTGTAATGGTTATCTTAGTGTTACTTATTAAGATTAGATGCACGTTGAAGCGATTGCTAATGATGGCAATTGTGTTTTCTCCATTTTGAAGGTGGTGGTGTTATTACTCCTTGTCTAACAAACATTAACCCTTAGAGGACCCAGAAGGTCAAAATCGAGCCTCGTTTGCGGATGTCAACATGGACTTCTTTGGTTTAATTACACTTATTAACAATCACATGCAATGGTTCTTGTGAAAAGAAAACTGACCATTTTTCAGGATATGGTTAACCGAATTGGTCATTTTATCAGCCATGAATTCCCTAGGGACCTAGAGACTTGCGAAGACGTACCTGTGATGAGATTGCAGCGACACAAGTCTATCACACGCAAGTCTGAGCAGCCTCGTGCCAGCGCTTGAATTCCTTTGTCAGTGACTTGTCCACACCACCCCAAGTTCAGTGACTGCAACGCATTGCAATGCCTTGCAAGCGTCTGGAGAGAACAGCACCGTGCAAATCAGGCAAAACTGAAGGTCAGTAAAACGCTCCTTCAGAATACACAGGTTAACGCAACAAGCTTCAGGGACAAAAAAAAAGCAGAAACAAAAACTATTTATTTTCCCTTGTCCTGTTCAATATTGACTTTACACCACACTTTACAGTGCAATTGTTGTGGACCAAAGCTAATCTGGTAAAGGTATTCAATTTCTAACTTATTTAAAACAAAAAGGGTTGGAATGAAGTCATGTAGGATTCAATCAACATTTTTACAAGTACAAAGGTGAAACCAAGATATATAAGACATAAAACATAAAAACACAAATATTTGCGCACTTTCTTCACTAGAGAATGGAATTTTTGTTAGTATTCAGGCTATGAAGGTGCGCCAGAAAAATGTACCTGCAACACGAAATTGGTACCGGCATCGTAGCAGCCCCAGAGATTCAGATGTCGCAAATTGTTGCAATTCTTAATGAGCACCACAAGCCCGACCTCGGTGATGTTCGTGCAGCCACTCAAGTCCAGTTTCTCCAGCATGGGGCACCCGCTGGCCAACGCATACAACGACACGTCCGTCAGCTTGGTGCCTTCGCTGAGCTCCAAGGATTTCAGTCCCCGCCAACTACTTGAAGCTGTCTGGATTGCTGCGTCGTCCAACTGCGTACACCGTTTCAGTCTGCACTTCTGGAGACGTGGAAATCTGGGAGCTACAGATTGGACCAACTTGTTCACGCTTTGGCCACACCTGCATCCCCACACCCACACAACCGTCATTTAAGCCAAAATTCCCACAACTGCTGATTCCACTCTAATCAAATCCGATTTACAAAAAAAACTGAAGCTCATTTGAAGAGAAAACTAAGGTAGAGGAACCTGATTGCCACTCCAATATCTAACACGACAAATACATATTGCTAGTACCTTAACATAAGAACTCATGTCAGTGCTACGTCATCTAAGCTTTGAATCCTGCATTCTTTGGTACATTAAAATCCTCTCCGATTTGCTTGTAAGGAAAATATGCAAAACTGTTATGGATTACGACTATGTAAATTGCAACATAAGAAGTTATGTCAGTTCAAGGTGATGATATCTCCCAGTAAAGCTTCAGATCATTGCAACTTGCGGTTTCCAAACAAAAACTCATGTCGGCTCTAGGCTATCAATCTTAGAACCTTGGTAACTTTTACATACGGTGTCCAAATGGCGCATTCTTTAGTGCGTTGGAATCTAAATTCATTTGCTCACAAGAGTATACGAAAGTGTGGATCTTTATAATTACCATGAGAACGAGAGGTCATGGATGCCCTGGCCTGCAGAGTCTCGCCAACCACGACAAACTCCTGACGCGGTGACCACAGTGCGGTTGTCCACCAGGGCGAGGATGCGCACCAACAACTCCATAGGAAGGTCGTGCCAACTGGACTCCACGCTCCGAGCGGACGTTTCCGCTGTATCGTGTCGCACGGCAGCTAAAACTGCTGCTGCTGCTGCTGCACCAGCAGCACCAGCAGCAGCTCGCCTCTTAGCATGGCCTTTGCCTTTGCGTTTTCTTTCCGGAGGCCTGGACTCCATCTCGTCGTCCTCTGGGCCCCAGAAGAACTGAGACATGAGCGAGGAGTCATGCAGAGGTCTCTTCGGCTTCTCGCCGTCTGCTGCATGCCGGTCTTCACCGTTTCTACGCTCGGAGCCCACGCGCTTGCTCTCCTTCAGTTGGCCTATCCATCCAGCAGCAACATGTATAACACTTTCAGGACAAAGTTCCTACAAAGGACTAAATCCCGTGATCTCATGAACATAAGCATAAGCAAAACTCTCACTTTGAACGATCTCATAAGAAGTTTGTCATACACTGAGTGAGACCATAACTTGACTGAAAAAGATTTTGGCTCCAGAGTGATCCCTCCAGAGCTTTTATGAGATCTTTCAATAAAAGCACACTCGTACATACTGGTTAAAAAAATTTAACAGTTCGTGGCACTCTCGTAACCCAATCGTTACAGCTAATGCAAAACTTCATGCAAGAGCTTGATCTAGGTAGACCGTCATATGTGAGAGAAACGGGGTGCAAAGTTGCTTAAGAAGGAAAAAGGTCATTAGAATGTCACCTTCTCTAGAATCGACGGAGTCGAGATCAGAATTCATCGCTACCAGGAACTTGAACTGCGTAGGATCCACCCAAAGCTCCTCACTTTTCAAACATGTCGAACTTCAAGCTGCCGACGTTTTGTACCGTAGATGTTGAGATCGTGATTCCTCCAATGTACAGAAACTAGAATGCCAATCGTGTACGGACACACTTGATTAGGGCAAACAAGCACACATCAGAAAATCCTATTAAACATTTAGACCTTTGTAAATGTGAGCTTGACATTTTAGAATATCCTGCACAATTGCCACATGTTCAAACTATGTTGAGAATCCCAGGCATTAAGATTAAAGAGATCAAGGTGTTCTAGAAAACATATCACGTGCACTCATTTCCAGCCTTCGTAAAAAAAGTGGGAAACTCAACCACCTTGCAGACCTAGAGTCACATTCATCGAGAATTCTAATGGCGAGAATTCCAAGAAATTAGGTCACAAAGCAAGAAGCGTGTCGCCCCTGGCAAACCTTTTGCAATACGAAACCCTAGGAGTGTATGCGCCAATCTTACGGCCTGCAAAGCACCTGCCTACTATCCAATTTCGACAACAGCTCTCCCGGCGACAAGCTATACTCCGAACTCGTCTAACTAATAACTCCTCCTCGCTATAGCATCTCCAGCAACAAAGGCGAGATTACGGGGTAGACACTCCAAATACAAAGAAAGCACAAACCTACATAAATTTGTGCGAGAGGAAGGTTAAGAACCAAGAGTACCTGCAAATCTAGCAGAGAGAGTCACCAATGATGCCAGAGAAATCCACCGGGCTTTAAGAAGAAGCTGTCCGCACCATAGCGTGCACCCGACGTCGCGATTGCGCGCAACTAAGTTAAGTGCCTGCGGGTTCGGCAAACGCGGTCGGAAGAAGAAAGAGCCCGCAGACAGGCTCGTGACTGTCAGACATGGTCGCAGTCCAGGAAACCTACCGATACTGACCGGCCAGAACCAAACAGAAAAAAAAGTGAGACTAAGTTAAGCTTAATTCCGGCTTCGTTTCGAATTAGCGCTGCACTAAGCTGCGATGCACTAAACTACTAACTTAGTCGAGGAGTCGAGCAAGCCAGGGCTACTACGACAGGGGATGAGGAGGAGGCATGTGCTATGGCAGACGCACAAGGACGGGTCGGTCGCAAGCGATACTTTGTCTTTGTGCGTTGCGCTCTTGAGGTCGCTTTAGGTTGCGTTGAGTTGTCCTCAATCGCACTGATTGTTCCAAGCGGGCGACGAAATGTACCGCAATCCTCGTGCAAGTAAACTCAAAGATTGGCGATGACGCATCTAGCGCGCCCGGCCAGGCAAGCGCGGTGGAAGTGCGAGATAGACAAATTACACTGGTTTGCGTCTTTCTCGCTGTCCTCTTTCGTGAGGGTAGGTGCCGGAGCTGCCCCGTCCGGCGGACGCGCGGACGGACGGACGAACGCTCGGACGGGCAGACGGACGAATAACGGACGAGCGGACGTACGGACGTTGCTTGGGCGGGGCTACTCCTCCTCCAGTAGATTTCCACCTGTCCTTGGGACAGCGACATCTCAAACTTTTCTATACAATTCTTCCCAATCATTTTATTTTAGGAAAAATATGATGGATAACTTAGTACCCCTGAAGTTTGCAATCATGCTACTCAAATCACAAAGACCTCTGTAATATCACGATCTATGTGATATCATAAAAAAATGAAGAGATAGATGTTGAAGTTGATGTGATATTAGGGGTTTTAAACTTAAACTTTTTCAAGTGGCTTACATCGTGCGATTCACCTCTGTGAATTCACTAGTGAATAGCGAGGTGACTCACTTTTGGAATTCACTTGTAACGTGATTCACGTGAGGAGTGAATTTTAGAAACTCACTTTTGAGCATCTCATCCTCACGGCTGCCTCAGATGCTTAAACCCCCTACTTGCGCACAAAACCCTAATCGCAAATTCACAAGTGTGTCAAGTTTTTGGAGTAGGAGTGAATGAATATAATTCACCAATGAGTGGGATCCTCTAAGGTGAGGAACTCATAGGCCATATTTCATGTTTGAACCCCCCTATTAGAGAGGGTGTACATAGTGATATTGAAGAGGTTGTAGTTTTGTTGCTTCTCTTTGCTTTACACTTCATTGTTTTTCAAAACTTTGTGACTTTGAGGAGCTTTGGACTTTCATGATTTCACCTTTCTATTGCTTTTAACTACCAAATGATTTGGAACATTTGTTACATTAAAGCAATTTTGAATTTCACAACAATTTTAATGGTGAATGCATAGCGTGGCAAGTGCCAACCGCTAGTCATACTAATAAAATTACAAGGCCCTTGGTCTTTGTGGTATTATAGAAAATGAGGAGATAATTGTTGAAGTTGAGGTGGTATTAGAGAGAGTACAAATAGTGATACTAAAGAGGTCACAACTTTATTGCTTTATTGCTTCTTTTTGCTTTATTGCTTCTCTTTGCTTCACACTTCATTGCTTTTCAAAATTTTGTAAGTTTGGGGAGCTTTGGAATTTCATGATTTTTCTTTTTGATTTACTATAACCAAGCAATTTGAAACATTTGTTACATTGAAGTAATTTTGGATTTCACAACAATTTATAAGTGTTCAAGGAGTTTTTGAAATTTTAAAATTTAATTTAGTGGTGAATGCGTGGCATAGCAAGTACCAATTGTTAGAATTTGTATTGTATTTGTACAAATGCCCCTAGATTTTCATAAACTGCACAAATGCCCTTGAGCCGTAATTTTTAGGCATATGTTTTGTTGTGCGCCCCACTTCCTTCTCCCTTTGCACGCTTGTTACTACAAGAAAGAAGCAACATGCATACAAAGAGAGAAGGAAGTGGCATGCATAACAAAACATACGCCTGAAAATTATGGTCCAAGGGTATTTGTGCAATTTCTGAAAAACTAGGGGCATCTGTACAATACAATTAAACTTCAAGGATACCCATCAAATTTTTCCTTTATTTTATAGGTGGCCGAAAGGTATAATAAAATATACAAAATCTTTAGAAAAATATATATGCTTTGGCTCCACTCTTTAATCTTCATGCTTTGGAATAAAGATATTATCCTTTTAAATGCATTATTTCATTAAACTCATCCATTATTTAATCTTATGTTTGTGCAATTGTTTTCAATGAGCAGCATGTTTATAAAGTTCTACTTGAATTCTAAAATAAATTATGGACTAGGTAATGGCCAAGATGTGAGGCAATACAATTCATAATTGTGGAGGTAAGGCTTAGTCACAAACCAAGTTGGCTCACATTGTGGCCATTACTATTTACAATTGGCCAACAACACAAATTTTAGACATGTGACCATTTTTCATGTTACTTTGGATAAGAAACATGATTTGTTCTCATTTGGTGATGCACCACATGAAGAACATTTGGTAATGTGGTTGTTTGGAGCAAATCCTTGCAAGCCTTGTTGTCAAATTTTGTGTTGTTGGCTATTACGTGGTTATTTGAAATTGTCAAATTGTTCTTCTATATTAGGCATAATTATTTTTGAAACACCTTCATAATTCTTGGGAGTACAAACCTTCAATCTCCTAAAAGATCATTGATTTTACTTGAATGAACTTCAACACATAAAATATCACACATAGAGAGTAGTTTGAGTTGAAATTTTAATCTTGCAAATAAAAGTTCCATAGATTCAAGCAAAGGTTGTCTTTCTACTTTTGTGAATAGTATTTGTAACTTATAATGTTACACACCTATGCCATATTTAATTGAATATGGACTATCCAAAAGCCATCATTAAAAGTCCAAAACTTCTTTGGTTCCCAAAACAATAGAAGGTACTTGCAAAAAATCAAGAAATATATTTAAGTTAAAAAGATACATAAAACTTTGGAAGAAACATATACAAAATGTAGAGAAACCTTCAATGTTTAGGGACATCAAACAACCAAAATTAAATGAATAGTCCATATTTAGTTAAATGTGATATAATTGCACTCCTTTTGCTCTTATATCTTGCAATTTTCTTGCTTTGTTTTTGTCTTGCAATATACTTTTATTCTTTACTTTTGCAAATATTTTTGGTCTAAAGATCTTATGTAGCTTTAAATATTATTTATTTCCACGTTGTTACTTATTGTTGATGTTCCTTTCAAACACAAAACAACTAATGACGTCCTTTTGTTTAAAGTCCAAAAATTCTCCCATGTCTTCCACTTCCATCTCTCCATTCTAGTTCTTCTCCTCTCTTTGTGCTGATCACCCTTTGTATCTTCCATTTGTTTAGCTTGATTGCAACAAAGCCTAACTCAAATACAATTTCTAATTCAAAATCCATTTTCTTCATTGTTTTGTTTAGATTTTTTTTTCTAAATTCATAAGTTCAAATTTTGATTTTTGGATTGGTTTCATAGAAAAAAAGCAACATTTCTTTATTGAAAGCACTATTCCACTTTAAAGTTCAAAATGGAAGGAAATGGGCATATCAGTTTCTAGAGATTAGATTTCGCATGTGGCATTTTGTGTAGGCTATAATATTTGTAATAACATGACTTTATGTTAATAACTCATGTTAAGATACAAAATAGTAGCTTCTATTTATATTAATCACCTATATTTTTAGAAAAACAATGCTATGGTTGAAACTAATGTAAATAATGTTGAAATGTACACTGTATTGAAATGGTATAGAGATGCATACAAATGATAAGCAATATTTCTCCATGTTAGTGAATAATATGTATCAAATGTCAAAATCCATCCAAGCCACAATGCAAGTCCCAAATATATCTCCATTTTAGTGCCTTTAAGGTCTAATAAAAAAGTTAGAGTTTATAATGTTTTATCTCAAAATAATATTTTTTATCACCAATAGAAAATAGGGCCCTAATCAAGACATCCTAATGAACACAACATGTCCTAATTAACACAATTATGTTAAAATTGTCCAAATTAGGATATTCAATTCAATACTATTATGTTGATTTGGATCCCATTTTTCATTTTGCTATTCAACAAAATGTAAGTATGATTGTAAATGATTTTCAATTGTGACCCTTGTCATGCAAAATTTGTGTGAAAATGTGTATATGTATTTTGTGAGCTCATCCACCCACCTCCAACTAAATTTGTATCTACATTAATATGCTAAATAGAAACAACAATATCTCATGGCAAAACTCCACATCTACATGTTATCAATTAAATTTGAATCTAAATACTAACTTTTTGGAACCTTTTTTGTACGGCTTGTTTGAAGCAATAGTGAGATCAAAATCCAAATTTAGAGGGACTCCAATTCAACAATTATGATTCAACTCCATGCAACCACATTATTCTCATTTCAAAAGGATCAACATTTGAGTAAACAAAGCTCTAAGCACAAAAACAAGTAAAGGACCAAAACGAAAGATACCATTTTGTCCAACTTTTGGGAAGAAGTGACTGCTACTTCAAAGCTAGTCGGTTAAATTGAGAAAAAATCATTTACAGTTTATAAACATCAATTAAAAAATTGGTCAAATATCTATAATATTTTTATTTCCATTTCCATTATGAAATAAAGAAAATAACCAGAATAGTTCATTGATAAACCGGTTCAACATGGGAATCGAAGGAAATCAACCGGTCAAACTCAAATATTTCCCAGACACTGATTTCGTGACTAACGATAAGAGATCTCTTACGCACACGAAGATGCGGGGAACTTGGGATATCATAGATTTGGGTTAGGAATATTGATACCCGGTAAGTGATGCCCGGCGAGCACACCCGGGTATCATAATGGATAAACCCCTGCATCCGAAATGGTCCCCTTTGCTTCCCCTTCCAAACTAAAACCCTGAAAGGTGCGCGTGCATCGTTGCAAGGAGCCTCGAGTTTCCGAATCCGTAATCCAATCCCGTTGCTTTTCCAGTAGAGTCATCGCTGCATTGCCACTATGCTGCGATTCTCTTGTTAATTCGACACGCCCTTGTGTACCATTCTTAACAAAATGGCCATGGCTGGCCATTTGCTGCAGCTCAAGCATCCTGTGCGATGGAGCTTGAATTCCGAGTCCTTGGATTCCGTGAAGGCCGCACGTCCAAAGCAATGCAGGGCGAGCTCAAGTCCAATCTCGAGTATGCGATTTCGAGGTGAAAGATTGCGACATGAGTCTGTGCTGCTCGGGGGGAATTCCACGGGGAGAGACGGGTTTTGCAAATTAGGGTTTGGTGCCCGAGCGAGTGCTGCTTCGAGAGGTGAGAGCGAAGCGAGAGAGGCGGAAGTTGTTGCTGATGAAGTTGATCCAGAGGATAATACCAACTTCCCGGTCGAGTTCAAGGAGTTGATAGTGGATCGTGGTGATCCTCCCAACCTGTATCTCTACGCAGCTGGTGAGACTCTCCTCTCCTTACCTCTTCCTGGCTTGTGTTCTATTGTGCCTTTTTCTGTTAATTTCAAATAAGCCCGTCTTTCAAGGTTACCAGAGCTTTGTTGCATTAGTGCTGCCTTCCGAGCATGAAAACTGTCCGCAACCGCGGTAATCTAACCGTCCACATTTATCCAAGATTTATGCTAGTTTCTTTCACATTATGACATTGCTCATGCAAATGTACACGCCAACCTCTTTGTCCCGACCATGTTCAAAGCATTCTGGTCTTTTAAAGTAAGAAACCCTAAGTTTCCTCCTCCGGGTGCTCTATAGTAAATGACCACCAACGTCGACTTGTTTTTTGAACGTTTGCTATAAATGTGCGGCTACAGGACTTGTTGTGGTCGTCTTAATGCGCCACGTCATACTCGAAGAGTTGGCTCGTTGGGGAATCAACTTCGCCCGCATTGGATTATACGCCGCAGAAGGCGTGACGGTAAGCATTCTCTCCTAAATCACAGTTTATTCAACATTTTGCACTATCGTAGTGTCTATTTTATCATGGTATACCTAAATTTTGTCATATCCTAGACTCTAGAGTTTTTTCTCAGCGTGGATTCTTCGAAACACTCTCAAGATGTGTGCATGCCAAAAACATCGGCCCAAACACCAGATTTTGCTAATCGGGGTTCCAATTGCAGATAGGATATAGTAAACTGATGGACTCAGGAGCAGAGCCTATCGCCGTGTTGACAGCAGTAGCATCCTGGGCAGCAACGTTAGCCAGCAACGTGTACACTCTGATCGTCGACGCCCCCGTGGGATCTCTTGCAAGCACTTTGTTTCTTTCTTTAGCAGTTCTCAGCATTGGAGATGCAACGATGTGCAAGGTGAAGGGATCTCGCTCCCGGTTGGTGAGCATTGCAGCAGCCACCAGTGTGGCCGGGGTCTTGGAGGTCATCCCCGTGGACCTCATGCTATTTTCCTTGGTCGCCCTCACGGCGTACGCAAGCTTCATCCAGAAGGCCGATCTTGTGACAGTCTTCATGCCTGCGACCGTGACGTTTGTTGCCATCGCTTCACCGCTAGTACGAGCTGCAGCGTTTTTATTGTTTCTTTCCACATCCGTGTACGCCAATTGGAGATCAGCAGGAGAATCTGAGCAGACGCCCTCAGAGTCCAAGACTCTTCTATCACCTGTGTTCTCGGCTATTACTGCTACCATTTGTATCAGTTCGTCCGCCAGATTCTTGTACATTCGCACAGTGAAGTGGCTCTTGTTAAGGAGTGCGTAGAGGTCAAGAGACCGGGAGTGTGCATTATAGGAACTGTAGAATGTTTGCAAAATTGTAAACTCTTCATAATACTCAAGTTTACCGTTGAACTTCAACACCTTGCCTAACATCTTTTCCTGGCTATGATGTTCATAACTCTTTTTGGTTGTTTGTATCCTTCTTGATAATATGTTACCGCTGTGTGATGACACAGTAATTTCTGTACCTTCTTTTTCTGTGACTGTAGTTAGGTGGGACCCACCGAAGAATATTCGATAGGGAGATCCTCTTTTCTGTTCTTGGCAGAGCAGCATCATGAGAAACAAGAAGTGGCAAAGGCGGGTACAAGTGTAATGCGAAGGCGATGTGGCAGTTGAATACTACGTTGCTGGAAGAGAGGCCTTCTCGTGTAGCCTTTTTATGTGAATCTTCAGCTATGGAGGAGAAAACATGTGTGAGAGGCAGGAATTCTGTCACAGTTTGGCTGGTCTGGATAGAAATAGTAGTAGTAGTAATGGCTGTTGCGACAGGTACCGTGGAGGCCCGGAGACGTATATCAGCACCAGTCCTTCGCTTTGACAACGACGGTGCATTCAAGATTGTGCAGGTTGAGATCGAAGCCGCCCCTACGATCTTTGTGTTCGTCTTGTTGAGTCCGCCAAACGGAAAGAAGTTGAAGTTTGTGTGTGTCTACTCTCTCTTTTGCTATTGAAATCAAGTTTTCTCAACATCAAGGATTGTGTGGGATGGGAGTTGTGTAGGTTGCCGACATGCATTACGCGAACGGCGCCACGACAACGTGCTTGGACGTGTTGCCTGAGCAGTTCGACACATGCTCGGACCTCAACACCACGGCCTTCCTCAAGCGCGTCATTGCGGAGGAGAAGCCCAATTTGCTTGTGTTCACAGGTAAACGCTCCAAGTCTGTTCCCTCCAGGTACTGGAATCACAGCATTATATACGAATTCTTCACAAACGCTTTGCTCTTAGTTGAGAGAGTTACCTTTACACGCATTTCCAGCGAAAAACTGTAAATGGTGCATCTCATGAAACATTTTTGCCATGAATACGTTTTGGTGGTGTTAGCAAGCCTTGTTTTGGGGTTCTATCGTGAGTCTCTCACAGGCTGTTACGAGGTTTTTGTTGTGCATGACTATACTTTGCAATGCATTGTCTGTTGCAGGAGACAACATATTTCAGGCGGATAGCGAGGATGCAGTGGCGTCTCTCAACATGGCTTTTGCTCCGGCGATCGAAGCTAGAATTCCCTGGGCGGCAGTCCTGGGCAACCACGACCAAGAAGGAAACCTGTCTCGGAAAGGGGTGATGTCGTACATCACGAGCATGGACTACAGCGTCGCCAGCGTCAATCCCAAGAGCCACAGGATCGATGGGTTCGGCAACTACGTCCTGGAGGTCTTGGGAGCCGCAGGGTCACCGCAGCAGCACAAAAGCGTGATGAACCTCTACTTGGTGGACAGCGGTGATTACTCCCCTCTTGACAGCGTCGGAGGTTATGGCTGGATCCATGAGACGCAGTCTGCTTGGGTCAAAACCATCGCCAAAAAACTGCAGGTGAAGAACTAAGGTGGAAGCATCCATGTCCGAGAACTTAAGCAATTATGCAACAAACTACAAACAGCTTGAAGCAACAAATGTTTTTCCTTTTTCCCATGTAGGAAGATAAGAAATATTGGGATTGCAAATTTTTCATATTTTATTTGCATACAGTGAATTTTGGGAGTCAAAAAGTGTACGGTCCCATGACCAATGTCTAGATGTATGCAATTCCACCAATAGCCAAACTATTTTCAACTCATTACTTCCTACCTCACTTTGGGACTTTGGGACATGTGGCATGAATTAAGTGGCCCCAACCTTGAAAAGGACAGAAAAACGCATTCCAAAACACCTATCCTTGCTCATGGTGGAAATAGCACACTACTGGTTGGGTATGGAGCGCTGGTGGAAATGGGTGCTTCCACCTTACCTTCCACAACGTTAACAAAGCTCTTCGCCATTGGCAACATGCAAGGTGACGTGGCACTTACCTTTGGAATTGGCTATGGCAGACGGCGTACAAGAAGACCCAGGCCGCTCCAGCGTTAGCATACTTCCACATTCCGTTGCCGGAGTTCAGCGATCTGGGCCCCGGCAACTCCACAGGCGTGAAGCAGGAAGGCATCTCCTCTGCCAGTATCAATTCCGGGTTTCTGACGACGTTGCTGGAGGATGGCGATGTGAAGGCCGCCTTTGTGGGACACGATCATCTCAATGACTTCTGTGGCGATGTTTACGGTGTGTGCCCCTGCTCAACCTTGCTTTTTTGATTTTGCTATTTTTGCCTTGGTTTTTCTAACCTTTTTACAAAACATTCAATGTAGACTGAGCACTTGAGCAGCACCTCCCTTGTAGACATTTCTCAGACGGCACGTTTCTTGAGATGCAACCTTGGATAGTGAAGTTGCTTGTCATGCGTTTCAACACACCCTTGGTCAGACGGCACGTAATTAAGTGCAACCACGCGTGTTGACCAAGAATTGTGACTTCAATCATATCGTCTGAATTGGAATCTTTTGGGAAATCTTTATGTCAAGATATTGAATTTGTGGATATGGACTGTTATGGTATTTGGAGTCTCTTGATGGGCTCTAAGAGCATCTCCAATGGTGTGGTAAACCAAGTCCCGGAGCTTGCGGAGAATGTGAGGAGGAAAAAGAGTTTCGCAGTAGTGTAGCGTCCTCCTCGGCAAAACCCTGTGACCGGCCTTTCAAGCTTTCAAAAAATGTGATTTTGCCGGATTATTATTTTGTCCTGCCTGTTGTTGTTTCAGGCAACTGTAGCGATGTCGATGAACAAGGCCCCAACAAGCACGGCCTTGTGAGGAAATGACAAGTGGCACTTTTCACTGTTACCAATTGTTGCTTTTTTTCTAACCATTTGAATAGAAATCGAGTTTGGCAAAATTGTGAGCTCGGTCAAGGCTTTCTTTGCTGCCTTCCAAATACCATATTAACTTTGACAAAATATGACCTCAACAAGCATATCCTTGTGATGGAATGACAAGTGACGCTCTTCACTGTTGTTACTGGTTGTTACTTTTCTATACCACAAAACCAAGCTCGGCAAAATAAGGCTTTCTTTGCCACCTTGAAGATATCTCGTATCATTGGAGATGATCTATTTTGGAGAGGATCTATTTTGGAGAGGTGAAATGTCTGTTGTGTTGTGCAGGTATACAGTTGTGCTATGCAGGGGGATTTGGCTACCATGCGTATGGCATGGCTGGATGGGATAGACGGACAAGGGTAGTTGCTGCGACTCTTGAGAAAGATAAGAACGGTGATTGGCAAGGTGTGAGGTTGGTGGAGACTTGGAAACGGCTTGATAACAAGAGATTTGACTCTATTGACTCTGAACCTCTTTGGACAAACAGTGATATGTCAGCTTGATTAACACCTAATTTTCGAAGTCTCTAGTGCACTTTGTGCGAAAATTGTTTTGCACAAATAGATGTGATCTTTGGAAAACATTTGAAAAAATTGGTGGTTTCTGTTGTTACTTCTTGTTACTTCTTTCTGGCTCGTGAGTCCTATATGCCAAAATAATGAATTTGATGTTTAAGGGGATTGGATTTTGTGCACTGCTCTTCCATTTTTTCTTCACACTGACTCTATTATTTGTACAAACAATTTGTAGCTTTATTTGTAAACTTTATACCTTTCAGGTGAGTGGTTTGTACTGGTGTCCATGCACGGGTACCAGAGTTCTCAACCAGCAAAAGGTGATAGTGACCCCCTTTAGTTCTCATGCCCTATTCTCACTTGCACGTTCACTCACGGTTCCATCCACCATGAACACTACTCCAAATGTGTCACCAAAAACAAAAAACATAAATACAAACTAAAAGTGCAAGAAAGTTTCAAAATCCCACTACCTATAAGGCCCACATGATTAATTTCGTTATTTTGGGTCAGTTGGAACCACTCCATTAGTTGTATGAAATGGGGGAATGTGTAGTTTGAGAGGATGTGATTTCGTGATGCATTGCCCCACACCTTTATGAGATGCGTTTTAACGCCATGTATGTGGACTTGTGTCAAGGAAGAAAACAAAATACTTCGCACCAAAAGGCATACAATGTTCTAGTGAGAATGGACCTTCACTCACACCATGGTATTATTCATAAATACAAAGATTTTTTAGAATTTTGCATTGGCAAAAAGTCATGATTGACCTAAATAATATGTGGATGTGTATTTTTGGACTTTGATTTATGCCCATACTATACATAGATTCTAAATTCCATGCTTTACATCTCATCAAGTTACCTTAGCTACAAACAACACTACAACATTTCCATTCAACATTAACCCTTGAAAGTCGGATGGGTGGCCGTGCCTGCCCTCTACAGTGATTTCTACAATGGTATGGCAAGTACCCACCCATTAAAATTTTGTTTCCTAAAGTTGCAAAAGTCAATAGTGCGTGATGCCCTCATAAAAATTGCAAGATGGGCAGCATGGAACCTAACAACATGTCTCTGCATCTTCTCACAATTTGGGTTATTAAAAAATATGAATGCATTTGCTGAGATCATTTTTTGCCTTCCATGATGCACCATGTGTCTATGATCACTTTTACAAAAAAATTAGATGAAAAACATCTTTTTTATGTAACTCAGCTGATTTTTTGGTGGCTAGAGGACAATTTTTGTTTGTGTCAACGTTTAAGGGTTAAGAGCCCTTGCAATCAAATGCATCTCATTTCATAGAGTTTAATCTCTATTGATTTCTATGTTTTTTTGTACATATACCTTCTTATCAAAGATGTTGGTAGAGTTTTAAACATGACAAATTTAGTGATTGAACTTGTCATTGACAAACATACAAGCCTTATATAAAATATGTTTATATTCTTAATAGGGAATTGATATGTGTACCACACCCTTTGAACTATTGTACCACACCCTTTGAACTATTGTACCACACCCTGGGGTAAATTTAAGATTTCTACCATGAAAATGCTAAATTTGAGAATTTTGAATTCAGATTTGCATTCAAAGACCATGATTTAGGCTAGAATCATAAAAAAAAGTTGCAATCCAACAACACCCAATGAAAAAGTTTAGCTAGGAAGAAAAGTGTTACTTTTACTTTAGTTTGTAAAAATAGATAAACTTTTTCATTAGGTGTTGTTGAATTGCAACTTTTTTTATGGTTCTAGCCTAAATCATGGTCTTTGAGTCCAAATTTGAATTCAAAATTCTCAAATTCAGCTATTTGATGGTAGAAATCTTAAATTTACTGCGCGGGTGTGGTACAATAGTTCAAAGAGTGTGGTACACATATCAATGCCCTTCTTAACAAACTTTCTTGTTTGTATTCCATCTCTTAGACAAAACTACCAAATTTCTCTTTAAAATAATCACAAAACTCTGTACTAAAGAGAGGAAGCAACTTAGGGAACAATGCATTAGGTCATATTTCACTCTAGAGACTTGCACCTACAACTTAAAATACCAAATTCACTCATCGTAGAGTCTTGTACATTAAGTCGTAGTCCTTTCTAAAACCCCTCCCACATATTCAATCTTTCATCAAATTCAAGAATGATTACATATTTGAAAAGCCAGCTCAAGGGGACAGTATATATTAGAATTTGAAAAGTAGATTATTCTTATATCATACTTTTAATTCATGTCAAACGCAATTTTGCACAAATGAGTATGCCATATTTATCCACTTTTATCAACATTATCAACATCTTTGTGGATTTTAACCGCCTTTTAGAACTTGAAACTGTCTCAACTCAAGCAAGCCTATTATACATTGAGAATAGATTGAGAACATAATATTGGTAAATGTTGACAAACTTGTAGTGATTTTAAAAGCATTTAAATCATAATTGGATTTTTTTTCAAATGTTTTTTTTTTTCTAACACTTCTCTTTATTAGATTTATGCCAAATTTTAACAAAATTTTCTCCTTTTTCTAAGCTTTTCAAATATGTAATTAGTTTTAGATTTGGCAAAATATTGAATGCGTGAGAAAATTATACAAAAAGGACTACAACTTACTGTCCAGGACTTTATTTATAAAGAACTCCACTCAAGTGGCCTTCATTATTATTCAACCATATCCTCAATAAAATAAATAATAAAAATTTTGAGACATCAAATAAAAATTCCAAATTTATTTTTGGGGAATATTTTTATGGATACCCTTGAAGTTTGCAAGATTTGTATTGAAGCACCTATTTTTTCAGAAATTGCACAAATACCTTTGGATCATAATTTCAAGCTTTGGTTCTGTTGTATAGTACCCTCAAATAAACTTTGTTGCCCTCTATTTTTCACTTACAGGTCATGTCATGTTATGTTTTGAAATTGAGGTCAATTGGGCTTTTTTGATCTTGCAATTTTTATAACTCATTCTTGCCTCCAATCCCAACCAAGCATACCAAAATTCAACCCTTGATTCAACCTTAAAAAACTAAAATCCAAAATTTGACAAATTGCTTTGAGTCACAAATCATGATTTTACATGGTTTTACAAGAAAATTGATTGAAAAACATCAATGATGAATTTTGGAGATTTGATTGCATGGATGTATAAGTAACATCCATACACACATGCATATGCACATCTTCCATGCTTAAAAAAAACCCCTTAAGTAAAAAAAAATTGATGTTCATAAGGTTTAGTGTGACATGTGATATGTTCAATTCTTGTAAAATAAATATTTTTTATTTTTAGTTAGCTTTTCACCAAATAAACACAACAACATGTTCAAAGTTACAAACTTAGTCACAATGTATGAGTAAAATAGCAAAATTTGATTTTCACAAGAAAATATATATTTTACAAGATTTGGACATATCACATATCACACTAAACCTTACAAACATCAATTTTTTTTTACTTAAGGGATTTTTTTAAGCATGGAAGATGTGCATATGCATGTGCGTATGGATGTTACCTATACATTCATGAAAATCAAATCTCCAAAATTCATCATTGATGTTTTTCAATCAATTTTCTTAACCCATGTAAAATCATGATTTATGACTCAAAGCAATTTGTCAAATTTTGGATTTTAGTTTTTTGAGGTTGAATTTTGGTATGCTTGGTTGGCATTGGGGGCAAGAATGATTTATAAAAAATGCAAGAGCAAAAAAGCCCAATTGACCTCAATTTCAAAACATAACATGACATGACTTGTAAGTGAAAAAATAGAGGGCAACAAAGTTTATTCAAGGGTATTGTACATGCTACTTCCTTCTCCCTTTGTGCGCAAAGTGTTTCTTTCCTATTATTTGTGCACACAAACAAAGGGAGAAGGGAGTGGTGTGCACAACAAAACAAATGCCTAAAAAATATGCTCCAAGGGTATTTGTGCTTCTGAAAAACCAAGGATACTTGTACATATATTACAAAATTTGAGGTTATTCATCAAAATTTCCCTTATTTTTGATGGACCTTACTTCATTTGACGTAGAGCATGCCCACAAGTGACATTACAAGCCTACAAGTGGTATCTTCAATGAAATATTACTATTCTCACTTACAAATAAAGATTTGGCCTTTAGCCTACCACCAACACTCTACATGAAAAAATGTGGGGCAAATCTTCAATGTTACTTCTACGCTACCAAGTTTAGCCTTGAAGTGGCACCTTGATTTCAAAAAAGATTGTATAATCAAAACATTTTTATAGTAGCTTGAAGAGTCATGCCATATTCCTCTTCCATAGAAGACCTCTTTGCTTTTATGGAAGACCTTTTACACTTTTACAATTTGGAGAGTTGTTGGTACTAGCCCAAAATGAGCTACCACAAAATATTCTCAAAATATTCAACAAATGTGCACTTGCAAAAGGTGCAATTATAGAATGTGCAATCACAGACTGTGCCATTACAAAGGCTAGTGTGAACTTGGAACAAAGGCTTCTCCATGCCCACCTCCAAGCCACACCAAAATAAACTAGTGTTTCAAATTGGCGATTTATGAAAAGCAAGTGGTGGTGTTTACATTGTGTATAAAATTAAATTCTTTGATTTTCTACTCCTGTTGTTTTGGTATGTTCAACATTGATGTTTTTGAGAGTTCTCAAATTGGAGTCTCAAACTTCCTACCCCAAAATGGTGGAGAGGTTCTCTTTAGTAAAACAATAGGGGGTTTCAAACATCAAATTTTTCAAGTGATTCACATTGCGATTCACCTCGATGAATTCACTAGTGAACAGTGAGGTGACTCACTTCTAGAATTCACTCCTAATGCGATTCACGTTAGGAGTGAACTCCAAAAATGCACCTTTGCACGACTCATTCACCTACGTGTCTCAAACGCTCAGACCCCCGACCCTACTTGAGGCTGCCCGCAAACTCACGGGTGTCTTAGACTTTGGGCATGCGAGTGAACAAAAATAATTCAGTAGTGAGTTGGGACCTTGTGAGGTAAGAAACTAGTACACCTGATTTATGTTTGAAACCCCTTAATATATGAAACCTTGAAAAAGTGATTGCCTCCTAATTTTCAAAATACAAGTTTCTTCTTCATCCGTTTCAAACTGGCTATTTTGGCCTGTGTGGCCCCGGCATCATCAGAGTTCAGGCATGCGGAAACATTCCAAAGTGTCGGCGATGCAACTTTCAACGCACAGACGGCACCAGCGATCCCTACCACGATTTCCATAATAATTTCACCCAACCCAAGTGATAAAAACAAACAAACAAAAGAAAAAAAAAACACTACTAAACGTACTAAAACCTTCGAATCTAGCACTCCGGCGTTCTCACTTTTCGTATCTAGAAACAAGACTCCGGCACAAGTTTTACTAAATTTACCCACATTCGTAAGCAACTGGGGCCCATGAAAACGATCATAAACATGCAATTCCAGGCTTCAACCAGAATGGCACTTTTGCCTTTGCCTTCCTGTCAACCCATACAAAAATCATCATGCAATCACTGAAAGTCAGCTTTTCCCCACCTTTGATTTTTCAAGTCAACGATGCCGTTTTTTGACCCAACAGCGTTGCAGTTTATGCACTTTTCATCAACACAATGCAAATCACTCACAATCAAGTCGCCCGAGCTCGACAATTCGTGTGCATGCGTGGTAATGTTGTGATGTAAGGATCGTTGGGACGCAAGCAACCGAGCGATGGAGCAGCAGCAGTCCCCAACAATGCCAGGCCCTGTCGTGAAAAATGTGCGCAACAAGCAAGTGAAGCTGAAAAGCTACGCACCGGAGCAACTCACGGAGACGGACATGGAAGTGCAGGCGAGCGAGATCGCTCTGGAGCTCAAGCAACAACACGGCGACGAGGTGCTTGTGAAGAATCTGTACCTCTCTTGTGATCCTTACATGCGCCATCGCTTGACCGGCCTCAACTACTCTCACCACCCTCCCTTCCAAATCGGTCAGGTATGGTGGATTCCCTGCTACTCTCACAACCCTTGCCTCGTGGAAAGCTCTCGTTTTGAAAGAGGTGCTCTGCGCAGATGTCTGATTCTTCGGAGTGATGGAAAAACTGAGCCCCAAACCCTAATTCTCCTTCTCTCTCTCTCTGCCTCGTCATCTCTTCCGTCGTAATCTCTGTGAGGCCTTGTAGCTGAATATGAGTTTCAACTTGTCCTCATCTCTTGTTTCTATTCTAACACTCGTCTCCTCATGATATGCTTTCTTCACTCCATATCATTGAATGGAAAGTTTGATGGATACCCCCTGAAGTTTGCAATATTTGTATAGATGCCCCTGGTTTTTCAGGAATTGCCCATATATCCTTGGACCATAATTTTCAGACATTTGTTTTGTTATGCACAAGCTGCTTTTTTCTTGCATTTTGCTTGTTCTGCATGCCCACAAAGGGAGAAGGAAGTGGGGTGCACAACAAAATAAACACCTGAAAATTATGATACCAGGATATTTGTGCAATTTCTGAAAAACCAAGGACATCTATACAGATATCGCAAACCTCAAGGATATCCATCCAATTTTCCCATCATCCAATCTATGAGATGTCTTTATTGAAGTTTTGCTAGTTAACCCATTAACGTCTAGTCGACCATTTCCTCGTCGATTTTGACTCTTTTCAGTTTGTAGAGAGAGCATGTCAAGGAATTTGATGACGTGGCAAAGGGACGGGTTGGGGGAATTGGAAAGTGAAGAGTTTAGGACAATAATCAAGCCAATTTGAGGTGGCATGTGGCTAGAGGATTGAAAAAACTAAAAGAGTACCGATTGAAAATACAAAGATGATCATAACAACTAAAGAGTGAGCATAATTCATGATGCATAACACTAAACCTTGCAAGATACTTCCATGAGTATGGTCAAACCTGTGCTAGACATCTGTATTCAGTAGTTTTAAAATTTACCCCAAATATCCATACAAGGATTGGCCACCCCAGAATCGACCACAGACGTTAATGGGTTAACTCAAACCTGAAGCTTTGTTGTAAGATAATTATGTCCTTCAGTGCTTGCTTGGCTCTACACGAACTGATAGCCTTGGATCTTTCAACTCTCTTGCAATTGATGGAGCCGGCGTTGAATCAATCATCTGTTGGTGATGATTGTCTGTACGCATGTGAGTGTGATTAGGGTTTGGGGTGAGCAAACCCTAATTCTGTCCATAGTTCGAGACCTTTCATGATGTCGGTCGTGCAGTTGATGGAATTCAGTCTTGGGAGCAATCAAATCAACTGAGAGTGATGATGGGTTGCAGGTTTTGGAAGGGTTTGGGGTGAGTGAAGTGGTGGAATCGACAAACCCTAATTTCAAACCGGGGGAGTACGTGTCGGCGTGGGTCAAGTGGGAGGAGTACAGCGTCATTCCCAAGGGGAAGGGCTTGAAGGTCATCGATGCTGAGGTGGCGCCACTCTCGTATTATTTGGGTGCTCTGGGGATGCCAGGATTCACAGCTTATGTGGGGTTGTACGAAATCCTGAAGCCTGAAAGGGGCCAGACCCTGTTCGTCTCTGCCGCCTCGGGAGCCGTGGGTCAGATGGTCGGCCAGCTCGCCAAGGAAGCCGGCTTGTACGTCGTTGGCAGTGCAGGTTCCCAGGAAAAGGTACAATCCATCATCTCAGCAACCCTTTTGGCTTTGTATCAAGAGAAGCTATTGTGAGGAAGTTTGAGTAGGTATCTTACTCAAAAAAGCATGTCATTCTTAAAAAAAACTATTTTTCAGGCTAGCGTTTTACAAGGAGCCTCTTTTAGTGTAGTTGGTTGTCTTGTACTAAAGAACAGGTCAAGTAGGGAAAATATCGTACTGCTGCAAGCAGTCCGTATGGTTATTATCCATATGGCTGCAAGGAAGTGGAATCTTTCCCACCTGGTCCATTCATTAGCATTAGAAGGCAATGCGGCTAGGATAAAGCTACAATCATCCTAGTAACTCAACCATTTTCTTTGTTGCCTTCTCCCTGCAAGGGCGGAGGCTTTGCATCAAGAGAAGCTATCATGAGGAGGAAGTTTGAGTAGGTATCTTACTCAAAAAGCATGCCACTTTTAAGAGAAAAGAAAATTATTGTTCAAGACATTGTGATATAGGGAGCCTCTTGTAGCATAGTCTCTTGTCTTGTACTAGAGAATAGGCTGGGTAGGAAAGATACTACATTGCAAGCGGTCTGTGTGGTCGTTGTCCCTATGGCCGCAAGCAATGTGGAATCTTTCTCACCTGGCCTGTTCACTAGCATTAAAATCCAATTTGGCTTTGATCATGGGACAAAATTGACACTTGAACCGTATTCTTCCAAACAAGGTGCATTTTGTACCACAATTGTCTTGGGAAGAGTCCCAAGTACACTATTTTTACCTTTTTTCAACATTGATAAACTGAACATGATTCATGAACAATTCCAAGCCTGGCTGGCATTGCTTTTATGCATTGCGTGGCATTTGATGAGACCCCCCTTTTTTTTGTTCTTCTGACAAAATCAACTTAGAATACTCCAAAAAGTTATTAGCATGAGAAGAAATCAGATTAGAATTGTCACACATGGTTAGAAAAGTGTTGACAAGTGGCGTATGATTTGTACTAGATTGACATTTTGAAGAGCAAGCTTGGGTATGATGCGGCATTCAACTACAAAGAAGAGAAAGACCATGTTGCCGCTCTTAAAAAGTATGACTTCCCACCTTCTAGTACTTTTTCTTTGCATCAGCAAAATTCCCCGGATTCAGTATAGATTCAATATGGCACAGAACATGCACAATGTGCACTTAAAATAGAATTCCAACATCAAAAAGAAAAGAAATTCTTTACTTGAAGTGCATGACACTTATACCCAACTAAATTGTTGCAATAAGAAATACTAAAGCACAACATATACATTCGTTAGCTTAAAAGCAATTTTACTAGTCAGAAGAACAAAACCCAGGCTTCATTGTGGTGGTTTTAGATTTGTGATAGTTTTTTTTTTTGAGGGAGCAATAGAGTGGCTGCTCAAATTTGGGAGTTGTTGGTTATAAGTGTCATGTATCATATGTATATGTTTTTGTTTTACCAAAGAACTTGGTATGTTACCATGCACTACACATAATGTAGATACAATATGAATACTTGAAACTATACTCAAACATCCATTTTAATCTTTAGTATTGCATCAAAAGAACATGATATAATACTACAAATATATTGTAGTCTCTATTATGAAGCAACGGGTGTGTGTCTATTACAGAAAATTCAAAATTCTCTATTAACACCAAAAGTTCATAATATCTACTATTATAAAGCATTGGGTGTTAAGCATCAGCTGTCTCTTCATCACAGGAAATTTAAACTTCAAAAAGGAAGGAGAGGAAAAGTAAGGAAAAGAAGGGTGAAAAGATACCAAAAACTAAGAAAGAGACCGCAAAGAGCAGGCGAGTCATACTTGCTGTATTGAAGTTGTACTCTGTAATTTTCTTAAGGCAATTTACAAATAGGGCACAAAATTATAGAATAACTACAAGCACAGGCACACCTACAATACAATTGACGCCTTTGGTTCATCAATTGCCACAATTTGTAGAACACCAACAACTAGTTGTTCATTGTCTAACCTTTGGTGCTCTCAAGAACCCCTCACCAACATATGCTAAGTGTTGGGTTGTGTTTCTTCTCTCCGCACAATACAACTAATTCTCCACCTGCATTCTCTCCATGATTTTGAAAGCAAAGTAGTTTTTGTTTGATGGATGTGCCCATATTTGTAATTACTTTTTGTTTGTTTGGTCGTTTGGTTTTGAATTCTCTAAGGACTGGAATGCATGCAGAAGTATTGCCCTCGTGGCATTGACATATTTTTTACCGTTGATTCTCCGCTTGCATTTTCTCTATACCTTTGAAAGCAAACCAGTTTTTGTTTGTTTAATGGATGTGCCCCTATTTGTAATTTCTTTTTATTTTGTTTGGTTGGTTGTTTGGTTTTGAATTCTCAAGGGCTGGCTAGAATGCATGCATGCAAGTGTTGCCCTCATGGCATTGACATGTATTTTACCATTAGTTCTCCACTTGCATTTTCTCCATACCTTTAAAAGCAAACCAGTTTTTGTTTGTTTGATGGATGTGCCGCTGTTTGTAATTACTTTGTGTTTGTTTGGTTGGTTGGTTGGTTTTGGATTCTCAAGGGCTGATCTGGGCTGGAATGCATGCATGCAGGTATTGCCCTCGTGGCATTGACTTGCATTTTGAGAATGTGGGAGGCAAGACGCTGGACGCCGTAATTGACAACATGAACCCACACGGGAGAATAGCATTGTGCGGACTCATGGCCCACTGGGGCGAGGGGGGGTTCCGCAAGGCGGAGGGGCTGTTCAATGTCTACCAAATGATCAACAAGAGGATCACCATGCAAGGCTTTTTGCAGTCGGATTACCAGCACCTCCAGCCCCAGTTCATGCACCGCATGGCCACCTTGCTGCACCAGCAGGAGCACCACAAGCTGGTGTACTTGGAGGATGTGGCCGTGGGGCTCGACAACGCTCCCAACGCCTTCTGCCGCATGATGACCGGCTCCAAACTCGGGAAGCAAATCATTCAAGTGTGAGCAGTGTTTGAGGAGATTTTGAGCTCCATCGGTAAAAATCCCACCTTTTCTCATTCATTTTCAATCGGTGTTTTTATGAGTGCATGCAATAAAAATTGCCTACATTCTTTTACTATAACTAGTGGTTGGCGCTTATTACACTACGCATCCACCATTTGAAATTTTATTAGGCTTTTCATATGTGAAATAGAATGCAAAGTAAAAATTTCAGGAAGTTTTCAAATTGTATCTATGTGATAATATCACAGAGTAGAGATGTGACATATCAAAGATTGGAGATGTGATATTAAAGAGGGTCTCTGTGATTTTAGTATTATGATAGTATGATTTTATAAACTGGAGATGTGATATTACAGAGGTCAAACTGTGATATTACAAAGATCAAACTGTGATTTTAGTAGTATGATTACATGTTTTTGGATTCTTTGACTA
Organism: Ulota crispa; assembly: GCA_963920765.1. Taxonomy (NCBI): domain Eukaryota; kingdom Viridiplantae; phylum Streptophyta; class Bryopsida; order Orthotrichales; family Orthotrichaceae; genus Ulota; species Ulota crispa. The sequence continues at coordinate 10,131,032 of OY987244.1, read as the reverse complement.
ATTCTTATCCAATAAATGCAATTTTCAACCGATCTTTTTTGTTAATTCAAATTTCAGCTGTTTTTTTTTGTTATTTTGTTTGGGTGACTTTCTATTGTGTTTCGGATCTTCCCACTGATTGAGTGTGAGTGAGTCCATGACCAAAGGCCCTTCACTCCTACTCGTGAGGCTTGATGTCCACCAAGTGTACATTTCTCAACATAAATACATGAGAATGCACTTGTTGTGCTAGATTTTGGAGTGTTGCATTTAGATGTGGTTACCTTGGTTTGGAGAGATGGAAAAACACTTGTCTTGTAAGATACACGGAGCAGCATCGATGCTGCTTCTTGAGAAGTTGGAAAATATTTTTGACCTGTCTGAGATATGGATGTGACGTAATTGTAGTACAAAGTGCTCTGGTGATCCTTGTATAGGTTGCAACGGATTGGCTGGAATAAGGAATATTCTTTCTTTTGTACAATAGAATCCTTGTTTACTTCTTGTGTTGGTGGGGGTTGTTTTGACCCAATCGTGTGATTATTTTCACAGTAGAAAAAAATGAAAAGTAGTGGGACAAAGATTTGTTAAGTTAGATACATTGGTGCTTGGTGAACGTCAACCATTGTATCAAGAAACAATTGGATATGATCTCAATTCCTCTACCCTTTTGTCCAAAATGTGTATTGTGAACTAGCTCACTACTTTAGAGCTACAAAGACCTTGCCCAATCAAGAGAAAAAAAAGTGACACATCACCAACCTTCTCTCCTATACATGGGAGTGTGGGCTTCCAACCCATCCCATCCAAAATTCCTCCATCCACAATGCAATGCACAATGCCTATATACACTCCCACTAATAGTTTTAATATAAAAAATAGTAAATTCAAATGTTTGGGTGCAAAATCTAGAGGCTTCAGGAACAACAAGCCAATCCAAAAGTTTTGTTGGACTTTTAGCTCCATTTGGACTTGAGTGGCAGATCAAAACATGAGCATGCAATGCCTTTTTTTGTCTACTTTTACACCTCCAAGCCCATTGGGCCATATTGGGCTCTTTGGTCCTTTAGGGGTTAAATGTAGGAAACAAATTTTTTAAATGAAATGATAGCACCATTTCAATAGATCTTCAAATACTACAATTATACTACTACTATATAGAGAAACAACACAAGTGTATTTCGTAAGCAATTTGATATTTTTTAGAATTGTGAAATTGAAATTTGACATTCTTCTTGCATACGCAATGTATTGTGCTGTTGCTTTGATCCATCTTTGACCAAAAATGGATACGTATTATGAGGCCATGATTTATAAACACCATTATTTATTAATTCACATACCCAATTCCATTGTTGTTTTTTTGGTTGGAAGTAAAATTCTTGTGATCTACAAGCATTCTTTGAGATCAATTTCCAAATTGTTGAGCAATATTACTCTATAGGCCAAAAACCACTCTCCTAAACCAAAATATGATTTAGTGGTCTCTTGAGGGCTAAAGTTGAACAATTTTCATAACTTTTGATTACATGGTTAAAAAGCTATTGCATGATATGTAGTTTTCCTTGAACTTTGGGCAGCTTGGTTAGCTCAGAAAATTTCTTTAAAAATTTCTTTAAAAAATAAATGAAATGGGTTCTTCATATTTACATGTATGTGGGAAGCTTTGAATCATTCCATTTTTATTAATGAGATGAAGGTTATGAGAATTTTTTAGTTTGCAGGTACATATAGAGTCTCTCAAAACCATACCGACCCGCAAACAAAACCTTCTCATAACTTTCTTCTCATTAATCAAAGTTGAATGATTCAAAGCTTCCCAAGTATGTATAAATCTAAAGAACTAATTTCATTTATTTAAATTATAATGTAATTTAAAAGGAAGTTTTCAGAGCTACCCATGTTATACAAAATTAAAAGAAAATTACATATCATACAATAGCTTTTGAACCAGGTAATCAAAAGTTATGAAAATTGTTGAACCTTAAAGCTACTCCTCAAACACATCATATGTGAAATTTTCAAACAACAACAACAACAACAACAACAACAACAACAACAACAACAACAACAACAACAACAACAACAACAACAACAACAACAACAACAACAACAACAACAACAACAACAACAACAACAACAACAACAACAACAACAACAACAACAACAACAACAACAACAACAACAACAACAACAACAACAACAACAACAACAACAACAACAACAACAACAACAACAACAACAACAACAACAACAACAACAACAACAACAACAACAACAACAACAACAACAACAACAACAACAACAACAACAACAACGGTTAAAAGGCTCCACTAAAGGTAGTCAGTTAATCCTTAACACCTTATCATCCAACATAATATATTTTCCATTCTAGGACTTTTCGGGAATGTGGAATAGAAGAATTCCACCAAGAATATATAGTATAAGCTTCTAATCACAATTGGCTTTTGAATTAATTCAAGCGAGTCTCAAGTATTGGAAAGTCATATTCACTAATTAAACTAGGGAAAAAAGACAAAGATCGAATAATGGATTTAAGTTGCTCATTGGGCCCTTAACCCTAAAGGACCAAGCAGCCTTTTCATCAAAAATTCTCCAAAACTGCCATTTCTAGAGCATCAACCAAATTTGAAAACAAAAACATCTCTATGCATATGTAATAGTAAGATTTTGTAGTAGGATACTTTTAAAAGATTTGGAGAAAAATTCAAAATATTCCAATATATAGAATGGAAGATAGAATGGTTTGAACATTCAAAAATGTCTTGTTAAAACCTATGCAACTACCTTTCAAGAGGTGAAATTCCTAAGAAAAAAAAGTCATGTGGGTGATGCTTCTTTAGATTCCTCTGTATTCCACCTCAGAAGGATACATGTCAAAAAAGTTTCAAATCATTTGGAATTATACAACATATGGAAAAAAAATAGTAAGTAAGAAGAAGTAGAGAATGATTCAAAACAATGAATTGTTAAGAATTTAATTTTGGAAATGAAAATTGCCAATCCCAATGGTGGTATTGTTGCAATTAGCAATTTACATCCTTTGGCTTTGTTTTTTTTTTGAAGGAATGAATATTGAGTAAAATAAATGACTTCAAAGTTTATTTAGAATAGAGAATCCATAACTACCCGTAAACAAAGACTCCTCAAAACTTTCATCTCATTGATCAAAATGGAATGATTCAAAGCTTTCCACATTCACATAAATCTCCTTAACCATCAATTTTTTTGTTTGAAAATTTTGATTTTTTCAAATCTGCTCAGGCTGCCTACCAAAGGAAAAAAACAAAATATTAGGCCATATCCTCTTATTCATACTTCCAAATGTCATGAAATTTCATGCATATGAAAGATAAACCTCGTTCCCACATTCTATTAAAATCCAACCTAAAATGTAAAAATCTCCAATAACAAGTACATGCCCAAATTTTCTATGTTGCTATATATATATATATATATATATATATATATATATATATATATATATATATATATATATATATATATATATATATGTGGATATAATCCAATGGTCATGTCTTCATTAGTTGCCATTGAGAGAAGTCAATGAAAATTGGTATGTCCAACCTGCCCCTCAAACAAAAAAAACCCATAAAACACCAATAACTTTTGGGTTGTACATCCAATCTATACTAAAAATAGATAGATCTGGCATTGTTTATTATAAACCTAGATTCAAATTTGTCTGTCACAGGTACGTGGCACTCCTCCAATGCTCTGACTTTTTTTATATTAAAAACATGATGTAAACCAACTGCATGGGTTGGGTTTAATGCGTGGGTAATAAATAAAAAACAAAAAATAATAACGTGAATGATTACTATGTGGGTAAAACTCGAGAAGTAAAATGTTTGTGTAGGTAAACAACACATAATATTTTTATGCGTACTTGTAATAGAATAGGTTGTTTGTCGGTTTGTATTAGTTGTAATATAATGAAAACTCATGGGTAAAAAATCTTGCATATGAAAATACTTGCGTATGGAAAAACCTGCGTATGGAAAAACTTGCCACATGGGTAAAAAATTGCATGAGTAAAAAATTGCATGAGTAAAAAATGGCATATATAGAAAATTGCTTGGCTAAAAAAAATAAGTATAAAAAAATTGCTTGAATGATTACTATGTGGGTAAAATATTTGTGTTGGTAAAAAATAAATAATATTTTTATGTGTGAGAAAAAAATGATGTTCCTTTTACTATGTGGGTAATTTTTTTGTGGGTACAAAATAAATAATGTTTTAATGCAAGGAAATGTTTGTTAAAAAAAGACAAATATATTATTGCATTTATTGGGTTATTTTCCAAAGTGTGTCCATAGCACACACAGGTCATACTAGTTTCAATATATATTATTTCCCCACGTAGCCCTTGCAAAATAATATTTCAAAAATGTCCAAAAAAACAAATAAGAATCCCAATGGAATAAATTTGCCCAAAAATTCATTTTGTTCCTCATAGGGATAATTGACCTTTAAGATTAGTGCTTTTGCACACTATGGAGCAAAACTATATAGGGAATTGATATGTGTACCACATCCTTTCAATTACTGTACCATACCTCACAGTAAATTTAAGATTTCTACCATCATTTAGCTGAATTTGAGAATTTGGAATTCAGATTTGGACCTAAAGACCATGATTTTGTTTAAAACCACAAAAAAAGTTGTAATTCAGCAACACTCAATGAAAAAGTTAATCTTTTTTACAAACAAAAGTAAAAGTAACACTTTTCTCCCTAGCTAAACTTTTTTGGTGGGTGTTGTTGAATTGCAACTTATTTTATGGTTCTAGACTAAATCATGGTCTCTAAGTCCAAATCTGAATTCAAAATTTCTCAAATTCAACTTTATGATGGTAGAAATCTTAAATTTACTGTGAGGGTGTGGTATAGTAATTGAAAGAGTGTGGTACACATATCAATTCCCAACTATATATGTCTACAAAATATAGGGAGAGCTTCCCATGTTTTGCATAGATCTCTCAATGCTTTGCATACAATATATGAAAAACGTTGCAAAATCCCCCAATGTTGTACATGAATTGTTATACCTGAACTTTGTACAATTCAAATACACCATACATCTAGTTGGTTAAAATCAGGTCTTGTAATTTAATTGCCAATGCTAGTCCAAGTGATGTCAAACTATAATTTAGTTGTATTCTAAATTTTACATTTAAAAAAAACTTACTAGCTGTACTCAATTTTTTTGTGTTAAAACCTATTTCAATATCGGATTTATGTATTTTCTACACTCAATCCTTGGAGTAAAGTTCTTGACACTATATTTTCCAAAAAGGTTTGCCATGTAGGCGCTTCTACGTGTAATAAAACTTAGGATTTACCCACATAGTGTGAAATTATGATTTCAATTTCCATCTGAACCAACCAGAGTTTGAGGGCTGAGTGGGACTTGGCCCCATCGAATAGTGAATTGCACGGGTGGTAAAAAGAGATAACCCCGATAGTTAAAATCAACAAACAGTAAACTTTTGCCGGTGATTAACTTCCCGTGGCCTGGTGGGGATGACCCCTAAACATCGTAGCCCGCCGAGGTGACGGGGCAGAGAGAAAAAGGTATGAAAAATGCTGCCCGGAATGCAGGTCAAGGTAAGCAGGGCCAGCCAGCGAAGACGATTCGAGCCACTCGGATTGGTCGACCAATAATGGCCCGGATCCAATACGGCGCTGCCATTGGGCCAGAAGCCTCCGCCCGGGATCCGTTCGAAACAGTTCACCAATGCGAGAGGGCCCAAAAAGAGAGCGGACCTATGGGGGGACCGGGGCCTTTGGTGCTTGTGGATGGGCGCGCTTGGAGGACGAAGGCCTGCTCCATTGGTCCTAGGGATTGCTGTTGATATGAACGCGTGGGACCCAGTGTTCGCGGTATCAGGCCCACTTCTCTAGTAGTCTCCTTCACAAATTAACCCCTCACCCCTGAGCGCCCAGCCCTTATTCATCAAAATCTGGACTCACTCACACTCAATCCAACCAAATTGTCATCACAAACAACATTCACAAAATCTAACCGTATTGAATGGTAGGTGAGACAAGCTCCAAAGTATAAGGAAAAAGACAAATGGTTTGATTATACCAATAGAAAAATTATAATAAGTCAAACAAGAACTTTTTCATTTCGGAGCGCCCCATTTTGAGGTCGTGGGGCGCTTACGGGCTAAAGGACCAAGCAAAGTTTTCTCCAAAAACTCTCCAAAATTGCCATTTTTAGAGCATCAACCAAATTTGAAAACAAAAACTCTTTTATGCATATGTGATCGTAGGATCTTGTAGAAGAATAGTTTAAGAAGATGTGGAAAAAAACTCAGAGTTTTCCACCGCGTGGATTGGAAGCTAGAATGGTTTGAATATTCAAAAACATCTTGTGAAAAGTGGGCAGCTTCCCTTCAAAAGGTCAAATTCCAATGGAAAAAGGGATGTGTGAGTGGTGCTTCTCTAGATTTCTTATTCCACCTAAGTAATGAAAATGTCAAAAAAAAATTCAAATCATTTGGAATTTTATTACACAAGGAAAAAAATTAGTAAGTAAAAAGAAGTAGAGAATGATTCAAAACACTAAATTGTTAAGAATTTAATTATGGAAATGAAAAATGCCAATCCCAATGGTCATAATGTTGTAATAAACTATCTCCCTCCTTTGGTTTTGTTTTTTTTCCAAAATGTTGAAAATTGAATAAAATAAAGGACTTCAAAGTTTATTTTAGAGTAGAGAATCCATAACTGCCTGCAAACAAAAAATCCTCATAACTTTCATCTTGTTGATAAAAAATGAATGATTCAAAGCTTCCTATAGTCACATAAATCTCCTAAACCAGTTTAAAAAAATTTGTTTTTGAACAAAGTGATTTTTAAAAATTTGCCCAGGGTGCCTGACGAACATAAAAAACAACATATTAGGCCATAACTTTTTACTTGTAATTCCAAATGTCATGAAATTTAATGCACATGAAAGATAAGCATTGTCCCCACATTCTTTTAAAATTTCAGCCTAAAATATGAAAAGCTCCAATCACAGGTACCTGCAAAAATAGCTATGTTTCTAAGAAAGGGGTCTGGTCCTTTAGGGGTTAAGCCAAACTCCTTCTGGGCAAACATCCACACTCAATTGGAATTGGCTGTGATGACTTGGAAAGCTTGGGTTCTCAATATTTTGATACTTCTTGTTTTAAATTTGCACCCAATTGTGTCATTTTCTAGCACACTTTTACGCATGATTTTATGAATTCTCATTGTTTTTCCAACTTTCTGATTCCAATCTAATAAGGAAGTTTACCCTTTAAAAACTTGATTGTTGTTGCGAGGGGTAAAAAATCCATTGAGTAGAAGCTGAATTTGAATTCACAACAATTCCTACCGGCAAGTGAGCTCAATTCTTCATGGTCACGTGGTCTCTTTGTTTTTGAAGATATGTATAGACCTTCTAATACTATCATTAATACATTATTATAGGTTTTGAAATTTAAACTTAATAATTATTTGTAAGTCTGATAGCGAACAAGTGAAGCAAAATCATTATACAGGATGAACCACAATAATTTTTATAGGCAGTATTAATATTTTGTTTTTTGCAAATCATTGTAGATTAAAATTCTTCAAGAGGGCATTGTTTTTAAGTAGTTCAAATGCACTTTCAAGCTTTTTAGCGTCAAGCTGTAGGATTTGTGGTCTCCTTGTCATACTGACTTGCAACGCTAAACAAATGTAGACTAAATTATTATGAAATATAGATAATTAGTCACTCAGTAGTAGATAGTAGTTTTGGTGTAGTTGATAAATTTGGAGTCTGTGGAATTTGATGAAATGGGTTTTAGATGTGATGGTCCCTTTGCTAGGCAGACTTTTTGTTACTATGGTTACTTCAGTCTATGAGTTCATCTTTTTAAGGTTATTTGTGAACCGATAGTCAATTTGGTAAAAAAATGCATAGTCTATTTTCATATTTGCAACAATATGTAATTTATAGCAATGTAGGATCTAAGTTGCTACTTGGTTCAATTACCTTGTCAAATTTCTTTTAAAACAAATAATTGCACTAAAGATCTGCTTTTGAATATGAGTAACCATCTTTCACACACAAATTGGTTGGAGTTTACAAGGTTAACCTTTGGAACATTTGTAGTGCATTAGCAATTCTAAATGTAATTTTAAACAGTAATTTTTAATTGGTGACCATGTTACTAAATGTGCTAAATATTCAAGTTCATCAAACATGTCCAAAAGGAAGAAGATTTGGATGTTCAAAAGTGCACACTACAAAGAAGAATGAATAAAAGCTACTAACAAACTTATTTTGGAGATTTTATTTCCTACAATATACTTAGAAAAGAAGTGTTTGATACTAAGTTTTGTGATATTCATTAAATTCAAGAATTCCTACTTATTCTTGACATAAAGGTTGAATAATTGATAATGGTAGTTGTACTAAAATGGACAAGAAAAAATGTTTTGTAAAGAATTTTCAAGCACTATTTACTATTTAGTATGAACATCCCAAAATCTTTAGCTATGACATTACAATCAAACTATCACTCTCAAGTTGACTAGCCTTTGCATAATTGATTTATATATGTCATAGACTATTTTTTTGGATACTTTAAATTTTTGACTCTTTAAGGTGGTTTAAGACAGAAATTTGCCATGCTTTGTTTCCTTGGTTTAACTCTATTACTAAAAATGGACATTTAGGATTTCCCAATAGAATCTAAAGGAGATACATCCAACTTCTGAATGCTAAGATCTTTGAGAATTCAAGAAGTTTATTCTTTATTATTGTGGAATAGGCATCAATTTAGAATAAATGTAGTACAATTGCATCAATGAATGATTATGATAGTATTTGCAATTAAAAAAAACAAAGCATAAGCATTTTTTCCCTCATCCTATTTGGAAACAAACACTTATGATTGGAACTTTGATATCAATGCCAATATTTTTAATTTCCTCTTCCTAACTTGACACTATTTTTTTCAAAGTTCATCAACTAATTTTCCCATTGATTTTCCTACCCCAAAACTCTTAATTTCACGCTTATGGATGCTCCTACCTTATATAGGTTGTTAATTACATCACGTGTTTTTAATTTGCAAAGTCTATCAAATCTTTCTCTGAAAATAATTAAGCTTAGGTGGATTCTTGAACATGCCTTACACACAATGAAAGTGCATTTTACATTTATGAAAATGGGCACACAGCCTATTATTACAAGCATATACAAAGATTGGGATTGATTTAAATTCAAAAACAAACATATTGTCCATTGAAGTGTAAAAGCATAGTATTGAAACATCCACAGTATATAATTATGCTCTAAGTAAATAGTTAATAGACTAATCACAAACAATTTATTTTTAAATGTAGGGTAGAATTGCATCTCATGTTAAACTAAATACTCCCTTTGTCCCATTATAAAGCTCCAAAAAACTTCTTCATGAGGGATTAACCGTATTTTTAGTCATTATACTAGTGACAAATGCATTCTAGAATCAATATGCCACCTACCAAATATTTACAAAATCTCAAATTTTTATGTTGCCCTTTAGACTCCCATATTTCATGCAAAAAGTACTGTATTTGTGTATAGTCTCTGAAGGCTGTCAGCTCCTCATTATTTTAGTCTTTGTACTAATGACACATGCTTTCTAGAATCAATATACCATCTACCAAATGTATGCAAAATCTCCAACTTTGATATTGCCATTTGGGCACCCAAATCCATGCAAAAAGTACCATATTTGTACAAATTGCTAGCTCCTCATTATTGATGATTTAAAGATTAGTAGCAGCAATGGTACCTCATATGGGCAAGGCCAAGCTTGTTAGGAGAGTAAATCTCTTGAATTGCTTAACTTGCCCCCATGAGATCATTGGAACTGACAAACAATTTCTCAACAATTGAAATTAGCAAAATGGAGGTTTTTAGTGGGACAAGAACTATGCCTAACTATTTGGAGCTTTATATTGGGATAGAGGGAGTATGAGATTTCATCTGGACTTGGTTTTGGATAAATTTTTGAAGAGTTGTGTATAATAAAGAAGGAAAAAAATTGATTTTAATTTGATAATAAAACACATGTGTTTAAAATGTTCCTCATCAATTTTTTGCTAAATGTTAGATGGTCTATAGAACAATATTGATAATGCGTTTATTAGAATAGACCTTGGTGTGTACTATAAGTGAATTCCTCTCCAATTTTGGCTAGAGCGGTTGATGACACGGACTCATAGTCAAGTTGATGTCCCTCCAAGGTGAATGTTGTACTAGACAAAACCTTGGGGTTGACCAATGAGAATGCTTATTGTTTTGTCCAGTGCCTCTAGACGTCTTAGTTTAAACTGGGCCTTATCCTACATTTCCCTTGATTAATGGTCAAATGACTACTCATAGGGCACATTTGAAGTGCAAGGCTGGAGAACAAGAATTTTTAGGGTTCTTCAAAGAAAGATGTAAATCTTTTGAAGTGTAATGCTGGAGATGCTCTAAGGGCATCCGTTATGTACCTAGGAAAAGTCATGGCACCGGTCTGGATAATTCAGCTCAATCTTTTAATAGACAGTAAATTTTACCATACCTTTTTAATGTTTAGAAGAACATTGAAAATATTATTGTGAAAATGTAATAAAATTTGGGTTTGGGCATTCACTAATTTAGATACATGTCATCAAATGTTAACTAGCTTCCAAATAATTTAGAGGTCTCTCCAAATCAAGCCTAAAAAAGGACAATTTAGCCAAGGCTATATAGGGATGTCATTATACCATCACCTTGGCTAAATTTTCCTTCTTTAAGCTTGATTTGAAAAAACCTGTGATTTTTTTGGAAGCTAGCTAACATTTGATGGAATGTATTTAAATTAATGAATGTCCAAACCCAAATTTTATTATGTTTTCACAATAATATTTTCAATACCCTTCTAAACATAAAAAAATATGATAAAATTTACTATTTATTAACCCTTAAACGCCAATACAAAAATTGTCCCGGCAAATAGACTCAGCCAGTGTATTTGCGGCCATAGGCCGTAGCATTTAAGGGTTAAAAAAGACTGGGCTGAATTACCGAGACCGGTGCCGGGACATTTCCCGGGTTCATAGCGGATGCCCCAAGCCCGTCTGCGGTGCAGCTGATTGAGTAACTTTTACTAGAGTTCTCATTGGTGGACCCATCAAGACAACAGCAAATGAACCACGTGGCCTATGCTAACTGGATGACAACCAAAATTAACTCTTTCTGTAACTGACTTTATTGCATCCCCAATTCCCCATCACCCCGCCGGTTTGATTCACGGGCATCGAAGGGGCAGAAAGCCCGTGGAACAGTAAAGTTTTCCCAGTCTGCCCGGACCGGGAAGCCTGCCTGGCATGACCCTCTCTCTCGCAGCCTTCCTCGCATCGTGCTCACTTCGCAGGCTCATCACCTCCTTTGCAAGCCCCCTGAGCTCCGCAGCAGGTATCTCATCTCATCTCCGGGATGCACCCTCGCATCTCCAACTTGTCGAAAACACACAGCATCTCCACAGTCAAACCAGGAAGTACCTAAACCACAGCCTACAGAATCTCAAACACTAGTACCAGCAGTTTTGCAGCAAATTTTTGGAGTGCTCAGAATCATTTGGAAGCTGTTTCTGAGGAGGAAGAAGAGAGTTTTGGGTTGATTTGGGAGATTCAGTGCAAGGTGATGCGGCTTGTGACTAGTTTGTATGTGGTTGCGCAAAGGCAAGTTGCTGGTTTTCTGACATTGGGGGAGGCCGGCGCTGCCCCCTCGACTTAAAGCAAGCGCATCCGTTCGGGGAGCCAATTGTTGGGGCGCATCAATGCCGAAGTCTTGCGATGCGTGTATCGCCTCCAGGGCAGTGGTGTATTGTCGGGCGGACGCGGCGTACTTGTGCGTGAGCTGCGACGGAAAGGTGCACGGCGCCAACAAACTGGCGTCGAGGCACGAGCGCGTGTGGATGTGCGAGGTGTGCGAGGTGGCACCTGCCGTGGTGACGTGCAAGGCCGACGCGGCCTCTTTGTGCGTTGCGTGCGACACTGACATCCATTCCGCCAACCCGCTCGCGCAGCGCCACGAGAGAGTGCCCATCACGCCCTTGTTCGACAGCTCAGCATCGGTGCCGGTGGGAGCGGTGCCATCACACACCCAAGAGGGGCTTCTCAAGAGCGAGGACGATGTCGACACGGACGCCATCTCTTCGTGGCTTCTCCCGCATCACCCCAAGATCCCTGCCAACGCCATCATCCGAGGCAGCGCCGCAGGTACACACCCCTCTCGCATTCCTTGCCAATCACACTCCAACCCTCAAATTTCTCGCTTTGTTCCATTCAAACCATCGCAAATTCCAGTGGGTACAGCGCCAGTATATCTCCAATGGAGAGAATGTGCATTTCAGGGGGTGTGGCATCTGAGCAGCTCTCGTATTTTCCCGCAAGGTTTGCAGAACAGTATGACTATGGCTGAGCCCATTTAGAAGGAATTTTTTGGTCCTAGACTCTCTGTTCCTTGTATAGATTGTCTTTGACATGGAGCCCAAAACTTAAATCTGCAAGGATCTCTTCTCACGCTCTGATTGCCACTTGAATTTGGCAGTTGGCGGAGCGTCGCCCGTGAGCCCCTTCAGTCCTGCGAAGCCGCAGAAGCTGGGGATATTAGCCGACATGTTTTCCGACGTGGATCCTTTTCTGGACTTGGACGACGCCGCCGTTACTGGCGTCCAACCTGACAGCCTGGTCCCCGTGCATACTCCCGAGGGCTCCGAGGACACGGCCACGCTCAAAAAGCACTCGACAAAGCCTTCCTTCACGACGGATGCAGCTTTTCCTCTCAAGGGAAAGAGCCACCTCAACAACAACAACAACAAAAGCAGCTCCAGCTATGGCACCTCCACTCTTACTCACAGCGTAAGTGTCATGCACCACCATGTCTGCTCCTCTTGTTCCTTCCTCCTTTCCCCAAAGTTCCAGAGAAATGTACGCAACGCTTTAGCGAAATCTTCACTAGAGCTCTGAATGCACAGCACCTTTAAAATGCACCCCCCAGAAAACCATACAATACGTTCGTCATTCGTACGAAGATCTCCATTCTCTCATATCCATCAGATCGTTTCACTGTCTCTCCCGTCCTTGCTTCAGCTCTACTTGATAAGCTACAAAAGAGCTCCAACTCAAAGCACAACTCGTGTCTTGTTGGAAAGTAGCGAAGTCTAACCTCTAGCTTAAAATTCTCTTTTCCATACCCGTTTGTCAACACTGCTAATACTTACATAAAACTCTCATACAGTGGTGCTTGGTTCACGTCAACCTTCGTAACAGAAACGATTGGATATGGTCACAGTCCCACTTCCCTTTTGCCCGAAATGTGTATTATGAGCCCAGTTAAGGTTACGATCAACGTTTGGTTTTCATCAATGCCTATTTTGACTCACCAACTAGAAAGGCATCTGGTTAGTGAACCAAAATCACGGGTGGGAAAGCACCTGTAGAGTTGCAACCACCAAAACTAGGGGAAGTAGAGTTGCAACCACCAAAACTAGGGGAAGTGATGCAAATGGAGTGCTTGTTTATGATCAATGCTTGGATACGGCGAACAAATTTTTCAAGCCCGCAGTGTTAGACCTTATCCAAGCACCACTGTATTAACTCAAGCTCGATGTTTGCAAATGTAGCGAACTGGCGAATCAGAGTAGCTTCACTGATTTTGTATACGTGTCGCGTGCAGATGTCGTGCTCGTCGTTGGAAGCGGCAGTGGTGCCGGAGTCGAGCGTGAGTGATATTTCAACGCCATATACCGTCTCTACCCAGGGCAGCTTAGAGGTCGGAGCTCGGATGGGGATGCCACAGCAGCAGCAGCTCATTGACGGAGTAGACCGGGAAGCACGCGTGATGCGGTACAAGGAGAAGAGGCAGAAGCGCAAGTTTGAGAAGACGATCCGGTATGCGTCCCGGAAAGCGTATGCCGAGAGCCGGCCTCGCATCAAGGGCCGGTTTGCCAAGAGGACCGACTCCGATGGGGACCAGATGTTTGAGTCCGTGGATTCCGGGTTTGGAGTAGTCCCCACTTTCTGATTGCACATACTTCCTTATGTCTTTTGCCATTTTTTGCAGTTTTTATACCCTTTTTACAAATCCTCTTACCTTTCTTCGTTTGTTGTTACTTTGTTGTGAAGCCAATCATACATCTGTATAATATAGAAGAGGTGTTGTAAGGTCCAGACTGTGTGCACATGCCACTGACAGATGAAAAGTTGGAGGTGCTAGCGGAGTCATTTTATGGATCAAATTTTGGTAGAGTTTGGGTAGATTTTCCCTTTTTTGATTTGGTTTTTTTGGGGGGGAGGGGTGCAAGGGGTCGGAGAAGAGGCTATTATTTGTCGATCATTCAGATTTGGTGTGTAGCTACACCGCTTGTATTAGATTTCTGGAAGCTTAAGTGTTGTACATACATTAGCCTGCTTATGAAGGAAATTTCAACTGACACATTCTGGCAGAATTTTGCTTGAGATGAAGACTTGCAGTGGTGTTAGAGATGTACACGTCACTATATGATTGCCAAACAATTTCGGACGCTGAATGTCTACTTTCACTCGATCAGGTCCAGACATAAGAACAAAAGACATTCGTGGTAATATTTTGTTGAGGAAATGGGGGATTATTTGAGAACATAAGCTTGCATTAACTTCTTAACTGAAGGCGGGTTTGGGGATGTGACCAGTGAAAGTATTTTGGATGAATTGGCCATTGTTTTTTTGAACCAAAAAATGGTTGAGTACCAAGGATGGCTACATTTTTTTACAGATATAAAGTTGGATGCTTTCAACCTTTCATCAAGACCAAATCTCATGATGGTTTTGTGAGACATTAAAATATTGCATCAGTATGGTTAGGTGACATCAAGTGGAACCTTGAAAATCGTGCTTCTACTCCCAAACCCGTGTATAAAAGTTGGCTAAATAATTCAAATTTTCTCAAAAAATACTATAGAACATTTATTCACACCAATTTTGTTGTAGCAAAAAATCCAATAGTTGATACGAAATGATTTCATTGGATGTGACCCTTGGTAGCCTGAAAATGCATTTACGCTTACTTGAAAGAGGTATTCACCTCAAAAACATGAATATTGGAATGTAAACTCTTAGGAACAAGTCTTTGAATTTTGAATGTTGAACAAATGTAACCTAATCTCAACCATATAAGAATGGGATTTTTTTATCTACAATGTTCTTGGATAAATGTGCTAATTCTTTTAACATTTACGTAGTACAAATCTCCAAAAAAAATCTTTTTAACCCTTAAACGCTAACGGGGTCAAGAATCGTCCCTAGCAAATACATTGAGCTTGTGTATTCGCGGCCATAGGCCCCGACCCTTGAGGGTTAACTTGGTTTGTGTATAAAAGAGTACCATTACATTTTGCTTAGGAAAGTTACTTTACTAGTTTACAAATGTTCTTTGACCTTGAGGCGACAATGTATACGCTTTTAAGTCCAACGGATGACAAAAAGACAATTTGCTACATGTTAGAAAGTAAATTTTCACTTGTTTTTTCTTAAAAAGGTGGTTACAAAGATATGGTACATCATGGAATGCAATAATTAACCTCATTAAATGCATTCATATTTTTAAGTACCCCAAATTGTGAGAAGGTTTACAAAAATGGTGTTAAGGTAGGAACACCCAGAAGCGTTAGTGTCCCCATAACCATCACCTTTGAAATCTTGGAAAATCTATGGAAATGAACTGATGTAATGACAAGGATGTACAACATGTGAACATGAAATTGTAAAAGTGGTTATGGGTGCAATGGCAGTTTTGCTCTTTAAAAATTCACAACTTATTCTCACAATATCCAAATAATACATTTGAAAGAGCGAACTCATTTTTTTCTTGTTCCTAATAGGATCATATAATTTGCAAGTTGTTTGCTAATAGTCATCATATTCAAAATTCTTAATTTGACATTTATGGGTGCTCCTACCTTAGTACCCATGTTGCACTTCTTGCAATTTCCATTAGGGCAACATTGCAAGTTGGCTTATGCAATATTTGGGAGTAGTATTAAATTTTGTGGACTCTTTGCTACATAGCCACACCATTGTAGCGGACATCCCACGGTGACCAACTTGTCATCAAAGGATTCATAAATTAAACTACTTAAAGTAAGCATGATAAAAATTCTAAGAGATTGCTCTAGCTAGAACTTAGTGTTAGTAATCTAGAGGGAAACATTCTAGCAAAACTCACTAGTTTTCATTTCATAATTTAATGTTAGTTTTTTCAAAAGTATCAATAAATGTTCGTGAATCCTATTACGTAGATACAATTTGTAGATTGTAGTCTCTAAATTATTATTTTGAAGTCATTATTTGGTTATCTACTCCGTGCTTAACATACTGCATTTTTGAAAAGATGAGAATTTTCTTATTTTGATGAGGTGTAGGTAGGATTAGCTATTTTTGAGAACAAATTTCATTCACAACCTTGCCTTGTGAAAGTGAAGCTCAACCTTCTTCTTTTTTGGTTTGCAAGTAAGTTCCAACATCTTTTTCATGCAAAGGCAAATTTCAATTTGAGCTTGGGTGAAGTGGAAAAATGACAATCAAATATTGTAAGCACAAATTTTCATTGTTAAGCATTCTACATGAATATCATGTTTATCTTTTAAGTTCACTACATCAAATAGTGCATTTAGGTTGCATCATATTAATTTCTTAACATTTCACATTATTTAAATGTTTATCAAGACTACAATAAATTTTGTTAATAATTATTATGATGAATAATGGAGGAAGCAAGCAAAGATTGGGTGCAATAACAAGGGTCAAAGCTTGGGAGAAGAGAAACTGAAACCTTAGACAAAATCAAAAATTGTTGTAGTATAAAGAGAATTGCATGTCCAAGAGGGCTTCAATTACAGATGACCCAGATCGAATAGAACTATGGATTGTTTAGCAACGGAGTTAGTTCTTTCAACAATGCTTTGCACTCTAGCACTTCGGTTTCCTTATCATGGAGTCGATGCAATATTGCATGTCCTCAAGTCACAGGTCTAGATTCAGTGATTCACCAATCTGGAAACCAAATTATTTGGTCATACTTGTTAGTTTGGTGCAATTCAGAGCACCAACATTGGCAAAATGGAGCCAAATTGGTTACAATTTTGACAGAGTCAAATAAATTGGACAAATGTGTGCTGATCCCTCCTTTTATTACCCAATGGAGGATGGACAGCTAGAATCTGGCAAAAAAATGTCAGACCCAAAAAAAATGCCCTGATTGTTACATTCAGAGTGCACGAAGTGTGTATACACTCTACAGTGCGGTGACTCGACTAAAAGATCCAGAAATGCATCAAGAGTGGAGTGTGAGTGGAGTTTTGGATTGATTGTCTGGTCTCTATACAAGTAAGCTTATCCTGTCGAAAAGAATTGCTGTCCAAAATTTGAAAATTCCTCCATCACATCGCAATGTCCCACAACATGGCATTGTAATGAAGCGTATATAAAATTTCAATGCTGGAAAAGGACTCTACTATGAACTATCATGGTAGGAAGCACTTGCAGCCATTGCTTAGTGGTTTTGGTCTTGGCTTACCATGAGGTGGTCATGAGTTCAAGTTATGTGGTGGCGAGGTGCTTACCACACCATTGCACACCTATTTATGATGAGGTCAAAAGGACCTTGTTGTTACATAGGGACTTGAGAATTTCTTGGAGGAAGGAATGTGTTGATTCTTCATATGGTCTACCTCTTGCCATAGAGGCATCAAGGATGGAATTTGCCATTTAGGTGTTATGAAGCTTAGATTGTTGAACCATTCTCAGTAGATGTTTCATTTACGCCAATTTTTCAAACCGAAGTTGATTTTCTTCTTCTCTTCCTCATGGTTGTAAGTAGATTTCTGAAGCACATTCATGATGAAATGGTGTTGTGGCAATTTTTCTGAGAAGGTACCTGCATGTTTAAGTTCCCTTATGAAAGTCTAGAAATACGTTTGGTCGAGGTTGCATGGAGTTGCAGAAGCAAAGAGAAAGAATACTTCATTTCACCTGCATTATTCTAACAAGCCAGTATCAAATTCTGTGAACAAAATGGTTGTGACAGTACTAGTATCAGATATTTGGTGAAAGTTGAAAAAACAAGCAGGTAAGTTACGAGAGACTCTTCTTTGGGTATTTATTCAAAGTTTGTTGGAACATCATCAACTCGTACACCGGGTTCGGGATTGGGAACTGGCCGCTCTTGTCATTGAACAATTTCTCCCACTCCTGTAGCAAGAAAATTTGCAAATTTAGGCACACAAGAGAGTCACTTGTGCATACTAGCAAGTTGTTGCGGAGGAGTTGCAAGCTATTGCATACAATTTGTCATTCCAATAGCAAACATAGTGGAAATTCTAGGGCAGTCAAAAACAAGCAAACTTGTTGTTTCAAGGAGATTGCTTTGACGGGACCATCTCTTGATTATGCGTTGCCGTGGTTGCTTTGGAGCCTTAAAAGTATCTCATTCTCCCACACAATTGACCCCCACCAACAAAATGAAGATAGTTACAGTCCCATTCCTTGTCTTTAGTTGATGAGGTTCTTTGGGTCGCTTTTCTTGATGCAAAACTTCCTCTCTTGGACTCAGGAACCAAAATTACTTGTCTCAAACTTGGTATGGTAATGCAACATTGGATTTTGACAATGTGTAGATTGGAACAAAAATCTTACACTCGTATTCAAAATATTGTGTGTTCCATTGCTATGAAGTCAACATCAATTTTATTAGTTTGATCATTAAAGGCTTTGTGATTTTTGTGCAAGGCTTCCAACCAATTCATGCATGGATGGAAGACAGAAAGAAGCTTGTAATACTAAAGATCTTGCTTCTTGGAATTTTCTGAGGCCATAATCTATTCTACTTCAAAATCTCTAAATCTACATACTACTCACCCATGCACTCTTAGGGGTTGAAAAAAAGGTATGAAATTAGAAATTAGTGAACCTCAATATGGCTTTATAGTTTACTAGCAGCCTTGTTGGCTCTTTGCGCCATCGCATTTGCTTTTTTTTTTCTCTCTTTCCTCAACTTGTCACCCTCCCTTTTCCTCTCCTTGCCCCTCTCTTTTTTGAATGTCTTATGACAATTAGGCACTCAATGCTTTATAAAATAATTAGGTGGAATGTACCCATGTTTATATTTTAACAACACAATTTAGCAAACTATGCTTTGTTTTCACATTGTATCACCCCAGACTAAATGTCTTCATTGTGATTATGCTAGAGCCGTTTAACCTGGATGTAAAAAAAGTACATCCCTTGCTGTTTGTTTGTGCAGCGCAAACACGTTCTGTTTTCATAAAGAAGACTCCAAGTTTAAGTTACCAAAAGCATTAACAAGTGTAACTCTTATTTAGCAGGAATCCTTTTTCAAACTTTGTGAATCAAAATGCCAGTGTCCACATGGACAACGTTATTTTGTGAGCGTAAAATAATGAGTCTTAGTGCTGAGCCATGATTTTTTGAGCAAAATTCAATTTTGAGCTCAAAATCAATGGAAGAACTAAAAAAATAATGAAAAGATAAAGAAAATAGCTAGTTTTCAAAAGACAAAAGTTTAAATTGCACAATTATAAACCCTATGTACACAATTATAGGTGAAATTTAATATTTTAACAAAAAAATTAGGGCTAGAGCTCATCACAGCTCATGGATACCGCTCATGATATAGCATTCTTAACTCTTAAAGGTTGGGGGGGCACTGTGTATGCACTGCTCCCCATGTATCAAGGGGACAAAAAATGTCCCCTTGGTCCTTTAGGGGTTAATGACCACTTCGGATGTTCATTGATTTAGAATACATTTGATTGGTATTTTGTTCTCAATGTACTCCCTTTATCTATTTTTTAGACTTGTCCGTGATGGAAGGCAAGGTAGGATTTGTGTAAGTTTTTGACATGTAATATGAACTTTGAAATTAAACTGACATTGCATTGCATACGGGGTTTTGTGCTATTTTGTAATGCATAAACCTCAAATAAGTAACCATTTCTCAATTCATCTAAATCATGCAAAATTATGATCTTGACAGTTCAACTTAAACATAGCAAAGTGTTGTGTATTAACACAATGCAAATCATGAAGATGGTGTTAATATGTGAGTATATGATGTCATTGTAAGAAAAACCGTTTTAACAATGACTTTAAAAAGTGTTCACATTTACTCATTTTAGTTACAATATAGTCATAGTTTAGCCCTTATGGACAAGATTGTTCTTCTAGTTGAATTTGACACATGTATCAATAGAACCTTTGATGGAATTTTTGGAATATTTACTCCAAAATTTATAAAACTACCAACTAAAAAGTGACCTACAAAAATTTCTATATCCCTTACTTTTTTAATGTATTGCTACAATCATATATGAATTCTAGTTTAACCCGTTAATAACAAGGCAACCAAAAAGTGATCAATTTCTAGTGTATTTTTAGAACCCCTGTTGTTAAAGGATTAAACCCTGTCAATGTAATCCAAAAAAGATGATGATATTTTGCTATTCATTAGAGTGGTGTTGTGTAGACTCCAAGTATAAGTTGGCTTTAAATTTCACCAATTCCATAAGCAACAATCCTAAAGAGAAGGTGCTCTCTCTAGTCTTTGGTTTTTCCCCTAACTTCTAAAAAAATTTGTTTTGTCAACAAGTTGCTTAGAATCAAAACTATTGAAAAACTGGAATTAGTGAAAGGATGTTGTATGTTCCAAATGGGCTTGCTAAAGTGGTGCTATCAAAGTCCAAATACATTCAACATGTGCTAACTTTGTTAAAATGGTGATATAATGTTACTTTGGCGCATTTCAAGTTGTAGAACCTAAACCACGTGACCTAAACCCAAAACAAACTTGTTGTAGTTTGTGAATTTGAAAATAAATCCTACTTTGCATCATCTATCTCTTAAAATTTGGTGACTTTTTATCATCCCTTTTCTTGTTTTTTTCTCTCCTTCCCCTCTCTTTGAATTTCAAATTTCTAGTGATAAATAAACACTAGATGCTTTATAATAGAAAATTTTGAATTTTTGGTAATAATAGTTAATTTTGAAATTTGCGTGACAAATAGATTCTTGCTACTTTACAGTAGAGATTATGTCACTACATGAATATTACCAATTTAAACGGACTTCACATTACTATCTTTGTATTGACATTACAATAACAAAGTTCTTTGTGCAATATTCACCAATGAATGTGTTGAAACAAAATTCATTGAAGTACATGAATAATAAATCAAAAAATTGATGAGGTGCACTTCAATTTGAAGAGACATAGCCACAAACAATTGACAAAGAAGTGTAATTAGAATAGGCTTGGGAGTCATATAGTGCAAGACACCATAAATCAACAAATATTTGGCCACAAAATGTCAAATAGTGGTTGACTTTGGGTGTTATTAACGATTTTTTGGCATATGATAATTCCAATCCATTTTTGTAGTTTTTTCTCTACGATATCCTTGCTTACAGTTACAAAGAGTTTCAACCTATGGAGGGGCTTCTAATTACAAGGAGTTTCAACCTATTAAAGGGCATTACATCCTAAAGTAACAAAGATCTAACAACCATATATCCAATTTTGGATTTTTTTAAATGATTTTTTTGAATTCCAAAACTATTGAGTTATTCTTTATAAAAATCCAATCATTCTAAACATTTGATGCAAAAATTATTCACATTAAATTTTGTTAAATAAAAAATTCTCATTTCTATTAAATAGTATACCTCCATTAAATTTTATGGTTTTTAAGATGGTTTATTCAATTATGAATGTTTATACTGAAATTTGTGATTGTATGAATTGGACATAAAACTCCTGTATTTGTTTTTTTTGTTAATAAGTTAGGCATGCGTCATGGCATTTCAAATGAATTATGACTCATCATTTAAGTGTATAAAAGCTTATTTCATTGGCTTTGGTTGCCCATTTTGTAATACAAAAGAAACTCTTGCTAAAATGTAAGAACAACTAAAACTTATCAAATGACAAATCAAACAATATCAACCTCTAATGGACCAAAGATTACAATTGAAAATTGAGATAGAACTTTGAATAGGTTTTTAAGTGGGTTACGCTTTAGAAATTTTAGAAAACTTTAGATGATAAAAAGATAATTTTTTCCTTAGCAAGTTCTATAAAAGATGTTTTGTTGCTCAAAACTCAAATATGATGATTTTGGGAGGCCATATAAAACATGTAATATCACTAATATGTATAATATGTAGCTAGAATTTTTTTGATTCAAATTATATTTTTTTGAGGGTTTTTTTTGTGTATTTTCAAAAAATAATATTAAGTAAATAACATCTACTTGTCTAAATTGTCGCATGTGAATTTAGTAGAAAACTTTTGGTGGATAATTATTATAACCACAAAACATGTATTAAACCATTTTTTTAAAGTTCAAAAACTATTAACTTACATTTCAAACGATTCCATACTTGATATTTTCTATAATACATACTTCAAAAAATCCGTTACAAGTAATAATTATATTTTAATAAAAATCAGGTTATAAATGATTATTAATTTTCTCCTTTTTCCGATATACTTCTTAAAGTACACTATATCTTGTAACTCCAAGACTTCTTAATTAACTCCTCAAAATTACTATGTTGATACACAAAGGGTTAGTAAAGATATGAACATTCCCATAGAAGAATATTAAATTACAAAATTGACAAATTCGGCTTGACAATGAGCAATATTATACCCAATAAAAACACCTATTAATTGACTATTTGGTCATTTTGGGATAAAAAAATCAAAAACTCTTTTTGTAGGACGCACATGTATTCAACAATAGTAGCAAGCTTCTTGTGATTAAAAAAACAAACATAGTTTGCAATTATTAGCCATGTTTTTCTAAAGTTTTTTATAAGCACAAAATTTGGATTAAGATTCATTGGCATCATTTAGATAAGGATAATGTGAGGCAAGTATTTAGAATAAAGGAAGATTTAACACAAATTGCTAATTTGCCACTATTATTTTGTAATACACAAGTTGTTTCAATTATTGAGTCGACCACTACTAGTACTAATTTTTTGAGAAATAAGTGAATGTGATAGGAGCACTAAAAAGATAGCATACAACTATTGTGATTCAGTATAATGTAATATATTTCAAAGGGACATACTACTTAAGAGATTTTGTGAGCACGATAGCATGTGAAGGGGTTTTAATTGGCTAAGTTGACAAGTTGCTATTTGAGTGCTTCGAAGTAGCAAGATAGTGTGGCCAACACTATATTTAAAACACAAAGATAGGAACTAGGAAGCATGTTACATTTCCACATTAATCATATGAAAAATTCACACATATATTTATATTAATGTGAAAGTCATATCAGGTAATTTGGGAAAAAGGGAGGTACCATTTTGTTCTCCATCTTAAACCCAAAAAGTCATCTTAAACCAAATTCAAAGGTATCAGATTTAGTTTGAGCCACTAAGATTATTTCCCTTGCAAATTTCTCCTCTCCGGTGAGGACACTTGTACAAAAAAAATGTTGAGCTCGGTTTTAGGTGATCACCTAAATCCTTCAAAAATACCAAAATGTACCCTTTTGCCCATATTATTTAATATGATGTTTGGGATAGGTCTTGCTCTATTCAATCCTTAGCACAAATTGAAATGTTTTATGTATTAATTTTTTTTATAGTAGTAAACACTAAATAATTACCTTTCTCTTTATGAACCCAAAAGTTCTCCATTAGTACAATGAAAGAACATTTTCTACTTATTGGAATCTTCACCTTAACCCTTTAAGGTTTGTGGTTGGTTTGGGGGGCAGGCAGCCAAGAGGTTTTTCTGTTTTTAACTAGATGAGAAATACTGTGATGAAGATTTGACGATACCTTTGGAATGGGATTTGATGCTAGGACCTTCATAATAAATTTGGTGGCAATTGACGGTTCCCTTGTTGCAAATTATAATAGATCTCCCAGTCCATATATGGTGAAGTGAGCATGCATATAGCAAGCTACCTTTGCTACTGTATTTCTTGCGGAGGAATTCTTTTTTGTTCTTGTACGGCTAGGTTTCTCATTTTTTACCATCAAGAACCATATGGAACTCCAACTTGGCGTTCCCCAAATTTGTGTTTGTCAGTATAAATACCATTATTTTTTGCTTTGAGGGTTGTCTTTCTCCAATGATTTGCATATTTTAGGTTGCATGGCTGCAGGCAACCAGTTTTTTCAACCCTTACACCATGACCACATGCCGGCACGGATCTTCATGGAATTTATCCCATTACATTCATTTATAAATTCCCCACACCCATCTTCTTTCATCCATAACCAAATTCATTGCCAAACTTTGGCTACCAATGATAATGTGTCTAAATCAACCAAAAAGTGGTCGACTAGTTCCTAAAGCCTAAAGAATTAAGCAAACTACCCTTGTCTTAGCTAAAGTCATTAGTGACTTTTTTTTCCTTAAAAAATGAAATACATTATGTTTATGTATCTTCTTGCAATACTTGAGTTTATTTGTAGGACTGGCTTCCTTACATTTAAACCATTGTTGTCTTGTCAAACAAATTTTGGGGTCTAGTTGTTTTGTTGTCTGTCTGACGTCCAATGTTGTGCATGACAAGTGTCAAGTATGAGTGACATTTTTGTTTAATAAGGCCATATTTAATAGCTGAGATAATTTTAAAATCTACTTTAAATATAATCCAAAATGTAGAATCTAAATAAGTGTATATTAAATTGAGATACTTCAATAAAATGGGACGTTAGCATGTAAAGATCGAATATAGAGAGTGTTTTATTTAAAAGTCAACCTTAAAATTGACTTTACTAGACTAATAGATGGACTCTTGTATGTTTGTGATATCATGTTTGTTGAGTTGTCGCCATGTTGAGGAAGACAACACTGTTTAACCCCTAAATCCTTGAGTATCCCTTTGGGGGACAAATGAGATTTTGGGTAGGTACATACAGCCTCCATTTTTGTTCTGATTTTTTGATTTTTTTTGTGAAAATAGGAAAACACATTAGCTTTTGGGAAGTATAACTTTTATTCCAATTGATGCATGGGAGCAAAAGTTATGCCTAAATAAGCACAAATTTATGGAGATCGGGTAGCAATTTTATTTTACAAAAACTTGAAGTTTTTAATTTTTAATTTTTAATTTTCTTCTCATAGGTTATAGTATTTTCTACACTTGAAGTTTTGGTTCATTTCATTTGGACTAGATATGAGAAAGTTTTGGACAATCTTGTTTTTTGGGCAATTCAAGCATCTTCTTAAAAAAATAACTTATAAACTTCATTTTTGAATGCTAGTTTAACATTTTTTCAAAAAACATTGTTGGAGAGGGTGAAGTTTGCTTCCTAGAACAATCTCACCATTGGGAGTATTGCATTTCAATTCCATTGCAAGGTTATTAACAATTTAAGTTGTTGTTCAATCTCATACCTTCTTCCACCTAATGTTTTTTTTAAGAATGCAAATTAAGTTGTTTTGGTTTTTTTCCAAAGATTTTCAACTCAAATTCCCACCATAAAATAATAAACCTCAAAACTATGTGGTGCAAAAAATTTAAGTTAAAAAAGTTCAAAGTCAAATAATCTAATCATGCAAGCCTTGCAAGGTGCAAAAAAGCTTATTTTTTACACTTTAAATGCAAGTATCTTGCAATCTAGTCGGTCAAAGTTTTTGAATTTTTTTCCTCACATTCTCATACTAGTCTAGTACAAGATCCTATGGCTACTTGGCTAGATATGAAAAAAGACCAATTTTCAAACTATTTTACTCTTTGCAACAAAAATGGCAATTTTGAGTGATTGTCTTTCGACAAAATAAAGACCCCGGGGATTTAGGGTTTAAACTACACTAAATAGTGCATTTCAATTAGCTCAACAATTAGGTTGGCTTCTTTTGGAAAGTTATCTCATATTTTGTGGCTTAGCCATTTGGAGACACATGTAACTCTCTGTATACTAGGATAATAGGAATGATAGTTTATTCTAGTTTATTCTAGTTTGCTTTATTGCAACATTGTTGTTATTGCCAAGTTACTGTTACAAATTTTTTTTATTGTGATAAGTATAGATGAAAATTATTGTAGTATCAGATTAGCAGTAAGTATTTTTTTAGTGTAAAATGTGAAGAAATTACTGTGGGGGAACCCAAATACACTAATTAGTGTGAAGTCTGCACTAATTGTTACTCTACTATAGTACTATCACCTTGACTACCGTTCCCCCAATTTTTGCCCTTTCTTATGGAAACAAAAGAAACCAATTTTCCCATCGAAGCTCAACACTTCTCAGAACCGAGACGGATGAACAAGCTGGCATCTGAAAAGGAACTGCAATCACAACATTTTGAGTTCTTCAATGACAACTCCATCTGGAGACTTGCAGCCAGAAAGGAATAACTGACCTAATTCTCCGATTCTCGTGGTTGCACTTAGACCATTAATTATTAATATAATAAAAAACTTGCTCTATAATGGTTCCTGGGTATTTTTCTTTAAGAAAGTATATTCTCACTGTCGCATTTTCACAAAAAGACAGTAAGCTTGATCATTGAATCATACTATCACAGCCTAGTCACTAAACTATTTTACTACAAAAAGGTGATCGGTGATATCAGCTGATTTATCCTGCAACCCGTAAACAGTTACTATAAATGGAAAATGGAATGAATTATAAACCTCAACTCGAAAGACGTAGCTTAATTTGGTTATAGGCCAGTGATTAAAACGAGCAGTGGTTCCAAATACGATTTTCATAATTCTCTCAAGCTTCTCAAAACGCTGCTAAATGTGCTAAATTTTCAAATACCACACTGTTAGTCTGTGTCTCTGTGACGGTTCATTTATAGTTTTCTTTTTGTAGCTATGGGATTTTTTGGGTAGAAGTACTTCTAAATTTAGCAACATCAATGAGTACTGATAATGACTGCAGACTTATTGCATCACTGATCCCAAGGTTGCCAATTTTCTCGGTTGAAGAGCTGCGACTCTGGTCTTCCGTTCCAAGACCCTGAGTAAGCTTACATTTAATCGCTCACATGTTCTTCTGGTCCGGATACTTAATTAAGATTTCGAGGTATTCGGTCTTCTTCTTTTTCTTTTAAAGAACCCTGTCGCTTGCAAAGCTCTAAAAGAAAAGAAGAGAAAAGGAAGTCTTCAAAGCAACTCCACTGAATGGGTTTACTAACTCTGAAGGCTTCTTGAAAGGTAATTCAAACTTGCTTGCAAGCAGTGATCCCAAATCTGATTTTCACATTTAGCACAAGTGACTTAGAAACTTGCTAAAGGGCTAAAATTTTCACATTTAACACTGGTATGTGGAAAGTATACATTTTTATTAGCAGCATGAAATTTTTGTTAGTAATCCTGCAAGATTTAGCCAGTTTAAAGAATGCTGCTTGCAAGTTCAAAAAGTTTATCTTTTTTTAAGGACACTTCTTCACCAGGAGTACTTGGAAAATGGAGGCCGGCTCAGCAGTGGCGTCTGCATGCAGCCACGTAGATTGTTGATGGACTCAACTCAACCGCTCATCAAGGTGTGACGGAGCTCGGGCCAGCTGCTTGCTGGTGGACGATTATTCCAGGCTTCATTCCCGGTGGTTGATGCGAGAGCTCAAGGTGGCAGATTCGTATAAGGTAAACCAGAAAACATGGAAACTTGTAGTTCGAAACCGGGTTAAAATACTCCGAAATAGGAGATGAGCCAATAATAAACAGAAAACTCAAGACCGTGATGATGTCGTGCATTGTATTTTGTAAGTCCAGCAATGATGGGATCAACTTACCTTCAAAAATCCCCAGACAATCAAGGAGTTCCTGCACGTTATCAGAGCCTTTCTCATGTGAGTGGGGCTGACGACGACGACGTCGCTGCAGATCCCACATATGAATCTCTATCGTCACAAGTGGCCACGCCACACCCCTTCATTCCTGGTGATGAGTCGTGACTCATGACCGTCCTGGTCCATCCAGCAGACTTGCCATCGAAGTGTGACCAGTGTACCGTACTACCCTTGGGAAAAGCAAGCAATTAATAATAGAAATGGACGGAGGAAATCATGCCAGACCTTCACAATATCTCAGAAAACCAGCAAAAAGCAACAGTATGATTTCTGGTCCAGCCAGCCAGCTTCGAAGCATGATCTGCTAGTCGACGAGCCAAGCCAGGATGTACTGAAACAACAGTAGTTACAGTACCGCATTATATCTGCAAAATGCAGTCATTCTAGCAGGTAAAATAAAAACATCGCTAACAGTACCACCCACCGTTACCACACACTGCCTGTACTCTCTCATCTGATCGCACTGATCTCACTATCTGTACTCTCGTCTGATCTCACTGTGCCTGTACTAATTTACTCTCGTACTGATTTAGTTGCCGCGCAGTTAAGCCTAATCTCACGCCTGCTAGATTTACCGAAATCTAGCGTCAGTCCATTGTCACTCTCACGGCCAGGACGAACTACTGCCACTTCAATATGGTACTATAACTGATTAGCTGGTAAGCTGGTTAGCTAGACCTCAATGCGTTGTGGCATTCAGTCGTGGAAACTTGCTTTCGTCTACTATCACTCAATTTTCCAAGGCGGACCTAAGTTACATCATTTGAGTACCACCGAGACTGATGAAACAAGACCCAATTCCCCTTACTTTTGATAGCGACTTTCTACTAGGAATGAGCTTTATTGTATTGTACTGGAATGTGCCACAGTGGCACTCCAGTGCGAGTATCCAATCTAGGAGAACGTGAAAACGATCAAAAAAATATCCAACAGTTGCACCTTCACAGTTAACACTAAGCTCTTATTTCAAGCTCTTACAGAAGTGTACTAGTAGCTCAGATGAAGAAAGATCAATAATTCTCTGTACTAGTTTACAGATCATTTCAGTTTTCTGTCAACTTTCTGTTTGTAAGTAATCCACTACATGCTTATGAGGAGTGTCACAAAAAGAACGCAGTTGCAACTAGATGATCAGAAAGAGAAGTTGAACTAGCTTTAAAACAGACAGTTGAAGTTAAGAGTTACATGTATCCTGGAGATCACAATGTCCTGTTAGAAAATTCACTTATATATCTTCTTTCAAAACTTTAGGAAGAAATAAGTAAAATTATAATGAAAAATTTGATGATTTTTGTTATGATCAATTAATCTTTCATTACTTGTAGTTAAGAATCCAACTCTTCTATTCAAAAGTAACATAAAATCCAAACAACTTCAAAACAACAATAAGTTTTTGTTCTCACAATTTTTGAACAAATTTGTTTAGTTGTCATTCAAAGAATATAATCTGTTATATGCAACATTCTAAACAAGAACTTGATCATTTGAAAACTATCTAGAAGTTATATTCACTTTCAAAATCAAATGAGATCCAATGAACTATCAAAGTTGCTCAGACAACTACTTCAAACAAAACCTGACTCACTCTTGATCTGCAATTCATATTAATAAAGACCACATTCAAACATCTGGATTAGAATTCTCTATCTAACAAACATATACATAACAACTTGATCAAACAATATTACAACTTATTTAAACTGAGATTCATAGAACCAAGTCACGTTTAATTAAACCAAATTTGACGATGTCACAAGCAGTAACGAAAAGCCCACAGCAAGCGACATGGACCAAAAGTGCAAAACAAGCAACATGGAACCAGAAGAGGAGAGCTCTTCACGCAACCTGTGAACGAAAGATGCAAGAATGAGAGGCAAAGCTAAGCTGGGACTGCAGTTCATATACAACCTTCTCCGACTAACACCGATTAAATGCCCGCAGTAGTGTGTCTGACACGTGTAAGAACATCGAGTATAGAACTATAATCTCGACACGCTTTCCCAGTCACTTACATGCATGAATCTTGAGTACCCTAGCAAAGCGGCGGATGGGCCTGCACAGCAGCAGTTGTAGATTCGCTCTGCGCTAGTCTTGTCCAATCACCGGACGGAGCCACTGAGGTCATTGGAAAACTGCTTCTAAGCTTCGGGTCCTATCAGTGCTGCTGTACTGTACTGTACCACTTTCGCCTGCACCCACGAGTATTATAAAAGCTTGGCCGAGAGCGCATTGCTCGTTTTTCTCGTAATGCGAGCCGGCTAAAGGCTTGTCAGGCCTGGAAATAATGAGCTTTGAAAACAATCACTTCTACAGTTCAGCAGCAGTACTTCCCTCCATAAATTTCCAGCAGTGAGGTACTGTTCCTTGTTCTAAGCTTAACTTAATAGTGGTCAGCAGCCATCAATGCTATGATTTTCGTAAGTTAGCTCTCAAGTGCCTGCCAAACGTGCTTAAAATCCAAGTCTAGAATTGTGAATTGTGATGTTTACAGAAAAACTGGAATGATTATAGCCACATGGTTCTCATCTGTGAACACTGGTGGTCAGAAGCTGAGCATGTTATTCAGGGAATTGCAGTGACTGTAGTCAAGGACGAGCCCCTTTTCTGCGGCAGAGGTTCAGGTCCTTTCTGGTCGAACTCCGGGTCCGCAGGCTTCATTCTATTATATGTTTGCATGACACAAGTTTCCCCGTACTGTCTCCATTAGATTGAGTTAAATATATTATTTTCCAGTCTCAAAGGGAATTCCAGCTCCTGAATTTCTAATTTTAGTTGACAAAGGTTTAAAGTGGGCGCTTTGTAGAATATGTAAAAATGTCAGTGCTGGTGCAAATGGGCGGTGTACCTATGTTCCATTTTTGACGGCTGGTACAGTGGTACTTGTTTAGTAAGTAAGCATAATAGCTACATAAACCTCTGTAGGTACCAGGTAACTTGTGAAACGGCGGTGTACCTTGCTGTGTTAGATTTCTTATGAGTATATTAGTTACTAGTAAACTGACAAAAGTAAGTAAGAAATGGAATCTACAGTATTTGTAATGCGATAAATTTATTGAATAAGGTTTGAGTTATGGTTTAGTTGTCTTCTTGAAGTTTTGGAGGACGGAGTTGTGTTGATTTGCGTGCCCAGCTCCAGAGTGCGGTACCGTACTGTGCAAAATAAGGAATTGAATCAGGAGGCAGCCAGCCAGCCTGCCATGAATGAGGTCCGAGAACCGCCTTTTAAGAGGCGCCCATTGCAACTCCAAGTCTCCGACAGAAAGAGAACAGTTTTCAATTAGTATATTATAAAAGGCGTTTAGATTTCCCCAGACTAGTTTCTTAACATTTTACACTGTTTCAATATTTACTGCTAGGCTTAACAACTACAACAAAGATGTGGAAGAGCCAATTAGCAATGTCTAGGTTGTAAATCTTGTGGAATCCTAATATCTGGAAAGTTGCATGCATTTCAAGTGACCAAGAAATGAATAATGAGGTAACTCACAACCTTCCATGGTAAGGCAGCTTACTTGCATTATTTAGTGTATTTTTTTTATTAAAAAGATTTTTTATAGGAGGCTCATAAACCAACCATCTTAGGGTTGAAACTAAATCATGGGGAGAAAAAACTTCTTGAACTATTTTTTTGTAAATTTTCCTTGAAAGACAAGAGAAATTGACATCTAATCTAAGTTGTTTCATATCTTTTGGAGCTTTATGGAATTGGTTATGAAATTTTGAAGTTGAAGTGGCATAAGGTTCTAAAACCGGCCACCTCCTCAAATGCACACTATTTGAACATTGTTGAAACCTATGAAAAATAACATGTATTAATGAAATACATTTGAGAAGGTAGGTACCTAGGCAATTTTAAAGCTTGGGCAGTTTATGAGCCTCCTACAATCCTACCTTAGTCTTAGTATGTATAACTTTAGATATTAGCTCCTTTAGGCCTTAGCCAATTGGGATCTGGGACCAATTATCTGATTTTTACCTTTTAGTGTTTCTTTTTTTAAACTTTCCAACAAAAATACCCAGTTATTGAAACATCACATTAGAGTTTTTTTTACTCCTAAAGGACCATTGTTCCTACAAGGACAAATGGGATTTTGGGCAGGTACCTAACTACCTACAACCTCAAATTTTGTCTTGATTTTTTGAGACTTTTTTAGAAGATAGGAAAACACATTAGCTTTTGGAAAATATAATTTTTATTCTAATCAATGCCAAGGAGCAAAAGTTATGCCCATAAATGCACATATTTGGGGAGTAGAGGACTACAAGTAGTAGATTTGTTTTTTACAAAAAACTTATTTTTCATTTTTAAATTCTCATAGTTTATAGTTTTGTCTACATCTAAAGCTTTGATTTATTCCATTTGAAGTTTGAAGTTTGAACTAGTTATGAGAAAGTTATGAACAATCTTGTTTTTTGGGCAATTCAAGCATCTTCTTGAAAAAGTAACTTATAAACTTCAATTTTAAAAGCAAATTTAATAATTTTGCAAAAGAAACTATCGGAAAGGGTGAAGTTTTCTTTTTAGAAAAATCTCACCATTGGAATTATTGTGTTTCAATTCCATTGCAAGGTTATTAACAATTTAAGTTTTTGTTCAATCTCATACCTTCTTCTACATAACGTTTTTTTAAAGAATGAAAATTAAGTATTTTTTGTTTTGATTTTTTTCCAAAGATTCCCAACTCAACTTCCCAAAAAAAATTCCAAACTTTGCCATGCAAAAATTTTAAGTTAATAAGTTCAAAGTTAAATAATATAGTCATGCAAGGTGCAAAAAAACTTGTTTTTTACACTTAAAATGAAAATATCTTCCAATCTATGTGGTCAAAGTTTTTGAGTTTTGTGTGACACATTCTCATACTATTCTAGTACAAGATCCTATAGTCAAATATGCAAAAAGACTAATTTTTAAACTTTTATACTCTTTGCCATAGAAGTGGAAGTTGTGAGTGTCCTTTGACAAAATAAAGGCCATGGTCCTTTAGGGGTTAAAGTAGAGCAACACATCCAACGTTGCAAGCAAGTAAGGCAAATAAAATGGACATAATTAAAATTGTGCGCTTGTTCATTCATTAAAATTTGTTAGTATTACTAACTTTCATCCAAATTTTGGCAATCCTAGTTTTTGCTCATGAGCGATTGGCAATATCATCCATTTTTTGGCTCAATTTTTTTAGTTTTTTTTAGTTTAATGGTAGCCAATGTCAATTTCAAGTAAGATTTAGGCAAAAGAAAAAATTGCCCCTCTTTGTCACATGACCTCTCGTTCTCTGCAAGAGTCCAAGTAACAAACTAACAATGTACTCCTCAAAAAGCCCAATATGAACGTGAGCCTTTTGTAAGTTAGACCGGTTGAATAACCATATAAGCTTAGATCCTTGCTTTTGTTGTTCATATTCCAATTATTTTCACTTTTCTTTTGTTAGTTTTGATACAATTAAATCCAAATTTTCAACGCAAAGATAAAAATACAACAATATTACTTGAACACACCTTTAGGCAATAAGATCGAGGACAAGAAAAAAACGAAATAAATAAATAAAACACACATTGTGTTTCATTGTTTATGTCAATGGATGTTGTATTGAGTATTGACATGTTTTTGCATTGATTATGCATCTATCACAAGTTGTGACTTGGTTTTTTTAAAACTAGCTACAGTATCACTTATGAAATTTTCATATGCCATGTGATATTTTCACCAATATAATGTCATATGTCAAAAGGGACTTTTTGAAATTTCTTGAAATATAAGGCTATAAGTCACAATATCAGATGAACATCAAGAACATGATGAATTTATAACTTTATGAGTAACATATTTACATTGAAATTAGAGTTATATAGTCAATGTGTATAGTGAACCGAGTGGAGCACATGAAATTTGACATGGCTAAAAAAGTGTCGTATTCAAACATGAAGTTTATGAAAATACATTGTTCTAAGCCAAATTGTAATTTCTCAAATGCATAAAGAGCAACGAGAATTTGTGTTCTTAACCCCCTAAAGGACCAATTGAAACACATTTTTTCTCAAAAAACTCTCAAAACTGTCATTTCTAGTGATTTGATCCCAAGAATAATCTTTTTAAAAATAGATCAAATCTTACCTTAGAATCTTGTAGTAGACTCATTTAAGAACATACCATGAAAATTTTGTGAAGCTTGACCATACGGATCAAGAGATATGATCATTTAAAGGTAGTATATAAATTTTTTTTACCCTTGCTCAAAAGTTTCAAGTGTCTTTGACCACATGTGGTGAATTTTTTGCATTATAGGTGCTGAAGAGATTTGTTCAACATGCTCTAAATCATGTTAGGCATGTCTCTCCAAGTTTTGTGATCAACTAAGACATGAAACACACCCCCCATGGCCTTGCATTGCAAACATGTGCTTGAAATTCACACTACATTGAGGTTTTTCGCCAACCAAGTTTTCTAAAAACATATCTACAATTAATTAAAAAACTCAAGTTGGTGACCTATTAGCTTCAATTTCTCTCTCCCATGTAACCAATGTCATGGTCAATTGTACATAGCTTTATCGCAAGCAACTTGAGTTGTTGATGTTGCTTTGTTTGTTAGAAACACCACAACAATGACAAATGTAGTTTATCATGAGTTGTTGCAGTAACATAAGTTGGAAGTATAACTATTTTGAATCAAACCTTGTGAAATGTGTTAAGGCCTTCATTTACCTTGGTAAATGGGTTTACAAGACTTGTTAAAGAATATAAAAATTCAAGCTGTGAATTGGAAGAGTTTAGCTTCATTGACAATTTCAAGATATAAAATTGAAAAAAAAAACCAAATCTCTAGCTATTGCAGTTCAAAGGTTAATGTATTTATTAATTACAATAATGTATTTTTTTAGTACAGTATTGCTTTGGATAGATTCCATTGAGGGGCATCCCTTCATTAGTTCCTCTTGGGAGAATATAACAAAAAACGGCATGCCCAAGCTGCCCCTCCAACTAAAACTCACAAGTTTATCCTTATAACTTTTGAAGCATAAATTGGAACTTAGTAAAAATTGTTCTCCCACATAACTCTTGCAAAACTCTACCTTTGGACAAAAACTCATAGAATTTAGTCATAAAATGTAGTAGCATGACCCTGCCCAAAATCCCACTTGTCTCTCGTAGCCCGTAGGGACAAGTGGTCTTTTAAACACCATATTTGTTATAATGAGAGTTTTCCACAGAAATGAGAGGTAATTTAACCAAAATTCAAAGAAAAGGTCAATTTGATGAAAAAATTTAGGTCAATTTAGCTCAAATTGAATTGACATAAAACCTTTCAGTTTTAGGTTGGACCTGAAAGATTTATGTCAATTAAGCTAAATTTGAGTTAAAAATTCTCATTTTAATGAAAATTCGTAATTTTGGCTAATATCAACATGTTTATTTTGAGAGGTCCCCATTCTCTCATTATAACAAATATGATGTTTTTATGGGTTAAAAAATAACGTTAATAGATGAATCAAACTATAATTGGTTTCTGGAAGGCCTTAGAACTCATAAGCTTTTATGGAAAGAAATGAGTCTATTGTAATTTCAAGTTTAAGGGCTTAAAATAATTACCTCAAACAATAAAAACCACATCCAACTGTTTTTATTATCTATCTATAGAAAAAAATGGGTGAATTTTTAATTTGTGAAGACGAAGCTTTTTAATGAGCCCTGTCAAAAGAGTTGATATTTACATATAAAATAATAAAACTGAAAGTGAAGTTTTTTGTGTAGGGTAGAATATCTGCCCCTATAGCCAAAGCTTTCATGTGCCACAAGCTTTTTTGTATAAGAAAAATATTTATTTGCAATGCCAAAGGGTGCTGTATGGACAAAAGTTGTTTGTTTGTAAAACCAAAGTTTTTAAGTGAGATTTAAAAAAAAAAATTATATATAAAATCTCTTTGTTTATGTAATCAAAGGTTTCCATGTGCCATGAGTTTCTTTTGCATGGAAACATTGTTTGTTTTTAAAGCCCAAAGGTTTCAATGTGTCTTGGATTTTTTGTATAGAAATTTTTTAGTCCTTGAAGACAAAAGTTTTCATATGCCACATCTCAAGAGTTGATAACATGCAACCTCCCCTACCACTCGACATTTTCAACTAAATTGTAAAATTTCATGTTTCACACCAAAAGATCTGATATGCATGGTTGTTACATTGGGCTGCTCGTCCGCCTGCCCGTCCGTCCACCAAAAGTGCCCAATTGAGCTCATGTTTGTCTGATGTGGTCAACTCATAGTTGACTTCAAAAAATGGTGCAAAATGATAAAAAATCTTACTTTATATATGCTAATAATACTCATTGTTGCCAACATGAAGTCAAAATGTAGATTTAAAACCATATCATGTGATAAAAATGAAAAAATATAATTTGATTCTTCCATTTTTAGGTGAAAAACCCTAAAAAATGTCATGAAACTACAAAAGGGCAGATACGTTTGCCCGTCCTATCTTTTTTGCCCACTCAACTCTCTTGTCCAACAGCCAAAAGTTGCCCAATGTAACAACCATGCTGATATGGTCAAGTCACAAGTGGTCTTCATTTTGCAAATTGTGAAATTTTTAACTACTAATATTTTGGATTTTGTTTTTTGAGCAGGTGTGCAAGTTACATAGAAAAAACCAAGTGATCATTGATCATTCCATTAAAAAATTTAAGCTTAGATTTTAGAATTGAGAAGTGATCTTTTTGAAATATCAAACAATCAGTACTTTGAGCTCAGAACCTTAGTTTAAACTTTAAACTTGTAAATGCTATAAATTCTAAAATGTTGAAATTCTTAAGATTCTAAATGTGAAATAAAAAATAGTGATGTACTTTATTTTTAACCCCTAAAGGACCGAGGGCCCTTTTGGGGGACATTTGGGATTTTGGGCATGTACCTATGGCTAAATTACTTTGCATGATTTTCTGAAACTTTTAATGAAGGTGAGAAATTCATAAATCTACGTGGGAGTGTAATTTTTTCTTCATTTCAACTATTATTGAAGAAGTTAAAAATTGAATTTCTAGAAAAAGTAGCTCCCCGGGCAACCAAAAACTTTTTTAAAAATTTAATTTTTTTTAGATAAAAATCTGAAATAGGTTCTTTAGACTTATATAGATGTGGGGGAGCGAAACGACACCTACTTGCAAACTAAAACTTCTCATAACTTTCATCTCATCTATCAATATTGAATGATTCAAAGCTCCCCACATCTATATAAGTCTAAAGAACCTATTTGAGATTTTTATTTGAAAAAAATGAAATTTTTAAAAAAGTTTTTGGCTACCCGGGAAGCAGTTTTTTCCAAAACTTCATTTTCAACTTCTTCAATAATAGTTGGAATGAAGAAAAAATTACATTCCCACGTAGATTAATGAATTCCTCACCTTCAATATAAGTTTCAAAATTATGCAAAGTAATTTAGCCATAAGTACATGCCCAAAATCACAAATGTCAGTCGAATTGACAATGGTCATTTAGGGGTTTAAACTGAAATAAAAGCTCAACATATCTCATATAGAGGGTGAGATTGAAGTTTGACTAAAGTATTTCAGTGTGCAGATCGAGGTGCAGATTTATGAACTTTTGAAGTAATTATTATTTAGTCACCAAAATATTATCTTGCCTATTTTTGGAGAATAACTAAATTTGTTAGCAAAGTAGATAAAATTTGTAATCATCCCATCCTACAGGTTTTTGACTAAGTTTTCATCAAAACCACTCCAAAACAGCCATTTCTAGTCCAAACACCAAATTATGAAAAAAAAAATTTGGACCTAAAGGATTGTAAGATCTTGTGGAGTTGTGGTACACTAGTTCTAAAAGATGTAAAAAAAAATCAGAAATTTGTACCATGTAGATTGTAAGATATTTGAGTTTGAATTAACAAAAAACCATTTTTTTGTCCTTGCAAAAATCAAGGTAGCTGCACAATTTCACAAGGTCACATTTGTATAAAAAAAATCCAAAATGGTTGTAACTATCATCATTGAAATACATGAAGTTGTATTGAAAGAGTAAATTTTTGTGACATAATCAAATATTTATGAGGTGTGTTACTTTTATCATAAGCATATGCAAATAAAAATGACATAAAATTTACATATGTAATGTTGGTATAGATTTTATTATGTTGTTGTTCAATAGACCAAAACCTTAACATTTTAATATGAATTATAAATTCTATTATGGAAGGTTCCAATGACCATTAGAGGTGATTGTGGACTTGTAGCACAAAAGGGTTAATGGTTAACCCTCAAAGACCTACTTCAAAGACTTGCAAGCTTACTCCCTTTCTCCCTCTAAAAAGTTTCAAATTAGACAAATTTTTTGTACCACTAAAAAGCTCCTGTTTGCTAATTTGAAAGGCTCACAAAGTGTTTGCCATCTTCAATGCTCTCATGGGGGAAATTTAAGTGATTAGAGAGCATTTTTCTCCTAGCAAGTTTGACCTTGCCCATATGAGGTACCATTGAACATTGCTGTTAATCTTTAAAACATCAATAATGAGGAGCTGGTAGCATGCACAAATACAATACTTTTTGCATGGAATTTGGGTGCCTAAATGGCAACAAAGCTAGAGATTTTGCATACATTTGATAGATGGTATATTGATTCTAGAATGCATGTGTCACTAGAGCAAAGACTAAAAATACAATCAATCCTTTATAAAGAAGCTTTTTGGACGTTTTTAGAGGAATAGAGGGAATAATTAAGCATAAAATGTTAGTGCATTTTGACCTTTTAAAACGGATATAAATTTGTGTTTCATACTTTTGCTTCAAAGAAGGCCATTGGTAGTATTTTAAGTCTCACTCAAATCTCAGTAAGTGGTTGAGAGGTCCAAAATTAAAAGTTATAAATTTACACTTAATTTCAAATTCTATATACTTAGGACTCATGTCCCAATAATTTCATTATCTCTAATGTTCAATATACATGTACATTCCCATATGTACATGCATGTATATTTGTGTAGTTCATAAAAGCTAATCAATTTAAGTTGATTTTCAAAATTTGCTTGAAAAATATTGAAATCAATCATTTTTTTTGTTATTCTATTTAAAAATCGCAATTGACTTTGATATATTTAACATTTTTAAATATTCCTAAAACCTAACAACACATAACATTTTCTCAATTTTGACAACAACTTCCTTTTCCATCCAATGGAGATTAAAATGAGATAGGTGAATCCATGATGTTGGAGGACTGAAACGTGTTGAAAGGTAAACACATAATGGGAGTATTTCTAATGTTGATAAATAGAGTTTACTTAGAGAATGAAGGAAAATTTGGCATGCGTTTCATTTTTGTATGACGCATGATATACATATAAAATTCAAGTACAATTTCCCAAATCTATTTGTTTAACCCTTAAAGGACATAGGGCATAGTATATACGCTGTCGTATAATTGGTGTTTGTTATTAGTAAGAAGTTTTAATTTGGCATCTCAAGTAACTTATTAGAACCGCTTTGATCTATTTTCCAACTTCTTTGTTGATCTCAAATGCAGTAAAGGTTTGAATCTATTCCAAATACAAAAAAAATACCTTGTATTCTACTGGTTGCACCGGCACTTTGTGTCCTGTAGGAGTTAAATTCTGACACATTAGTGACCACTGACCAGTAGTAATACTATGTATAAAAACTCCAAAAAGTAAGATGAGAAAATACTTGTTTTAAGTTAAGATAGTAGAAACAAAAATATGTATGGTAGGAACACCCATAAGCGTTAATTTAAATTTAAGGGTTTTGAATGTGATGATTACTAATAAACATCTATCAAATTATAGGATCCTATTAGGAATAGAACAATAACGAGTTTGCACTTTCAAATGTATTATTTGGATACTATGAGAATAAGTTGTGAATTTTTAAAGAGCAGAAACTACCATTGCACCCATAACCAACACTAAGGTTTCATGTTCACATGTTGTATATCCTTGTAATTACATCTATTTACTTCCACAAGTTTTTCAAAATTTTAGAGGTGACTATTATGGGAACATTAATACTTATGGGTGTTCCTACCTTAGTAAATGAAAATCATGTCAAACTTCCAATGTTTCTACTACCCCAATAAATCTTACTTTTTTGTGAGATTGAACATTGAAAAAGTATCTTTCCACAAACTTGCAATGTTTTTGGTGGTTGTTTGAATTTTCTATTAGATTAGAAATCCAATATTAGCAAACTTAGAGATGATCTTGCTCTTGCAAAAAAAATGAAAAGAATGTGAACACACTTTTGGAAGAGCATTTTATCCCTTCTCACGGTTCAAGTATTATGTTGGGTGTGAATTTGCTTTTGCAAGATGATTCAAATGCAAAATGTACAAGTGTACAACATATAGATTGTATGCTTATATGCAGTTTGAAACTCATGTACATAGTTGTCAAATGTTGTAATATCCATTATTAGTTTCATAGTTTCCTTCCTCGGTTTGAAAGTGACACACTAGAAGAAATCTTGACGACTGGTTCTCAACGACTAAAAATGTCCTAAACGACTCAATCTGACAATACTTTAGTCATTGTTTAGTTGTTTAGGACATTTGCAATTGTTGTGGACCAGTTGTTTAAGACATGGTTTTCAACAATTGTACAATTGTTGCAAAAATCATGACTGTAATTTTTATTACACAACAAATTTTGTCTTTATTTTGAATAAGCAAACAACATCATGGTTAATACTTGGCCTTAAATGGATTGAACTTAAGAATTTCCCTCATCCCAAGATGTCAACATTAGTACTTGTTTACATTTTCACACTTGGTGTGAATGCACCTTTAAAC
Source organism: Ulota crispa (assembly GCA_963920765.1). Classification (NCBI taxonomy): domain Eukaryota; kingdom Viridiplantae; phylum Streptophyta; class Bryopsida; order Orthotrichales; family Orthotrichaceae; genus Ulota; species Ulota crispa. The sequence continues at coordinate 10,090,331 of OY987244.1, read as the reverse complement.
AATATACCTAGCCCTATGGCCCAAGGGCATGGTGTTCACAAAATCCTTTTTTGAGCAAGAATACCACTTAGTTTTGGTGAATTATGCAAGATAGGTTCAATTCAATTCATTGTGAGTCATTCATTGTACTTATTTGTAACATTAAATTTTTCCATTTTTGCTTACCATGTGCTCATAGGAGGTTTGAAGAAACATTTGGTTTTTTTTTTGTCAAAATCCTCCAATTCCTCATGAGGCTGTTTTTGCATAGTGGTTGGCCATACATGCATGCCTAGACTCTATATTTGTTTCTTATGCCCAACCTCAAAATTCGCTTCTTATGCCCAACCTCAAAATTCGCTTCTTATGCCCAACCTCTACATTAATTTTGCTATTTATACCCAACCTCTATATATTTTTCTTTGAGCATCTTTGGTCACCCACTAAATGAACTTGTTGGTTCAACTTGCAATGACCTTTTTGTTCTAAGTCCCCAACGGCATTGTACTTGTCAATGTGCAAGCGCAGGGCCTACATATTTTGAGCATATTCATGTCAAATTTGAGTTTTTTACAAGATCCCTTCATAGCCCCTTGTACTCTCGCTCCGAGTGCAAGGAAATTTCACGCCTTGCCTTGCTACTTCTTGCTCTTGCCCCCTCCAAAACTTGTTACCAAGGACTTCTTTAAGCAGGGGCAAGAAATGCTCTTATGCCCAACTTCTATATTTGCTTCTCATTCTCTCTATAAGTTTTAAGGCTGCACCACCAAGACCTAAAGTGTGGATTATGTGGTTAACCCCTAAAGAACAAGCCCCAAACTCGTTGCCAACCTGGGGCTCTGACCAAGGAAATTACATTGTTCATGGGCAGCTAACAGCGTATGGCATGTGCCCACTAAAGAGAATATTTTCCTCATAAGAATGAAAAGTCAATAGTATATGCTGCCCTATCAAGAAGGGCAGCAAGGGACCTTTTACATCTTTTCACAAATTGGTGTTTTAAAAAAGATGAAGGCATTGGAAGCAGTTATTTTTGACATTCAATGATGTGGCTGTGACCACTTTCAATTTATTTTTTGTGAAAAAAACGTTTTTTTCACACTCAAGGTGTTTTTTGGCATCAAAAGGACAATTTTTGTCCTCTTGGACGTTTAGAGGTTGAAAGGGTTAACAATACAGTAACAGCGGCGGTTCCAAACGAATAGCGCTGGAAACCGCTGGAGTTCGTCGTTGTCGTGAGTGACGGTACCACGAGGTGTGGGAAAACCACAGAAAAACCACAGTGGTCGCCTCATCAAAGCGATGCAACAGGTGCAGTGACTGCAGTTCCGACGTCCACCCTATGCTTACTGCCAGACCTGATCAGACACGGAGTCACAAACACGAACGAAGGAAAGGGAAGGAAACGAAAGGAAAGGGAAGGAAACGAAAGGAAAGGGAAGGAAACGAAAGGAAAGGGAAGGAAACGAAAGGAAAGGGAAGGGAAGGAAAGGGAAGGAAAGGGAAGGAATGGAAAGGGAAGGAAAGGAAAGGGAAGGAAAGGAAACGAAAGGAAACGAAAGGAAAGGGAAGGAAAGGAAAGGGAAGGAAAGGAAAGGGAAGGAAAGGAAAGGAAAGGAAAGGAAAGGAAAGGAAACGCAAGGAAAGGGAAGGAAAGGAAAGGGAAGGAAAGGAAAAGGAAGGAAAGGAAAGGAAGGGAAGGGGGGGAGCGCAACGCCGCAAGGCAAGAGAGATTACGGATGGGCCTGGCCGCCTGGGCGGTGGGGGCACTGGGCTCCCCTAGAAAAAGGTGAAAGGCCTTGTCCCTAGTGAGGAACAGTGGCCCCAGAAGGCGGACGCTGCAGCGACCACCAAATCCGTGAGACAGAGGCTCCGTAGAGATTTCACGGACTTCTTCATCCGTTGCAGACCTTGGCCAACACGCTGAGCTCAGGCCGACGTGAGCCTCCGCACTCTCCTGCCTCCGTATAAGGGCGGAGGCTATATTTACACATATGTTGCTATAACTTAGGGGAGAATCAGACAAAGTCGTGGTAGCACGCACGCATGCAAGCAAGCAAGCAAGCCCAGCCAACCGGTCTTCGCAAGGCGCACAGTCGGTTGAGGCCTGTGTATGAGGCCTGTGCATGCCTCATCGAGGCATGGCTTTGGTGGACATCCACAGGCACGAGTGACGTCTCTTTCTCTCTACCGATCTCTCCTTCCTCCGTCGATAGCTTTCAAGCAAGCTCCACCTTTTGATCTACTGCTGCTCAATCAAGCTTGCTTCGCCAAATCTTATAAACCGATACCTTCCACTCCGAGTACATTGTTCTGGCACTCTGGAATGTGGAGAGTAGAGTACACTGGAGTATATATTATTTTCTTACTTTCAGATCGTTTTGATCACCTCTCCAGTAGCTCGCTTTACCGGTCAATCTTGTTTGTCAACCGTTTAGCTTCGAGATCGAAGTTATGAGCTTGCAGGCTGTGAAATGATCCGTTGCTTTGGAAACTGAACTTGATTCGGGGTTAAGTGCTGTTAGGGTGACTACGTGATCGTGGTTCGTGGTGCCCGGTAGCCTGCTTTGCGATGTGAGTAGAATAGCATTTAAAGTGCTCTCGAATAGTTGTGATACTACTCTCTCGATTTTTGGTGGCTACAATTTTTTAAGAGTTGAGAGGGGATAATATTCAACAAAGCCGGAGTCTGTCCATCAAGGTTTTATAATTCCAAGTAGAGTGGTCGGTTAATTCTCCGGCTGTCTACATTTGGTACCTCAAAACGCTTGTGAATCAGCTGGCTCAATTGATTCTTTTAAAGAGTAACCTTGGTTGAGGTTTCTGCATTGGAACTGGTTGAAGGACGTTGCTGCTATTCTGCAACATTGCCATTTGGAGGCCCGAGGCTCTTGTTGTAGAGAATGAAGGCGATTGCCATCAATACCAAAGAGGTCGTCACCAGCATGTAAGATCTGTATCCCATACTCTGGTCAGATGTGTTGTTAATCACACATCCTTAATCTGATGTTACCATTTCTGTTGCTCTATACGAAGCTAGCTATGAAAGAGGTTGTTCTCATCGCTGAAAGCACTTCTTTTATGAGATGGACCGTCAGTTGGTGACCTCCTTCAATCATCCGGCCGAAACCAGAAGAGCATGCATGAAACGAGCAGCTCAATATAATACATCATGCGTGCTGTACCTCAAACATATTAGCAATGTCTTGGAACCAGGTTTACGCTGAAAATGTATCGCACATAATTTCACCGTGGCAGAAAGAACAATCAGTTAAGAGATACCGACAGGAGAAACTGCAGCATAATCAGGGCAGGCGTGGTTCCAGTGTCTCTTTAAGTTCTCAACAGAGGCCGAAAGCTGTAAATGAAGGTTGGAGCTTTTGAGAGTTTTCAGTTCAGTTAGCATTTATGTCGGAAACCACATATACCTTTCCTCTGAATGCTGAAAGTCCATGGCAAAGAAACATACATGAATGAGATGCAAAGAGCTGGGGTCCACTCAATGGTTTACCAAACTGATATAGCTCTAATCTAAGAAGCTATGCGCGGGTGTGTGTTGTAAGACTGGAGTATACACATATTGCTCCCAACTTAAGATTGAATTGGCGTTAATGATTTAGCGTTGTTGAAAGACTGAAAGCTCAGGGTAGCATATTAAGTGGATACATTTGAATGCAGCTTCTAGTCAATGCCATTTTCTACTAAGGAGCTTACACTCTTAATTTAGAACAACGGTCTGCAATGATTAATGAGCTTGAATCGCAACCTTACTCTTGTTGAAACGATAATTTTGGGGAGTCACTTCAAGAAGGACAAGTGACAACAGCTACAAAATATTAACCATGGAGGGTCTGTAATGGACATTCATTGGATTTGAAAGCAAGTTTGTTTTTGCAGTAATGTTGCACGATTGTCTGATTCCTGATCAGAGTTCTAACTCACAGGCACATGTCCAGGGAACCGGCCATGGGGGAATACGATTCGGGTGCAAGCCAGCTAGTATTCTCGACCTCCACGAAAGCAGACAGAGCAAACATTCAGCATGACTAAGAAGACTGGGGAAAGATTTCCATTATCTTGAAGATGGTGGTGACTCTTGTGGCCAAAGAGATCTCTACGACCTGACAAGCAACAGAGTATTTGAAGGAACCAGTCTACTCTGGACAGTGTTGCAGGATCTCGAAAGCGTGGCAAAAACGAGGCAAAAGTATGGATGAAGAATGATTCGTCTCCTAACCAGTAGTGGGCAGCTTCGGTTTGCGGCTGTTCCAATTCCATGTAGATTCTTCCCTCCATAGACACGCCTGACTGAAGGAACATGCAACGACTCCGAGTCCAGCATTTCTGAGCTCCTTGACCTACAGTCCAAGTTTCCTTTTTCAGGTAATGAAAGGAAACTGAGTCAAAGAACTTAACTCTTGATTAAGTCCAATTATTGCCTGAACGAACTGTGAAGTTTCGAGTTTGTTAATCGAGATGTCTAAAAGTTTCCAAAACTTCAGACTGCCATGCAGGCAAATGCGAAGTTCTATGTTTCGTCTTGTTATTCACGAAGTCGTCACTAACTAATTGTTTACCCTCCCTTGAATGACATTATGCATAGCAGTGGAGTAGAAAGAGGCCCAAGTACAAGTTGTGTGAATTCCCTAATATTCGAAGGTCCTGGTGCAACAGTCGTGAATGTCGAAATCGTTTGTCAGAGTGCTGTCCGATGCCGAACTATCCGAAGGTACAATATATGTATACACGCATTTTTGCTTTACATCTGAGTACCATGTTGACTCAGCTAGAAATTAGTTTTGAAGTGCCTATAGCTATAGCGTTTACTTTCTATTACATTATCATATTCAACTCCATTTCTAGTCATATTGATAAGCTTCTAAAGCCAATAATAATGATTACGCATTTTTTTACATGAATCTTGCAGCCCACAATAACTTAGCTAATTTAGGTTGCCACCTTAAAACCGAATTACTGGTGTGCTTTAGTGCCAATACAGTTACTCAGGTCAAATCCAACTTTTCACAGAAATTGCTTGATAATTAGTCAATCTATTGATTACTAAACCAGTTTCAAAATTTCCATCATGGAATTTTGCAAATGAATAGCACACAGGGAAGAAAATGATGACGTGGTTGGCACTTGGTCAGGTTTCATAACTTAGGCTCTTGTCAGAGCTCGTATATATATAGCACTTTCAAAAGGACATGTTAAACTAATTGCCTCACAACTTGGTGTGTATAATTTCAGGGCCGACGTCATTTGCTTCGTCCCCGTTGAGTTGGCTGATATGAACACCTTGCCGAGGACGACAATGCCGGCCAGGAGATCTAGTAACGGCCATCTACAATTCGTTAGGACCCACCCGGAACGACTCATTACATATTCTGCTGGGCCTCAATCATCCGCTACTTGCCTACTAGTCACGTCACGCTAGTTGCAGCGCAGTATCACCGGTAAGATTTAATCAATAACTACTCTTACCAGTCACTATTCAGTTCATTTTTGATAAGGAAATCCCAGGGTTCCTAACCAGTCAGTTTCTGCATGTATTGGTGCTCTAAGATAACAAATGCATGGCGAAGCATCGTTTACAGTCAGACCTACTTGTTAGATAGTAGTTGGGGGCAAGAAAAAGTTGCCAGTAGTTGTCAACCCGTGGTTATTAGTACTGATAATTCAAGATTTGTTAGCTTTTTGCATCTACAAGTAACAACTGAAGATTACAACTACTACTGTGATTTGATTTTATCATTTTATATTCGATCAGTTATCGTTGTGCTATACCTTGAGACTGGTAGTAACTTATATTCACACACTCCATACCAACACCCACATGAACAGTTCAGCGTTTATAATTCGGGTAATTATTTTCCCTGTATTTCGTAGATGGGGTAGTAGTAAGATGAAACGCATAGGTGTTTAAATTATAGCGTGGTAACCATGACATAGGCTGGAATAAAAACGAAATTCACAGTCAAACGATCTGTTTAGCAATGACCATAGGAAGATCTGGACTTCCAACTATGGAATTATCAACCCTGCTCACCGTGTGTATGTTATCATCTGTTGGAACTGAAATCTGATATTTGAGAGCTGCCGTTCACATGAACGAGACTCAGGACATGCATGTCCATCCTTGTTCTAATAAAAAGGACTGGCGGATTCTGTACTTGGAAGTTGGAACAGAGCAATGTTTCTGTTCATGCAATATTGACAGAAAATACTAGACTTCGACACTCATGGTCATGTCAATGGGATTATTGACTGACCTGGTATGGATGTGCAGGAGTACTCTTTCTGGACTCGCGAGTAGTTTCTCCGTTAGAGGCATGAATTCAGAGCAGCTTTTAGTGACTTGTGCCGCAGCGATGGAGCAGAACGACGTCCATACAGTCAAGCAAGCGGTGTCTGCCCTGCTGGAGATATCGTCTGTCGATGGCGAGCCCAGCGAGAGAGTCACGGCCTACTTCTTACAGGCGCTTCTGTGTCGAGGTGGCTCCATGCTGGACCCCAGCTTTCTCTCCAGAACCGATCTCAATTCCTCCCATGGTACGTAGTACTACACATCTTGCTACGTACTCCTCTTTCAACCCAAGTCTAGCTCTTAAACTATTCCACCTCAATCCAGATGTCTTCAATTGGCATCTTCATTGGTCAAATTCATCATATCTCTTAAACAAATATCATTACCACACTAATGGAAATTTTTATCAATGTGAAACCTACATAGTTATATTTTTGGTAGGATGGCGGCTTTAGCTGGAGACACTATTAACATGTTAGCTTGGCAATGAAAGCACTACTAATCCCCATAAAAATGAATTTTTGCATTATTGGCCCCCTCCAATTTAACCTTGGATTAGTATGGCGAGACTGCTGTAGTATAAATAATAAAGCTCTGTTAACAAGGGTTCCAAGTGTTGAAAGGACTAAACATGCCATTCAATCCAAGAACCCCTGTCGATTTGAGCTAGCATCCCTAATACTTGTAATAATATATCTCATTGATTGTCCTCCTTACTGTTAAGCAAGATCACGTACAATCATGAAAGTTGTTTCCACAAACTTAGAAGTTGAAAGTACAACCTCCATTGTTTCAGCACCTTATTTCTCTTCACAAATTAAGGGTCTGCCTTCACATCAGAGTATGACTATTGACTGTAACAAACATGTACGTAGTTCCTGAATCTTGCTGCGACTTATGAGTAGCAGTGTCAATTCACGAATGGCCACAATAGACTGGAGATCTGATGTGATATAGTTTAAATTTTACTGAAAGAGTTTCCAGAGTTTGGTAGATGGATTTAGGTATGTTTATGAGAGCGTATCAGCGAGAAGTAGTATTGGATCAGGAGTTCAGGACTGGATGAACTTGGGGGGGGGGGTTCGGATGGGCGACAGATCGTTATGAATACTGAAAGGTTTAATTAATAATTGTTGTCATAGGGTATTCATATCTACACAAGAAACCAATATGATTGAGTGATGTCACAGAAGTGCAGTGGATGGAGAGGAGGTGGAGCCTGAAGGAGCTAACACGCTTCGTTGACGTCACGCCGTACTTCCGCTTCGGCTACATAGCAGCCAACGGAGCCATGCTGGAAGCGTTCGAGGGGATGGAGCACATCCATGTCCTGGATTTCAGCACCACGCATGGCATGCAGTGGCCCACCTTCATCGAAGCACTAGCAGACCGCGCGGGCGGGCCACCGCACCGCTTCCGCCTCACGCTCTCCAGCGCCGCTCTGCCTATCGCCCCGCTCTTGCAAACCACCTACGAAGTGATCGGCCGTTACCTCAGCAACTTCGCCCGTCTCAACAACGTCCCGTTCGAGTTCAACGTTCTGGCAACCCCACTGGAGGCTCTCCTATCCGCCCAGGACTTGGACCTGCGCGACGGAGAGACGTTGGGCGTGAACTTTTCCATCCGGTTACACTACCTGGCAGACGAATCGGCAGGCGTAACGGTCCCTGCACAGGGATCATCGTCACAGCAGCTATGTCCGCGGGATAATCTCCTGCACCTGATTCGCACCCTGAACCCCGCCATCTTGACCTTGTATGAAGAGGACTGCGACGCCACCTCCACCGACGTCGTGTCGCGCGTCGAAAACGCTTACGCGTACGAATGGATGCCGTTCGATTTCATTGCGACGTTCTGGGCCTCTCAACACAGTGAGCGTCAGGAGTACGAGAAAAGCATCGGTCGGAGGATTAACAACATTGTGGCTTGTGAAGGTGAGCGCCGAATCCAGCGACTGGAGAGCAAGCGGCAGTGGATACAGCGCCTGGGACGATTGGGGTTCCGGGCGTTGCCGGCCAGTGAAGACGTGCTGTCGGCACTGCAGGATGTGGTGAATCACCATAACACTGGGTGGGGGATGAAGCATGACGAAGACGAGTGCGTGCAGTCGTTGCTTTGGAAAGGGAACAGCCTCACGTTTGCTTCTGCCTGGGTTCCTGCTCGGTAGCAATCAGTAAATTAACATTCACACCAGATTCAGTGCATGATTCTACCGCAACTACACCTCGGATACATGGTATCCGATTTTTTTTCCAGGCCACGAGAACATTGAGAATCTGAGCGTGAAGATGAGCCAGTAGTAGTTCTGGGCCTTCTGGCCATGCAGGGAATTGATCAGGCTGGTTCTCACTTGCTGAATTTTGACTTCAGGAAGTTTTTTCCCTGTACTAACTAGCCTGATTGAATTGACTAGCTGGAATTTCTGGATTTGCGCCTTGTTCTTGAGGCACGTTCGGGTGGCTATCACGGCCAAGTTGCAGTATGAAGTAATCAAAATGACCATACCTCGCTTCAGCAGTTTTACTTGGGGGTGGCATCCTCGTTTCTAGTGGCGGAGGTTATTGTTTTCTCACCAAAGCAGACGATTGAGCTTGGTCCAAGGATACTAGGTGGAGATGAACTATCCTCAAATTCTAGTAGGAGTCGTAGACTCGTAGGACTATAATTGTCAGAAGCTCATGGCACCAGCAAGTTCAACAAAACTCAGCTTTCACTGGCTAAATGACATTTAAAAGTGCCATTTCCAAATCTTTGATTGTCACTACAACAGCCTAGATGATGAATCCTGTTTCCGGCATTCTCTACCAGTCTACCTTAGTATGAAAAAGACTGAGATCCTCAACATTTGGTAATGATTCCTGAACACTTGATAAGGAATACTGAGCCCTCAGTAAGGAATGAGCAACACCTTATTTTGCAAAATTGAATTGGCTTTGGACAAAGTTCAGTACAGCGACTTCAAAAAATGAGTCTATGTGGGTATTTGGGTCAGAAAAGTGACATTGTAGAGAGTATGAATTGTAGAGAGTATGAAAAATCAAACCAAAAAAATTTAAATACAAAAGTTTGAGAGTATGAGGTAACACATCATCTCAAACAAATTGAAACAATATTGCTACTAAATTTAAAAAACACACAATGCTAAACTTGACTATGTACATAGACTCATTTATTGAGGCCAATATTCTTACAACTTCAAATGGGTGTAGAATTTAAAGAATTTGTGTTTTTGGTGATTTTTTTTGTGGTTTCTCTTCTTGTCTCTTGTATGACATATTGTATAGTGTAGAAAGTAAAATTGGCATGGTGAAGCCAATTTCAAAGTAGAAAACAAGAGATATTGGTGCTCTTATGATGAAAGATAAGAGTACAAAAGAGATTGCAAAATTTCTTGGTTTCTCACAAAGTACATTGAATAGAGTGAAGAGGAAAGTTTGTAGTAGCTTAGAATTGCCAAAAAAGATGCCCCAAAGATTTTTACTATTTCAGAAACGCAACACGTAGTATGTTTGGTCATGGTTGGAGGGCTAGAAATGACATCACAATTAGTAAAAGTATTGAAAGAGGGTAGAGAGGTAGGGTTCTGTCACAACACATTGTAGTAGGCTTTGAGAAATGCGAGATTGAGTGCTAGTGAGAAGGTGTCAAAATCTTATTTGTCACGGAAACATGTACTCACTTTGCAACAATTCACAAAAATTAGACAATAGAGAACTGGATGGAAGAGATTTTTTTAGTAATAAGACAAAAGTAATTTTTTTAATGCAAATGGGACTATGGGAGGACCTAGTGTTGGGTCAATGGCAATGAAAGTTTTCTTGATTGTAGAGTGAAGCACACAATGAAACATGGTAGAGGGTCTTTGATGCTAGAGAGTTGCATGACATCAAGAGGTCTAGGTGATTTATAGAGGGTGGATGGTCATTTAAATGCATAAGACTATATTTGGATCTTTCATGGAGATTTGTACTTGGATTTGGAAAGATTAAGGTTTTTCAACATTGATGGAGTATTTGTGAGCATGATAATGCTCCTATTTATAAAGCAAAGATTGTTCAAAAATGATTTTAAGAGCATCTATTTACTATTTTAGAGTGACAAACTCAATCTCAGAATCCAAATCCAATAAAACATGTTTGGGAAATTTTCAAACACTGTTTGAATTCCTACCCAACTCCTCAAGCGGATTTTTTACAATTATGGGAATATGTGCAAAACACTTTTAGAGCCATTACTACAAAACAATATGGGAGGTTATATACTAGCATGCCAAGTCAAATTTTAGTTGATTTGGTTGCTTGTGACAAGTAGACAAAATTTTGATCTCTTTGTATATATTGCCTCAAAAAATGAGTATATATATATAGTCAACTTTAAAATTATGTATTTTTTAAACTTAGTAGCAATATTTTTTCATATTTTTTGAGATGATATGTTACCTCATGCTCTCAAACTTTTGTGTTTGAATTTTTTGGGTTTGATTTTTCATACTCTCTACAACGTCACTTTTTTGACCCTAATACCCACATAGACTCATTTTTTGAAGCCGTTGTATCTTCACATGTAAGAGTATGTCAAGATTTTCAAATATCTCACTAAGGTAGCGTGCTCTAAAATGGTTCATGCTCTAAAATAGTTTACATGCTCAAATGTCTTGATTTTGTACATGTTTTTTCATAGGCTTCAACAATGTACAAGTAGTGTGCATTTGAGGAGGTGAACCATTTTAGAGACCTATGACCTTTCCACTTCAAAATTTCAAAACTAATCCCATAAAGCTCCAAAAAATTTGAAATAACTTGGGTTAGATGTCAATATTTTTTATCTTTCAAGGAAAATTTATTGGAAAATCTTTCAAGAAGTTACACCTTCCAAAAATTTAGTTTCAGCCATGGTGGTCACATTGGGTTGCTCGTCTACTTGCTTGCCCGTATGACCAAAGTGTTTGATTGAGATCATGGTCCGGCTGGTGAAGTCGACTCATAGTTGATTTTAAAAAATGGTACAAAATGATAAAAAAACATACTTTGTACATGCTAGTGACATTCATTGTTGCCAATATGAAGTCAAAATGTGGATTCAAAACCATATCACGTAATAAAAATGAAAAACTATAATTTGATTCTTCTATTTTTAAATCAAAACCCTAAAGATGCCCTAAAAAATGTGAGCGGACAAACATGTCTGCTTGTCCGTTCCAGTTTGTCTGCTTGTCTATGCTATCTGACCACCTCAACTTGCCCAAAGTACAACGTTGGTTTCAACCTTTAGATGCTCCATTTATGAGCTCACTACCTTACTCTGATTTGGCCTAAACTGAATTTTGATTGACTGACTTAACATGGCACCAAATGGTACTCCCTCTGTCCCTCTAAAAATGCTCAAAAAAGTTACTTGCAAAGGAGTAACTAACGCCCATATTCATTAATTTGGGAATCCATGAACATTTTGGGAATTTTGGCCCTTTTTTGTTGGGTGGGCACTTGATTGTTTTTCAATGAAATAAGATACGTATCTTCCAAAAATACGCTCTTTATTACCCAAAAAGCCAAGATCAAGACCTATTTGTTGCACGAAATAACATTACTTCTAAAAAATTTGAGAGAAAATTCATTAACTAGGTTTAAGGTGACCTTGAACCTCTCCATGTTTAAGGTGAAGTACAACTTGGGAATCTGGTTTTCCCAATTTAATGAATTTGATGTTAAATGTGTTTTTAGTCTTTGTGCTAGTGACACATGCATTCTAGAATCAATAAGGCCAAGCTTGCTAGGAGAGGAATGCACTTTAAGGTAGGAGGTTCTAAAAGCATTTGGCTCTAGGAACCTCTTACATTTTGCAAAGAATATGTACAACTATCATTGATGAGTTAGGTAGGATAGTCAAATATGCTTATCCTATTGAACTCATCAATGACAATTGCACATATTTTTTGCAAAATGTAAGAAGTTCCTAGAGCCAAACGTATTTAGAACCCAAACGCTTTTAGAACCTTCTACCTTAATTGCTTAACTTGCCCCTATGAGATATTGAACATAACAAATGTTTTCTCAGTGTTTAAAATCAGCAAAAGGGAACTTTTTTGTGGTACAAGAAATGTGTCTAATTTGGAGTTTTTTAGAGGGGCAAAGGGAGTACTATTCTGCTACTTTGCAAGAAAGTTACAGCCTGCCAGTGAAGGAATGGACGCAGTCCCTGGTCCTCACTCCTCATTTCTCACTGTTGGGTTCAGTATGCACGGCTCTGCTGGGCAGCCTGTGCGACGACTTAATACAGAGTCTGTCTGCTTGCACGCCATTCTCATTGGGCTTGTGCCCAGAATTGCGGACTTGGGGTTCAGTACAACGGTAGTCGGTGTTGAATTCGTTTGTACCAAGCCTCTCCTCTTCTGAATAAGTCAAGAGACTTAGGTCAAATTTTTTCAATTTACAGTTTTAGTTTTCAGTGTAATTCTGCAGGCTGTATGAGTTTTGCAGGTCTTCTTCAGTGATTTGGTTTATGTGCATAGGTAGAAGTGTATTATGTGTCCAGTACAGAACTAGTATTTAGCCATTTGCTTATCCTTCGTTCAATCCTATCTCACAATAGAGAATTGAGTTAATTTTTTTCGTGCTTTTCAATTCAAAGTCCACTCTTTGTATTATCAAAATTCTGGATCCCTTTGTTCAGATTTTTTCTCTTACACAAAAACAATTGTATCCAGTTGGTTTTGAAGATTTTCTCATACTTTCGAGTAACAGAACATGATTTCATTAGTTACAAATCACACATGCACTTGATATGGACTTGAAGGCCCTCAAATTTGAGTTTTCTTCTTTTGGCAAAACCTAAACATTAGAATCCTGTTTTTAATTTTAATTATGCAAAATCAAGTCAATTTTGAGATTTTACAATCAGACATATAAAAAGAACCCCAAAATTTACAGTGATGGTGTTTTGTAGAAAGTCATTGTTGGTTTTTGGCAAGTTTCGGATACAAAACCAAGCAAGGCTTTAGGATTAATGACTTACAAACTGAGAAAAAATTGGATGATTGAAAATTCAATGATTGAATTTGTGTCTGTTTCGAATTTCATATAAGCACCAAATTTATTATTTTTCACTTGGATGTGCCTTCAATTATGCACTTGGCCCATGACTGATTGAAACGTCCAAAAATGATAGCTTCAATTTTTTTTGAAAGTTATGATGCGCCAAAAAGCTAAAACAAAGTTAGATGTGAAAATGGGAAAACTCCCAAATCTCAAAACAATTTCCAGTGTTCACATCTAGTTGTGAAAAAAATTCAATGCAAAATATACTTGGCCAAGCACAATTTTACAAAATTGTGAGTACAATTCTTTAGCTAAGACAAATATTATTACAAAATTGTGAGTACAATTCTTTAGCTAAGACAAATATTTTCATGGAGGATCTTATAACTGTGCACTCAAATTTTAATTTCAAATGAAAGTTACTTCATCATACTAATTAAAGATTGTGCTAAAAATTTGTGAAAATCATACTAAACTTAAAAAGGTGTAGACTTTCAAATGTAATGTTGTATTGACAATATGGTTAAAAACATATTTGAACTTAAAAAAACAATTGAGTGATAGTCATTTGATTTGGGTTTGCATTAGTTGCTTATTTTTAAAAAAAATTGAGATTGATAGGACAATGAAGAGTATACTTGGTAGATCCTTCACTATTGAATTATACTACTATAGGTTTTAAATAAGCTTAGAAAATATAAATACAAATATAACAAAAATACACTACTTTCATATATAATTTGATCTAAGTTTGAGACTCTATATAATTTATAACATGATCCAAAAGTCTTCACAATGTGATCACATGCGCACATTCTATAGTGCACATATTTTGCAATTGCAATTTGGTTAGAATCATGTGCCATTAAATTATTTTGTTCTTACTATAAATTTATAAGGTGAATATTTTTGAGGGAGAACTCAAGAAGTCATTGCTTTTTATAGCCTTAAAGGTGGCACATTGATTTTTTGCATGGTCATTTCATACAACAAAAAGTGTCAAAGTTAATAAAAATTTATTTTCTTCAAAGAAAATCAATTTTTTTAAACAAAAGCATTTCAAATCTACTTTTGGTGAACTTTTAAATCTCTACTTTAAACAAAACATTAGAATTAGAAATAAATTAGTGATGTTGCAGGCATTGGGAAAAAAGATGGTGCTATTGCTCAATACTTCATAAATTTGTAGATTTGAGTCATAATAGCAGTTCTTTGAAAATTTTAAGATAACAAGAAAATTATGTATTTTGTCTTGGTTGCATTCCTAAGAATTAAAATAGGATGTATTTAGAATTGGACTTTTTTGCACAATGAGCTAACAAGCCTTATGTTAGAAGGAAACTTTGAACTAACTTTTTTGGTAATTGTAATAAATGTGATTAAAAATTTGTATCTTTTAGACCAAATCAAATTTCTTTAATAAAAAAAGACAATAAACTTTAATTGTTACAATTGATGTTTTCCCGAATTTTTCATATCTTGCACTTCTATGTTTTTTTTTGAAATTCATGCTAATTTTCACCATTACTTTTGTTGTGAATCACTAGTAAGTTAGAAGCATGGAATTGTCAAGTAGGAATCCATCTCTTGAATCCATCTCTTGGAGCTTTAGTAGTTCCAAGGAGTTTCCATTAGAAAAATGAAATTTTTATTGGCAAAGTTCCCTTTGTGAAGAACTCCAATAGATTAAAATCAAAATTATTTGAACAATGCATGAATAAGTTACAAAATAGGGTCGTAATGACAAGTCTAAATTCCTAAATTGCTTTTGAACCATGACTGTTGCACACTTTGCACCTATAATGTATATCATAAAAAAAAATTTACATATAATAAAAAACCTAGAGTTATTGCACTCCCTACAAAGTTACAAGTCATATATATTGTGAAAAAGTTTACTTTATAACTCAAAGTCTTTTCAACTCATGGAGAAAGGACCTTAGCAAAGAGCTTCCTACCTTGAACCCTTCTTTTTTTTATCATGCAATAGCACCTTCAAATCAAATGCCTAAACATAAGCACTACACCAAATTCTTTTTGTATCAAGTGAATTATAAAATGACAAGTTATGAAAGTCCCTTAAATTTGAAATTCCTAGTTCAAGAGTGAGGAGGCATGATCCTGATTGTGTTACCATGATGGAAAAGGAGAAATGTTATGGATCATTTACACAAGTATTAGGCATATGCAAAAATAGAAGCAAGCATTCTTTTCCATTAAATGCATAAACTCCTTGGCTAGAACTTAAGCTTGAGCTAAAATATGAGGGAACTCACAAACACTATAAAGCCAAAGCACAAGCAAGAAACAAGAGCAATAATGCAAGAGGTCATTGGCATGTGAACAAAAGATAATTGTCCTAAGCTATTGATGTTTGTACCATTACCAAATTAATAAACAAAACTTAGAAACAAAAGCACATGGTGTAAGCCTAGCTAAGAAAGCATTATGAATCTAACTACAAACATTGCTTGTTGTTTAAAAGGTACATTCAAGTACGGTCAAAACAACAACCAAATCAAGCAAGACATGATGTTTTGTCATGATTAAGCACAGAGAATGAATGCAAAACTGTGCCAACATATGTCATACAACAAAGTGGTCAAACAAATCCTTTATAACATGAATGATGTACTTAACTACCTACAAAAAGTTCATATAATTGTGAACTTTCCATGTCCCCAAACATTTAGAGATCTTCCCATGCTTTGGATACGTATCCCAATTTTTTGCATATATCTTCTAATTCAAATGTATCTCCCATTATTTTGTAAATTTCTTTCAATATTTTTAAAACCAAGGTAGTTTTTGGATTATTGCTTATGTACTTTGAATAGTCCGTAACTAGAAGTTAAATATGGCAAATGAGCAGAAAGCAATGAAAAAAAGAGTCGGTTGTATAAGATGAACACAAAAGTGAACAATTAGTGTCCAATATATTACCAACACACACAAAAGCAAAAGAAGTTAAGATTGACCCTAACTCTCGTGTATACGAGTATACGACCTTTCAACGAATGCTATGCTGTTTGCATCCTGAAGAGGTGATCAAATAGAGTTCTTGAAAAAAAAAACACAAGGGAAAATCTGATGGATACCCCTGAAGTTTGTGATATTTGTATAAATACCCATGTTTTTGGAGAAATTGCACAGATATCCTTAGATCATAATTTTTAGGTGTTAGCTATGTTGTGCAAGTCATTTTCTTTTTTTTCTTTGTGCACATGTTGTTTCTTTTTTATTTCATTGCATTCTTTTTTCAACATTGATCACAAAAGAAGTGACAAGCACAACAAATAAATGCCTAAAACTTATGATCCAAGGACATCTGACTGCAATTTCTCCAAAAACAGAGGTATATATACAAATGTTGCAAACTTCAGGGGTATCCATAAAAAATTTCCCATAATACAAATGCTACCAAATCGACACCAGACCTCGCATCTTTGGCAATAAGTCTCCACTAAATTATCGCCACCAGTGCTCAACTCACTGGTTCCCAGCACTCACATCTCCATCTCCAAGAAGGGAAACATAAAGCAAACAAAATACAAAAAAACAGAGCTTTGCATGAAACTCGAAGGAACTCCCTATGTCGGCAAATCACAAATGCATAGCGACCTCTGCTCAATCACATGACCAGCTGAACTGGCGAAGTCTGAGGACAGGCTCGTCAAGAGAAAGTGCAACCCAAAGTGGATGATCTTCGACAGATTTTACATAGATGGATGAAGGAGAAGAATAAGCTTAGCCCTAGAGACTCCTGTCCAGCACGAAAAGAGAGTCGAGTCACTTAATACAAACAGACATGCATTTGCACCGAACTGCTAGCCTGGTATCGATCAGTCTGCCCGCTCCATGGCTAGTTTCTGCTCCACGGAAGTTTTCGTGTTGATTAAAGATAGAGACTTTGTGACCGTGGACAGAGGAGCTAGAAGTTATTTAATAACCAGTAAGTTATGGAAGGGTGAAGGGGGTGGATGCGATTGATCAGGGCTTGGTGAGAGACGAGAAGAAGAGCGTGGTGCCAAGGCCGGAGCCTTCGACGTGGAGGTCGAAGTGCTTGTAACGGAGGAAGAGCTCGGCAACAAAAGCGCGCGACATGGTGACGACCAAGTTCTTGCCGGCGCACTGCTTGTTGAGCGTGGACGGGTTTTGGGTCTCGGGCCCGTTGGACCAGAAGACATGCGGCAGCAGCTTCTCCCCGTCGGCGCCCAGGAAGCGGCGCGGTTGATACTGGTCGGGGCTGTCGAACACCATGCCATCATGCATCACGTAGGGCTGGAACCCGAACAGCATCTCGCCCTTCTTCACCTGCTTATCACCACACATCACCACCGTCACCACGCATCCACACACCCCCGTCTGTTCTCAGTATCGACGTCCATCGCCATAGCCAAAGCGGCAGCAGGGTAAACACCATATTAAGTAATCTGCGCAAAAGGTACTTTTTGGGACTTATAAAGGTTTTAGGTGATCACCTAGAATCAAGTTCCAGCATTTTTTTGGGTACACGTGTCCTCTCATCTCTTGAGAGGAGGAATTCGTGCGGGAAAAAAATTTAGTGGCTCAAACTAAATCTGATACCTTTGAATCTAGTCTAAGGTAAATTTTTGGGTTTAAGGTGGAGTACAATATGGTACCTCCCTTTTGCCAAAATTACTTAATGGTGTTGGTAGTGTTCACATCCACAAGGTGCTTACAACATGCTACAGTGGTACTCAGTGTTCTTTAAACTAGCTAAATTTTGCAAAATTGCTAACAAATTTGTATGCAGCTAAAATAAAATGGAAACTTCCTAATGTTAAATTTTAAAAAATTAGCTTTTTAGCAGTGATATTAGCCACTTGTGCTAAAAGTGAAAATCATATTTGGGAGCACTACAATACTTGGTTAACATCAAGCTTTGTAACAAAACTGATTGGATAGGATCACAATTCCACTCCCCTTTTGTCTAGAACGTGTATTATGAGTTTGATTACGGTCAAGTGCTTGCGTACAATCAACGCTTGTATTTTGTCAACGCCCATTGTAACTCATCAACTAGAAAAATGTTTGGTTAATGAACAAGAAACGCAAGTGAAAAAGCACCTCCAAATTTGCAACCACAAAAACTAGGGAAAGCAATGCAAATGAAGTACTTGTTTATGATCAATATTTGGATATTAAGATTAATGTTTTTTCTAGCCCAAAATATCGACCTTATCCAAGCACCACTGTAAAATGGCACACTAATTGATGCTGTTCAGATATGTTACAATTGGAGTTGTACCGGTTCATTTGTATCTGAAATCTTGGATACTGCTCATCTCTCATTGTCTAATGGCTTTGATCTCCATAGAGAACTTCATTTTTTATTTCCTGTTTTTTCATACTCAAACTGGTTGATATTTCCTGATGTTAAACAATTCTTGTTAGTGCAAAGATTCGGGTAATATTTGTACCTATAGATTAATTGCAAAAAATATCAAAGTAAAATGGTCGTCCATACCCATCTAACTTCCTTATGGAAATCAAAGGCATGTTATTGGTACGACTAATTCAACTTTTGTTCCAATGACATTAATGATGTTGTTTCAATGCATTACAGCCACATTGCTCTTACTTCTAGTTTTAAAAAAACAAGTCTTATTTGTATTATACTCAACAATTACAACCTGCAACTTATAGAGCACTTGTCACCATTTGTTGATCATTTTGAAGATGGGAGTGTGTCATTGACCAACTTGAGATATAGATTTCCTACAAATGATAGCATATTATATGCAATACCAAATCTAGATTATGATTCTCACAACATCTCAATTTCAAGTGACAACTTGTTCATAAAGTTAACAAGATAATGCTCATTCTTTAGTGTAAAACAAATTTCCTTTTTAGATCCCTTTGCAACAATTTGTGCTTGTCTTTTTAGCAATAAGCATGCTTTTTGGTAAAACAAACAACGTAAAATAAAAAAAATTGTACCAATTACGTGTACAATCCCATTCTCAACAATGACAATGGGAATAATCTTGTTATCCACTTATGGTTCATCACTAGAACCTATAAGATTTATCCTCCAATACAATTTTTGAAAATGGACTTATTTCACTAATAAAAAACAAGCATAAACATTTGGTCCACAATAACTATAAATGGGCCACTATGATTATGAAATGACTTGCTTATAACATTGTAGACATTTAAAATCATAATGAACTTGTCATCTATAACACCATTTTTATAGGTGATTACTTATTAATACTTCTAGCATCATATCAATCTATATTTGAAATTTGAACTGATAACTCAAATTGCAAAGTTTTTCCCTCAAAGTTGACTTCCATGTAAAAAATCAAAACCAACGACACATGATTTCTAGAATCAGTATACCGTTTACCAAATGTGTGTAAAATCTCCAACTTTGATGTTGCTGTTTGGGCACCTAAATTCCATGCAAAAAGTACCACATTTGTACATGTTGCTAGCTTCTCATTATTAATGATATAAAGATTAGTAGCAACAATGGTACCTTATATGGGCAAGGCCAAGCTTGATAGGAGAGGAATGCTTTTTAATTGCTTAACTTGTCCCCATGAGATCATTGAACATGACAAAAGCTTTCTCAACAATTGAAGTTAGCAAAAGGGAGCTTTTTAGTGGGACAAGAAATATGTCTAATTTGGAGCTTTATATTGGGACAGAGGGAGTACAATCTAGAGTTAAAAAAAGGAGGGGTTAGGTTTACCTGGAAGGAGTTGAAGTGATTTTCGATGAAGAAGTCGGTTTTGGCCTGGGCGTACTGGTACGGCACCGGGGGCCTGAACCGAAACCCCTCATAAACCACCGATTTCAGCAGCGGCATATTTTCCAGCGCCGTCGGCGTCACCGTCCCTCCCGTGGCCGCAACTGCCGCCGTGACTTCGTCGTGAAGCTCTTGCATGAGCTCGGGGCCGCACTGGGCAATGTACGCTGTGAGCTGCGGGAAGAAGATGTTGAACCCGCCGTACGCATTGAAGCTGAGCAAGAACAGCAAGTTGGCTATGGCGTCGTCACGCTGGATGCCCAGCTTTGCCGCTTCCGCGAGCTCATCAGTGGCGTACGTGTCGATGAAGTCGTGCAAGGCGTCGTACTGCTTCTTCACCAGGGAGAACGGGAGCGGGATGGTGTGCAGCACCTCTTCCACCGCGTGAGGGAGCCCCGTCTGACCAGCGATGGGGACCAGTTGCGGTCCCGCCCAAGCGCTAGCAAACGGGCCTCCGTTGCGTCCCAAGCTGGCCTCCCCGGGCGCCGCGGGATCACGATGCACCACGGAGCGCATGAGGAAGTTGAACGCGAATTGCTGCACCTCGGCGGACAAGCTCGCCTTCTCCCCTTTGGCAAGCGCGTCTTCCCACAACGCCATCGACTTCTCGATCTCGGTGTGGAAGTCCGGGAGAAAGCTCCGGCCGTTGCGCTTGATCAGGTCGAAGCACCACTGCTTTAGCTTCGCGTGGCGCTCCTCGCTCGGGTCTAAGTAGGACAGCACGCGATGCCCGCTGGTGAAGCTCGTGCTTGGCATATATGTTCCTACGAAGAGATCCCGCTTCTCGCACTTCTCCACGTCGAAGAGAATCGGGAAGCTCTTCTGATCCAGCACGCAGATCACTCGGGCGTCTTTTGCTAATGGCGGACCTGGCGGCATGTTGACTCGGAACACCGTGCTGTTGTACTTCTCCACTCTGCTTTGGTAAAACTTCTCCTCCCCCTGGAACCAGAAATAGTCGAGGCGGTCCTTCAATGCTCCGATCAAGGGTAGCCCATAGTCGCCTGGAATGGAGCGTAATGGAAGATTGGACGCCGGCCCCCCCGCGGCCTTTTGGGATATCGGCAAACTCGACGCCATGATTGTTCACACACTCTGGCCTAAATCAATGCACACACACACAATACGAAATCAATCGTCTGCAATGCATGCCCATACTCTGCACCCTTTCAACCATACCCTGAATTCCATTCTTGTAGCATCCAAAATGCATTACCTACAAATTATCAACTTCGGCTATGGCAGCACGTACTCTGCCCCAAACACGAATCCTTCCAACATGAGAATCTTAACATCAGATCAACACGAGTAGTACAGTACAGTTATTCTGGAACACATTACCTTGGAGTTTTCAAACCGTTTGATAATTTAGTGATCACCCCCGTGGACAGGCTCAAAAACTATCAAAGTTGCCTCTGTTATATATGTGTGTATTATATTCTGGAGGGCGCCTCTAATTACTATTTCCGAATCTGCTTCCGAGTGATGGTACTCAGTGGTCCCGTTGGTCGACAGAAAATATCAGATGTACTAACTTACTGATACGACAGATCGACGAGCCTACAACTGGTCAAACAGTGGGTGCGGATCCACAAGCCAGCACAGATCGGGTGAGCGACGCACGCCGAGCACCTTTCTGATCGTCGACATCCAGTTCCTGTCAGCACGACGATTGCACGAACATATTATTCTAGTCGAGAGTACCTTTTTAATTGGTTGATCGAACAATGGCGACGGTGAAACTAGTCGATCATCGATACGTCCAAGACTGTGGCCGTGTGAGGATGCGTGCAAGTTGTTCTGCTGGTTCAACGCACTCGGCTGGGGTGCAGAATTACCAGTTAGAAGGGGTCCAGGAATTCTGTCCCTACTGGAGCAATGGCGCTCATATTCCCTGGGAAAATAAAATGGTTGAGCAGATGCGGAAGATCGGCGTGAGTCAATTACAGAGGTCTGACCCAGGGTTTTTTTTCTTGGCGAATTGCCTCAGATTTTCACGAATAACTTTCAGTCCCTCCAGATTTACTCGAATAGGGAGGGGACAGCAAAGCATTCGTTCGCCAAGAAAAAAACCCTGATCTGACCGCCTACAAGCTCGGATTACCTGCCGAAACGGCGATTATGCAGACATAGCAAACGTGTGGGGTACGGGAATCAGTGGGGATCGTCAGCTGTGCCGCCCGCCTTGTCGTTGGTCCGACCAGGCGACGCAGGTGCATTGACCCAGCTCCCGAAATCCTCCTGAAAATCCTCCCCGAAATCCTGCTCTGCTTGTACTTGTAGCGTACCTCTTTAATATCACATCTCATAAGTTACTAGACTCTCACTGGACCCTCATCAATTGGTACCCAGCGCTTCTTCTTTTTTTTCCTTCTTTTTTATATTCAGCTTGGAGAGTGCCACACACACTCCCTTTGATGTGTGCCTCCTGTGCAGAGTTTTTTTTGTGTGTTTTTGTCAATGTAGACCGACTCGCACCACAGAATGCACGCAGGTAAGTGAACCCCTGAGGGCCCTTGGGCTCTGGAGATACAGTACCAAATATAGTTGCAACCAATATTCAGAAATTTGAATCAGTTGAACGTTAAGTGTTACAATCATACATATTGAGGGGTTGTATGATGGTGGGTGCATAAAAATATTTGGAAAACCCTCATAGCACCTCAGATATGTTTGTACATACGGCCACAAAGGGTTTTCAGGCCATTCAAGGGTTAATCCTTCAATGCCTATGGGGCTCTTGGATACGGCATCATATTCTAACAATATCCTAGCATTCCTCTCGGTATTTTGGGCTACCAAAGGTTGACCTGAAGGCACATTTGCAGCACATATCACTTCCTTTTACATTGTCACGTCTAATTCCACCTTGAACATCCTTGAATACATCGTATACAAAAATAAAGATATGGCCACAGAGGGCCTTCTCGGCATTCAGGGGTTAACCCCTAAAGGACCAAGCGGCTATTCAACAACCACTTGGGAACTCGGGTAGGGTCATATGAAGTTAATTTTTATTGGACGTTCTCAAAATTGTTGCACAAAGTGCAAATATGTATCCCCCCAAGTGCAAATCTAATTTTCTTCCCAATTAGATGCCCAGTTCAAAAGTTATGTTGCCCAAAAGAAATTGGGCAGTTCAAGCAGTTTGAGCATTTTTGGAGAATCTTATGCTAAAACTCTCATCAACTTTTGAAATTTGGCAAGTATGTAACTAAAAAAATATGGTGTACAATTGTCAAAAAAAAATTTGAGCTCTCACATCACATTTTGAAGGGAGTCAAACTTTGTTAACTATGTTCAAGGCAGTTTCAAGAAGAAAAGAATTCCTCTAACTTCAAGCCCTATTATATTTCAATCTATAAATCCAAAGCTCTTGAAACTTTTTTTCACATATTTCAAATGTTTGTCTCCAACTTTTCATTGTTCAAATTTCAAACAAAAAACTTCCACATTACACAAGAAATCATGAAAGAATGACTAATGTATTGCCAATTCACTAGACCTCCTTGCATGGGAGGGTGATTTAGAATAAGCCAAACTCTATATTTGCATCTGAAATTTTTAATGAGTGAACTTAACATCATATACCTGTGAATGGTTAAAAATCTCAAATTTGTGTAGAGTAAAAATTTTATTCTAGGAAGGCTCAAAGTGTGTTGACCTTGTTTTGCAAGAATAAAAAAAAGTTGTTTTCTCACTTTAAACATTACAATCTTACAATCCGCGTTGTCATATGGGCTGAATTTTTTTGTACATGTTGGTTTATTGGTCTTACAAACTTTTGTATGGTAGAAATTGAGAAAAAAGGTTTTCATTTTTTATTTTGGGAAATGCACTAAAATTTGGCAATTTTTGAGATTTTTTCTCAAAAAACACCCTTGGTCCTTTAGGGGTTAAAGAAAAGTTGGCTAAAATTGGAGTGAATGAACAGTTTGTGCATGTTCATCCAACAAACTTACTAATCTAAGTTACATTCATCCAAGATTTGGCAAACATGATGATGTTTGAGTAAGAGGGAATGTGACAATTTCATCCACTTTTTCACACAAATTTCTTAGTATATTGGTTGCCAGAGGCCACCTGAGGTAAGAATTAGGCAAAAATTTGCTAGAAAAAAGGACCATGCTCTTGTGGAAGATTTAGGCCGCTAGATGTGGAAAACCTTTCTCACAACAAAACATGAGTGGAAACCAGATATTAGGCTCGGCGTGGAAGGATATTCTTCACGCAGGTGTTGGTGTCTGGAAGGCAATGCACAAGGCAGTCAAAGACACAGAAAAGATAGTGCTCAGAGTTAGAAAGAGTGAGGAATGGTTGCCTCTGTAAAGTAGGTAGCTTAAGAAGTGACACTATAAGGGCTGATTTGACTTTTCATGGGCATTTATTTTGAGGCAAGAAGTTTTTCTAGTCTAATTTTTGAATAAAGAGAAATGGATGTCAAATGTAACATAATTTTATTGAAGCATTATTGAATTGTTGATGAATTTTTAAAGTTTTGTGTAGTAGGCACCTATCTGTGATGGATTTCTAGGTTTTCCATAAACCATTCCCCTACAATTTATAAAAAGATGAGGTAAAATCAAGGAGTGTGGTTGGCTATTGTAGTAGAATACACCTTTTCTCCTATGATTCTTAACCCCTAAATGTCAAAGCGGACAAAAAACATCCTTTGGCTCTGAAAAAAAAATTTGTGTTACAAAAAAAGCTGCTTTTCATCTAATTTTTTTTCAAAATTGATCATAAACACATGGTCCATAATCTAAGG
Organism: Ulota crispa; assembly: GCA_963920765.1. Lineage (NCBI taxonomy): Eukaryota > Viridiplantae > Streptophyta > Bryopsida > Orthotrichales > Orthotrichaceae > Ulota > Ulota crispa. The sequence continues at coordinate 10,065,456 of OY987244.1, read as the reverse complement.
CAAAAAATTATCTCATTTGATGCATTCATATTTTTAGGTAACCCAAATTATGATAAGATTCAAAAATACAATGTTAGGTCCCAAGATGCCCTTTTTGCAATTTTCATGAGTGCACGTTGCACAAGGCATTGTTGATTCTTGCAAATTTAAGAAATTATACTATAATTGTTGGGCACTGCAATGAACAATCTCATATCCATTTTTGTGCTACCTCTGGGACAATCTTCATGAGAGAGGACACAATATAAGCTACCTACCTTATTGTACTTTAGGGTTTGGTGTTTATCTTACACCCCACCACCACCTTTTTTTTTGCGGATTTTCATTACTAATTAAACCACTACTTGTGGAGTTGTGGGTCCAGGGATGTGACCTCATGTGCCTCTTCAAGACTCCCTCTGATGTCATGATACTCCACATTATCTATATAGTAGTTCAAGACACCATAAACCAACTAAATTTTGGCCAAAAAATGTTAAATGTTTGCCAACTTTGAATGCCAATTAATTTTTTTTGGTAAACAATAGTTCCAATTTATTTTTGTAACTTTTATCCTAAAGCCTTTATGCTTATAGTTACAAAAAAATTCAACTTATTGAAGGATGGTATAAATAGCTCATATGATTGTTAGTTTTTTGTTGCATTATGTTGTCTTGCACAACATACCGCCAAAAGAAAAAAACGCTATAAAAGATTATAAGAAAACCGTCGTTGACATTCTTAATCTTTTTTTAATGACACAAATTCTTGCCAAATATTAGATGTGAAATCCTTACTTGATTTCATTACCTTTAGGTGAGCCAGCGTCCACTGGGTGGACAATGAATATTTTCAAATGTTTTCAAATATACATACCAACAATTGTATGAAGGGGGTTGTACTAAGAAAATGAAGTAAATTGGTGTATGCTTAGAGTAGATTTTGTATATTTTTCAAATTGTGTGACTAACGTGATCATTGGAGGCTTCGTGACTTTTGTGCAAGCTTGTGCAAAAACAAAAATCACATGTTTGAATTCCTCTTGGACCATAATTTATTTTGCCACAAAAGTTGTAAGCTTACATACTTCATTCTCCCATGTACCTTAAGAGGTTAAATTATTTTTGGAGGCAATCAGCAAAAAGAATTACACAAAAAATGTTAAAATGAGCCAAACACGTATCAAAATTCAGTAGATCTTTACAGCGTTATCCATAAGCCTAAAATACTTTACAAAAGTAGCTGTCACATGTTAAGGTTTTTAACAATTTTGAGATACTGACAGTAGTCTAATACTCTATACTAGTAATGAAGGGGTGTCTGCTTTGATTTCCCTCTACTAGGTAGGGTGGATTATTCATAAGGCATGCTTTTGAGCGTAAATCTTATAAAAGAAACGTTGTTAATTAAAGTTCCTTTTTATTTTGATTTTCTTAAGAAAAAACCAAGAAGGAGTTGCCCTTGGTTACCTAGATTCATGCTTTTTGGACTCATGTAGAGTCACTTAAAAAATCTGAAGTTGGAATTTTGGGTTATTTAGGAGTTTTTCTTTGTTGACATATTCACTTGTAGTTCATCAAAAAAATCTAACATGGACTCTTGTTGAATATTTTAAGGGCGATGGCAATTTTAAGACACCCCTCCTGGCTAGCTATGTTTTTATAACATAAAAAGACATTCTCTATACATTTTGGACATATTTTTTTTTATAATTAGTTCATAGAATCTTTCAAAAATGTTTAGAATTTTGAGGCCTTGAGCAAGTGCTCAAGACGCTTTAGACCGTTGTATTGACTCCCCGCAATTATAAATGTTTGTTTGATGTCATTATCACTTGTAATATTTATCAAGTACCTTCTGGAGTGCAGATGTTATTATGTTAAAGGCATCTAGCTGGGTATACTCATGATTCATCAAATACATACTACAGTTTTACTTCACCAGTCTCTTATTGAATTGAATCACTCCACTTGTAAGGCTACAAACTTAGAGCCACTATAGAATTAAAAAAGACTTCAAATTGGCCAAAGAATAATTTGGTTTACTTTGTGGAACTGAAATATGAAAGAAGTTAAGTATATGCCAAACACTAGCTTGACAAATATAATCCATAAAGACCACAATGACGTAGAGGCAATTCTAAGTGTGACTTTTCTTAATAAGTGCAAGGTCCGCATCCAGTTTTCCTCATATTCGCTCTTTTTTGTGTGGACCTTAGGATAGAAAATCTCCTCTTCTTTTATCAACAAGGAAAATAGTAAAAAAAAATCCCATATTTTGAAGTTGATAAAATTTGTGTGGTCCTTAAAGGAGTTAGCCCCTAAAGGATGTTGCCTACCAAAAGTGTTGGCTGTATTCGTACAAAGACCATTTAATATTTGAATAAATGACTTTATGACAAATAACAACTTTCCCCAAAACATGATGTGATTTGACTTTTGGCTTAAAATTTGAAACTCCAATGGAATTCATGTGCTACCCAAAAACCCCATCTGTATACAACTAAGGAGAGCATATACAATACTGCAACATCCTCTAGGGGTTAATACAATACAAAAACATTTTAACTTGCACTAATATGAACATACTATCTATACATATAATAGATTTGATTTTTTTATAATAAATGTGTTTTATGTTTTGTTTGCCGGTCTAACTGGGGTACGTGTCACTCCACCAATGCCATACATGGCGATTGGGCTTTTGTTATTATTAAGCTGGTTTAAAAGCTGTTTGTCAGTCAAGCAAGCTACGAGTTGAGGGTAAAAAAGGAAAACCCGTTACAAGGGTAAATAAATGCGTAAGTAAAAAATGGCATGGGTCAAAAAATTAGTTGACGGTAAAAATACAAACCCCGCTGCATGGGTAAATAAATGCGTAAGTAAAAAATGGCATGTGTAAAAAAATGTGTGGGTAATAAACAGAAAATAAATAAAAATAACATGAATGATTATTATGTGGGTAAAATACTTGTGTAGGTAAACAATAAATAATATTTTTATGCATATATGTAGTAGATTAGGCTGTTTGTTGTTTTGTATTAGTTGCAGCGTAATGGAAACTTATGGGTAAAAAAACTTACTTATGGAAAAAAATGTTGCATGGGTAAATAGTTACATGAGTAAAAAATGGCATGTGTAAAAAAATTGCTTGGGTAAAAAACAAAACATATATAAAAATTGCGTGAATGATAACTATGTGGGCAACAGGGTTGCTAAATTGTGAGCTGCAAGCAATGAGCGTTGAGCGTTGAGAAGTGAGTGTTGAGCGATGTGCAAACTTTTCATGAAATTTTGAAATTTGAAATCATATTTCAAGAAGTTTCACATAATTGTAAGTAGACAAAAGTGATCACTATATGAATAAAAAAAAAGGATGATGATTGAAGTTCATCCATTGAAACAAACAAATGAAAAAACATATTGGATGAATGAAAACTAAAATGGATGAATGTAAATGAAAAGAGGACAACAAATATGATAAAAACCCATTTAAAAAGATAAATCACAAATACAAATCAAGACAACAGATTTTGTTTTTGTATTCTAAAATCCTCCTCAAAATTTGGAGCCCCAACTTTGGTGGTTTTGGATGTTGTAGAGGCCTCCTTGGAATCCAAGGAGCACTTTACAACATCCAAAATCACCAAAAGTGAGCCTCCAGATTCCGAGGAGGTCCAAGGAGCACTTTACAACATCCAAAACCACTAAAATTGGGCCTCCAGATTCCAAGGAGGGTCCTAGAACACAAGAAAATTATCCAAAAAAATATATATATATATATATTATTATTATTATTTTTCAAATGCCTCCTCGGATTCGAAGGAGGCCTCTACAACATCCTAATCCACCAAAATTGGGCCTCTAGATTTTGAGGAAGGTCCTAGAACACAAAATATTAATCCAAAAATAATAATAATAATAATAATAATAATACTAATCTATTTTTAGAAAACCTCCTCGGGTTCCAAGGACGGTCCTAGAACACAAAAAAAAAATCCAATATATATATATATATATATATATATATATACATATATACATATATAGAGAAAGCCTCCTCGGATTTCAAAGAGGCTTTTACAACATCCAAAACCACCAAAATTGGGCCTCCAGATTCTAAGGAGGGTCCTAGAACACAAAAAAGTAATCCGTAAAAAAAACAAAAAACAACTTTTTAGCAAAAAAGAAAAACATAAAAAAAGAAAAAGTTAAAGAAAAACATTATATACCCAAATTCTTTGTCGTTATCTCATTTGCTGGATGATACTTGGATGAATGATTGAATGAATATTTTTTGAACATGGATGACTAACATTCATTTTTCATCCAATCCAAAATTCTTTGCATGTGTGAAAAATATAATTTCACCATTTTTACCTTTTTAAGTATTATTTGGACATTAGAAGAATTTATAAAAGCCCTTTTCTTCCAAGTTTAATTAGTAATTTGTCAAATTTATTTGTTTTTTTATTACTTATTTTTGGCTTAATCTCACTATTTATTATTTAATTTTTTTTTCATAATAAAATTTGAATTTTCACTGCTCAAATCCAACTGCTCATTGCTCTATGCTCAATGCTCATTGCTCGTCGCTCACACCTTAGCATTGCTGTGTGGGCAAAAGAAATTTGTAGGTACAAAATAAGTAATATTTTTTTGCGTGAGAGAACAGTGATGTTCCTTTTATTGTGTGGGTAAAAATCTCTCTGGGTACAAGACAAAAAATGCTCTAATGCAAGGGATTGTTTGTGAAACAAAGACAAATATTTTATTACATGGGTAAAATTTGAAGTTGGAGTGCTATGATAAAAAGCAAGAATTATTTTCTTGCAGGAGAAGTATTTTGCATAATTGGGCTTGAAATGATTTTGCGTCCCATTGGACCGACGGGTGCGTATGACTTTTATCAAACATTCAAAATATATTATGGTGAGACTCATTATTACTTATTTATACATCTACTGTCTAAAGATCTTTGGAGATAGGTTTGAGTATTTAATGGATTGTTTTCCAAAGTGTGTCCATAGGACACACAGGTCGTACTAGGTACAAATATTATGGCCTCTGTAAATGCACTCATAGGATAAATCAGTGTCGTGTCGGGACAAATCTGCTGTATATTCTGCATTGAAACATTCAGAGAAACCGTATTGAAATCGGCAACACGGGAGAACTCTTTTATGCATGTTCTGGGCTTGTGTCCCTGGCCCCAATGATCTTCTCTTCGAATTTTTCTTAGAACATGATGAGAAGCTACTTTAGTTTGGAAGGAGACTGGGTAAAATGGGCTAAGTTTGGCACTTGGCAGAAAATTCAGTAAGTTACATAGCCCATGTCCAGATTGGGGCATCGGGTTTAGCGACTCACCTGCTGACTTTTGGGATATAACTTACAGCAGTATAAAGATCTGGGTAAATCTAAGGTAGGAGGCTCTAAAATGGAGCACCTTCTCAAATGTATTATGTTTGTTTATGTTGTCTTTCATAGCCCTTCAACAATGTATATGTAATGTATATTTTAAGAGGTGCTCCACTTTAGGGTCTTATGGTCTTCCCTATTTAAAATTTCATATCTAAGGTAGAAATACCATAAACGGTTACTGATCTCTATTTGGGGAAGTAGATTGTTTTGAAACCAACAATAGCGGGGATCTGAAAAAGATTATGAAACATTCTAAGGAGATGCTATTTCCTCGCATTTGATTGGTTCAAACTTGTTTCAAAACAAGGTTCTAGAGGTAGCCGTTTAAGGTGCACCTATGAAACAAGAATTGGCCCAAACCCTAAATCCACATTTATATTGCATAAAATATTCATTCTTGAGTAATTTTTTTTTTGCCCTCTTCCTTATCCTTGTTCCTCCATAAATTGAGCTTAATTTCTCAAACAATTCCCCATATCTTACAGGCTAAAGTGGCTTATTTTAACTGTTTATGGTATTTCTACCATAATTCCAGAATGTTCCAAAAAATATGAAATGACTTGGGTTTGATGTCAATTCTTCTTATCTTTCAAGGAAAATTTACTAAAAAAATATTTCAAGAAGTTCCCCATAACCAAAATTCAGTTTCAGCCCTTAGATGCTCCATTCATGAGCCTCCTGCCTTAGCTAAAGTCCTACCAACATTTTCGTATTGCTATCAACAACAAAAAATGTGGACGCTACAATGTTTTTTTCTTTACTTTCGGAAATTTCTAGCACCTCCAGTAGTGTTTTCAGCCACTTAACCCCTTATGCAGGTTAGCTGTTTAGAGACAACCACTGTACAAAATGCAAAAATGAATATAGTCCGCCATAAGTTTCTGCTAGAGTGTCGTATGAAGCTGAAAATTTTGATGAACACAGAAGTGTGAGACATGATAAAGTCCTCAAATTTTCACAAACTTTTGAGCTTTCATGGTACTTCAAATATTTTTTGTTTGGAGTCAGTACTTCAAATCCTTAAATAGTAGAATTAGTGATAACTTGAGCAGGCATGGGCTCTAAAATACAAGATCAGGTTGCTTTTTCTACAAGGCAGGCTTAGGATTGTGCATGTCAAGCCGTGCTTGTCAAGCTACAATTGGGAAGCGGTACCTGTTTCTCGGTTGCATGTAGAGGGGTTCTACCGGTTTAGGGAATGGGGTACATCAAGGGCATGCAACGTTGGGCCAATCACAAGTGAGTGCTCTAATATAAAAAAAACAATATTGCAATTACTAGACTATGAGTGTATTTTTTTTGGAAATTTTTTTAAAATTTTTTGTTCCCATAAATTTTTATTGATATTTTTTTGCTATCTTGGATAGCAAATATTATTGTTTATGGTTTTTGATGTTGGTGTAATACATTTGTTAAAGTAATTGTATTTTGGTTGCATCCTAATTATTTTTGGATTCTATTTAGTACTACTATATCAATCAAAAACAAATGTATCATGATTGACACTCATATTTTTGGCAGTGTTTTTTATCTTTTGTCCATGTGAATTTTTCTTGCCACATTTTGTTGCCAAAGGCAATAATGTCCATTCCAATTATGTTTTGTGTTGTTGATTTGCATTAAAGATGAATGATCCAAGTTTGAAAGTGATTGTAGTTAAATTTTAAGATTTTTTTTTTAACACTTTTATACAAATTATTGTTACAACTTATACCCCTTATGGGTAGTTGCAAGAAACACTTCACAATTTTGTGTCAAACACCCTTAAAACTTGAAGTACTAGGTAGTACTATGAGCTTTTGAATTATTTTTAAAAATAAAATAAGATACGGAAAATTTGTAAAGCACTTAAAATAGCATACTCATGAAAATTCAGACCTAGAAATTTTTTGTTCTAAAAGTTATGCACAAAAGTAGAGGGACAAAAATTACCAACAAAAAGACAATTACCTTTTTGCTTTTTGGAAAATAGTAAAAAATCTCAAAAAATTAAAACAAAAAATAGCCATTTTGGTCCACTGTGAGGGGCATTGACTAATGCAAATCATTTTTCAAGGATATTTGTTTCCAAACCCTAATGCCTGTCCAATGGATGCCCACTTTGAGGGAAAGTGGAGGGCATGTAATTTACATTTTTCTAAAACCCCTCGGCATATTTGTGTAATGTTCAATGATGAACAACTCCCCAAATTTGTGGCATCAAATACCTTTTTTTCTCCTCAATGCAGTACTGAAAACCCACAAAACAACCAAGGTAGACGTATTATTTGAATCCATTTAAAATTAGTGAATGATTTTTAAAAAAACCTAAAAAAACACAATAGGTCAATAACTTCAATGTGAACCTTCTTCTAAATTTTCACGTGAAAAGAAGTTGGTAAGAAAAAGATACACCCCTAAAACCACACACCGTGTAGCAAGGGGACATAAAGCAAGACAAGTGTTTCTTGCAACTACCCTTATGAACTTATACAAGTATTTCAAATATAGAAACAAATTTTTTAACAGACATTTGCAAGTTCATAGCTAATGAATTATTTGTTGAAAAAAATTCAAAAACTGTATTTTCCAAATAGCATATTGTTTTTTTGAAGGTCTTTTTACATATTAACAAACAATTCATGTTTTTAATATATATTATGTCAATCACTTTTTGTTTATAAATTTGTCCATTTAAAAAAAAAACTACAATATTTAGATTAATTTCCATTTTCAACTTTTACATTTTACAAGTATGTGATCTTATTGATTAAAAACATTGTTTGCAAAGTCAAGCACCGCAAACATCATAACATATTGCCAATAGTAATTGTTTTACAATAGTTATCAATTTCAATACCATCAATATAATTGTGTTATAATTGTTTTCCACTTGCAAATGTAAAGTGACAAACATCTAATTAATTTAAAAATTGCACCACAATTATATTCAATTGCAATATTATTAATTGAAACTATTTTCTAATCATTTTACAATTGTAAATAAGTAGTATTAAACTTGCAATCAAGTAAACAAGGGAATTGATATGAGCCCATTGAGGGTTTACTATATGAACTTGAAAGGGGGGGATAAATTTTAGATATGCATCATTGTACAAGCTGAATTTGAAAAGTTTGAATTTAGATTTTGATTTGGAGACCTTGATTTAGTCTAGATCCACAAAGAAAAATATAATTGAACAACGCCTAGAGCTTAATTAGGGAGCAAATCATTATTTTTACCCTTGTTTGTAAAAAAACTAAGCTTTTCCACTAAACATTGTTTAATTGTACCAATCTTTGTGGATTTAGGCAAAATTAAGATCTCTAAGTTGAAATCTAAATTCAAACTTTCCAAATTCAGCTTTTTCATTATAAATATCTAAAATTTACCCTCCCCCTCTCCAAGTGTGCATATATCAATGCACATATCAATTCTCATAAACAATTGCATTATAATTAACAATGACTTAATAATATCTATAGCTTTCAATAGAAGTTATTATTAATACAAAAATTGTATAATTTTTTATGATTGTCCTACTTGTTATAAAGTAGTTTGTTTCATAAAAATTATCATTACAAAAACTAATTGTTTCCTTTTATATTATTTACAAAATTACTAGAATATTAATATTTATTTTAGTGACTAAGATAATAAATCTACACTAGCTATAATTATGATCTAAAATTTACATAGAAGTTTTTGCATGTTAATGAATTTTAACAAACATAAATTAAAACATCACCATTATTTAGTTATGCATGTTTGTTTGTTAATTTTATTAACATGAAGCTTTAAAAATCTCAATTTAGTAAATATTAATGTTAATTGGATTTTTAAATGTTAAATTGGTAGTGAAAGGAACAAAAAATATGGTAAGTTCATAACAAAAAGTGAAAAAATTACCTTGAAAATTTCTTAGTTCATTGAATTTTTATTTTTATCAAATTATTTTAGAATAATCAATCGCAATCAACTTCTCAAAAGCAATTGCCATTGATTTTAGTTAATTGACCTTTGTGCAATTGATAAATCATTGGCTTTATTTATCAAAATCAATTTCCAATTTTTCTAAGTTTTAAAATATTCAAAAGAAAATTTGATGTTCTAAAAGGTTTAAAACTATATATGTATTTTTAAAATACAATATTGAAATAAAATAAAATAAACTATATAATAGACAATAAAGTTCATGTAATCCAAAATAAACATCATGTATTAGTTCAAAATATTAATTGGGAGTTATGCATTATCGAAAATTCATCTTTGTTCTTCTAATTTTTGGGAAAATCACAAAAAATAATAATCTTATGATTCAATTAAAAAAGCCCAATTTAGATATGTAGAAGATTTCAATTGTTGTTATTAAATTCATAACAATTCTAGAATTCAAATGCTACTTTATTAACTAAAATTCTAATGCAAATAATGATTATAATCAATGTATTAAAAGACACACAAATCAAAAAATTATCATAAATTTAGTTTGCCTACTTTTAGATTGCATTTCCAAGCTTAATCACCTTAACCTTGTAATGTACTTTAGAACTTACAAAAAGCTAAATTATGTTGCAATTGAAATATTAAAAGAAACAATATCAGTAAAAATTTATAATTACAATTTTTGAATTTTGAAATGAATTATGTTCCAAAAAAAGCTAATATTATCAATTGCTTTTGTTAGTTTTTGAAGATAGAAAATCTAGAGAACAAAATTTCACTTATTTCTTCTAAAATAGTTTAGTAAATTGAAATATTAAATGTTAGAACTTCAAAAATTGCAAGCTAGTTTGTTTTTTATGCTTCACAATTTGGATTTTAAAATGTAAGTAGTCCATTTTTAGGTTAACATGTGTTTTAAGCACATTTGTAATGTTAAATTTGCCAAATACATATTTTCCTTGGAATTATAAAAGCACGCAACCCTAAAATCGGGTTGTATTTTTAAACTCAATCACTTGAAGAAAGATATGCAATACATGACTATGTCACAACAACTACATATATATAACAATTGCTCAATTGTAATCACAATTGTTAAATAGTCATTCAATTGTTGTGCAACTATGGCCTAGTTGTTTGTTGCTCATTTTCTTCTAATGAATGTGGACTCTTGATTCAGATTGAGGTTGGTAGATTGGAGGGTGGAGATGTGGCTGCCACCCTTGAACCCTAGCACCCAAGGATAAAAAGGCTTGGATGGTTCCTCTCTTCCACTCATTCTTCTCACTTGTAGGGCAAAGCTATGCTAAGATTTTTGGGAATGAAAGTCCCTTCTCTTTTGTATTAGCTTGTTTCATTTGCTTGCTGTAAGTTCGAATTTGAACTTTATTGTTTGAAAGTTTCTGGAGTTCTTTCTTGTGCTAGTAGCTTTTCAATGACACCAAACACGCTGGATTCTAAGTTTTGAGGAGTTTTTGGTACAATTTCTAGTAGAAGGATGTCTACCACAATGGCAGTTTTCAACCCAACTTCAAAAATCCACATCTTGGTGAGTTGTAACTCAATTGTGCAAATTTATATGTTGGATATGTGGTAGAGTCTTATTTTTGACAAAAATTGAAACCCTTCTCTTGAGTTTTTAGTGAAATAGTGATTGACTCTTGAATGCATGGTGGTTTTCAGCTCTATGGGTGCAATTAGGTAGTTTTCATAAAATCATATCTCATTATACATATAGAATCTTGTAATGTGGTGTGGTTGCTAATCCTTGTTAATCTAAATTTTAGAAGTGATTTTTTGCAACTTTTAGGTTTATTTTGAAGCTTTGACAAGAGTTTAGACAAAATATGGTTTGTTTATATCATACAGTTAGTAAGAGTTTGCAATTTATAGAAACACAATATGCAATTAGAGTGCAATTATAATAGATTGTAAGATTTAGATAAATTTCTTTTGCAGTTGGTTTTCAACTAAATTTCAATGTATTGACTACCAATTTTTGTAAATAATCTATGACCTAGTCAAAATTGGTTAACAACTGTATTACAACTAGTTATCAACTATGTTATAACTATAACATAATTGTGTTGCAATGATGTTGCATCCTTTTACAACTGCATTACAACTAGATTGTTGGGTTTTTTGCATGTGGAACTATTGGATTACAATTGAATTATTGACTCTTTTTTTGTTTATTGTTGTGTGGTAGTTGTAAGCATGAGTGTAATTACTTAGTGTACTATTTCCTACAACAAATAATTATTACAAAATAACTAAAAAACAAGTAGAGAACAACTACAAAGTAATTGTTAAAATAGTCAAATATCAATATTTACAAATCAATGTAAATAACCACAATACAACTACACCACAATTACACTACAACTACATTACAATTGTGCCACAATTACACAACAACTATATAACAACTACATTACAACTACATAACTATTACTCCCTCTGTCCCATTATAAAGCTCCAAAAAACTTCTCCATGAGGGATTAACTAAAATTTTAGTCACTATGCTAGTGAAAAATGCATTCTAGAATTAATATGCCACGTATCAAATATCTACAAAATCTCAGGTTTTTATGTTGTCGTGTAGACACCCAAATTTCATACAAAAAGTACCATATTTGTGCATATAGTTTGAGAAGGCTGTCGGCTCCTCATTATTTTAGACTTTGTATTGATGACACATGCATTCTACAATCAATATACCACCTATCAAATGTGCGCAAAATCTCTAGCTTTGATGTTGCAATTTGGGTACCCAAATTCCATGCAAAAAGTACCACATTTGTACATGTTGCTAGCTCCTCATTATTGATGATTTAAATATTAGTAGCAACAATGACACTTCATATGGGCAAGGCCAAGCTTGTTAGAAGATGAATGCTCTTTAATAGCTTACTTTGCCCGCATGAGATCGTTGGATATGACAAATGCTTTCTCAAAAACTGAAATTGGCAAAAGGGAGCTTTTTAGTGGGACAAGAAATATGCCTAATTTGGAGCTTTATATTGGGACAAAGAAAGTACATTACAACTTTATATCAACCATATTACAACTTCATTACAACTACACTACAATTACATAACATTACAATACAACCGTATATCAACTATATTACAATTGCATTACAATTACACTACAACTATAGTACAACTAAACATCTTCTACACATAAACCAAACTATAGCTAGTCTACAACCACACAATAATTTATTACAACTACATAGTAACTCTATAACAATTGCACTATAATTGCACCAAAATTGTCTTACAATTGTGTCCAACATGTATCATTTTTTTTAATAATTAACTAAAATAATAAAAAATTGACCTTAACAAATGAAATTTTGACACATGTCATATGTAGGTACCTTTGACAAGCATGTGTTAGAGGAGATTAATTGCAACATTGAAAACTGTGCAAAAGATTTTTTGCCTCAAAGGAAAAATAAAGGCAAGGGAGGGAGGGGGGCTGAGGCAGTGAAAGTTTTGAGGGGCAAAGGATGATCTTCATCTAGATGAAAATTTTAATCGTAAAAAATTGACCTCCCACAAATAAGTCAAAACAACTAAAAAATGACTTAGAGACAATTGATTGTGTTTTACGATTGGTATGAGTTGTTTGGTAGTCATGTCAATTCTCATATGATTGTCTTACAATTGTGAAATGGCAATTGTTTATCCTTCATTTTCATCTTGTATAAGTAAAACCTCCAAAACCCACCACTATACATAGAAATCAATTGAAAATAAAAGTACATGAATTGCATATTCCCTGTCTCATTGCACCAATTCTCGCCAAGCTTCAAATGCAGCCTTATTCTTTTAGACACTTGCCATGTTTTATGTCTCTCATCTTGAATTGTAATCTGCAATCAAGCCATATATTGGTGAGATAAAATTTTGACTGCTGCACTGCACAGTCCACTTGAAATAAGTAGGGTGCTTTGAAATGTACTCTTTTGAAATTTAAATACACAAATTGAGTAATAGAGACAACAAGTAAGAGGAGCATAAAAATCAATTTATGGCAACAAAGAAATAAAAGAACTACACAGAAAAATGTCTTCTTAGAAACTAAGATTTTACTTCATAGACAAAGTTTTCATCTAAAGCAAATTACATGAACTAAAATTGTGTTAAGATCAATGACAAATCATGATTTAGGCACAAGACATAGCAACAATGAAAACACAATACAGAAAGATTCCAGATGCTCACCAAAGTTTGGACTTGTGGCATATTTGCTCCTTCGCTTTTTTTAACAATTTATTCTAAAAGAAATATGTCTCATTTTGTAAAAGTATAATAAGAGTTAACCCTAATTACCTTGCAATGAATACAAATTTGCTCAATCAGCTTACCGTGGTGTATCTTTATTTTCAAGTCATATCTCAAACTCTAGTCTCACCTGTATAGAAGTAAAATTGTCTCTAATCTCCAATAAAAAGAAATTGAAAGGCAATAACAAACAATTGAACTATCATTGATTAATTAAAATTGTTCTTTGACTCCCATTGTCCATCACCTTGTCAATATACAGAGCTAAATCTTATTGCATAGACTTTATGTTCACCTAGATATTATGTTTATTGAACACGTCAAGTGTGCATTGTACTATGATTATAGTATAATATTATAGCTCTTAGCATCTCAACAATGCACGTACTTGAAAGAAAATTTAGATTTAAGATAAGAAGTTCTATCAACAAAAATAGAGTATAATAAATTTGAAATAATAGAAGTTCACATAGCAAAGAAATCAAATCAAATTAAAAGTAGATAAAACTACATATCATACCATATCTCTTGTGCATTTTTTTTAACACTTTTGCAAATATGGAAATCATTATCTCGTTATTAGCATGTTGCAATTTAAACATTTTTAAATCGGCCTCAATTTTGAGCTTCTCAATTTTTGCAATAGAAGTACCAAGTATGTCTAAAGAATCCATCAAACTTCTTTAAAATTTATCCCGTTTAGCTGGTTGGGTATCAGTTCCTTTGCCGCCGCATTCAACTAAAGTTGCGATGTATGTACGAGGACTGGTTTTGGTGCTCTCACAATCAATACTAGATGATGTAGGATCCGTAGGTTGCGGCAATGGTTCCATTTTCTATCATACTCCTTATCAAGATCCACTAGTATGTTAGAGGTTTTGGCACCAGGTGGTGTGCTGGAGGTTTTGGTACTAATCAAACAAAATTGGCACAATTGTCTCAAACACCTGCACTAGTATGATTATGAGCTTTTTAAACTTGAAATAAAACTACAAAGCTTCTCCCACTTATTGTACAAGAATTTGACTTTCTTCATAGATTCTCAAGGAAATTGAGCAACAAGAAGCTTGTGTATCCTTGTCCACTGATACTGTTGCATTGTTACAGTGTTATGGTCCTCCACATGCTTCTTGCATTGCTCCAACAAAAATTTGATAGCAATGTTGCTTCAATGATGCTCTTGATATGATTCATTTGATATTGCTTAAAGTTGTGTTATAGGAAGTGGAGGTGTATTTGTCAATATAGAAGGTTGAGAAACATGTGTTCCAAACAATGGTGGTAGAGTGTTGGTGAGTAATAACCTCAACAAGATTTTTTCTTCCATGGCTTATATCAAATTTCTTTGTGAACCTCAAACTCTAATTTTCCTTGCAAAGAAATTTCTATGACAAAACTTGGAAATGATATCACTGATAAAGTAGTAAACACTTGCAAGAAGCGCAACAAGGTGATTGCAAGAAACACTTGTACTATTTCTTGTCCCCTTCACCTCCCGCATATGCTTTTTGGCTTGTAACTATTGCGCAGCAAGTTCTTTTGAGCTGAAATTTTAGAGGAAGCTACATGTCATAGTTATAGACCTTCCATAAATTTTGCAGTTTAAAAAAAATACATATATTTTTAAACAGCCCCTAAATAGGTATCTTTCTTGGCCATTTTGGGGGTTTTAGTACTATTTGGGTCCAAAAAACTTTTCTAGGGCTATAAATCATAGATGTTGTTTATGGAGCATGCTTACACGCATTTATAGCAGGATTTTGCAAAATTATAAATTCCATGGCATCTACATTGTCTCAAAGTGGGCATCCTATCTCCCTTCATTGGCAAAATACAAAGAAATTCCTTAGCAAAGCAATTGTACCATGTGAATGTGTTTAATGGGTTTTCAAATGGCTACTTTTTATTTTATTTTTTGAATTATTTTACTATTTTCTAAAAAGCAAGAAAGAAATTGGCTTTTTGTTGGTGATTTTGTTTTGCTCATAACTTTTAGAATAAATTTTTTCTAGTTTTGAATTTTCACAAGTATGCTATTTTAAGTGCTTTACAAATTTTCCATATTTTATTTTATTTTTTTAAAATTATTCCAAAAGCTTGGTAATACTACTAGTACTACTAGTACTAAGGGTGTTTGAGACAAAATAGTGAAGTGTATCTTGCAACTACCCGGCACCAAAGAGGCCAAGAAAAAATTCCCCACAAAATCCTTCAAAAACTTAAAAAAGATGGTGCTGGCAAGGCTGGTGGCGGAATCAAATTTTTCTAGTGCCATAATTGCCAGTCCGCCAGGTGGTCTCGGATGAAACTCATTCGTGACCGCCGGCGTCCACCTCTAGCACTCGCCATGTGAGCTACCCGATTGTCTCATTGAATGTCACCATGACTCTTACAGCGTGCAATGACACCACCAAAATAACAAAGCGCTATTAGTTGCAAAAATTAGAGAAGAGAATAACAGTTACTTCTTCCCCTTCTTTCCCGACTCTTTTTCCCAAGTAGAATAAGTTTAGAAGATGATTTTAAACTTAATGGATTTTTAAGTGTACTGTCATGTGGGGTCAGGTCCAAAGTAAAAGGTAAAAGATGAGTGGACAAACAAAATGCCCGCGGGTTAGGAAATTTTTGCCAAAATTAGAAACACTAAATGATATATAGAAATTTATCCAAAATAGTAGTATTGTAAGCTAGCTTTCATTCAAAATCTAGCAAACAAAGTTTTTCCTCCCCTCCTACTACAAAAAGAAATGAAAAGAAAAGGAAATGTAAAAGCTTTCAATTCTAGAAGAATGTATAATAAAACTCCCACTCATTCCAAATGCATTGCACCAAGCTCAAGGAGATCACTAGCCCATGTTTTAGAAACTGCGTGAGTTAAAAAATAGGGTCCGTTTAGTTTAAAGAGCAAAAAATTTGTATAATGTGTAGAGCTATTATAGGGTTCATGAAATACTATATTTTTTAGTATATATAAATTAGGATAAGTAAAAACATTAGTTAATATGAGTTTTTATTAATAAATTAGCCTTGAAAAATAGGGGTTGTGAAAATTTCTAGTGTTGTTTGTTGGTCTCCATATTAGTTTGTTTTAAATACATGGAATAGTATCAAGAAATATTTAAAATTTGGTAATAAAAATTTCTAGTTGGACAATGACCCTTTCATTTATATGCTTATTATTGGTTTCATGGTATATATTATATATATGTATGTAATAAAAAAAAACTTTTGTTTAAAGAATAGTGGAGATAGGATAAAATTAAACAAATAAATTTTGTATATATAGTAGCCCCACTTAAAAACCAAATGAACAAATTTATAAAAAAACATAGGATAGTAGAAATATGCCCCGGATAGCTTTTCATATAAAAATACGGTCATCTAAAATATAATTATTTAGATAAACAGTTACATTAAATATCTTCTCAACTCACGTGTATACCATAAAATTGCAAGGAGTGATCTCCATGAGATACCAAGTGGTGCATTTAGGTTGCCCCACACTAATTTCTTAACATTTCACACTATTTAAATATTTTGTGATGCTCTGGTAACTTTTGACAATAATTACTGCAATAAACAATTTTAAAGGGCCTAGTAACAACAACAAAGCTATGGAAAAATAAAATAGTGGTTTCCAAGTTGTTAAACATGTGAAATCCAAATATCTAAAGAGTTGTATGCACCTCCAACCTCCAAGTGATGAGTCAACATGTAACTTTCTAAGGTAAGGCAACGTAATTGTTAAGGCAACCTAAATGCACTATTTAGTGTACATCAAATATTGCATTTAGGTTGCTTTACACTAATTTCTTAACATTTCACACTCTTTAAAATACACTGTTGCTACAGTTACTTTTGGCAATAATTCCCGTGATAAACATTGGAGAAAGCAAGCAACGGTTGGGTGTAGCAACAAGCGCTAGAGCCAAGGAGCAAGAAAGTTGGAACTTTACACAAAACAAGTAATTATAGTAGCGTAAAGAGAGTTGCATGCCCTACCAAGTAGCCAAGGATGAGTCATGAGGTAACTTTGCCAAGGTAATGCTTAAACCCAATTGTTAAGGCTAACATAAATGCACTATTTGGTGTAGGTTGCCTTGACAATTTCTAGATTGTCTTACCTTGGAAAATTACCTCATGACTCACCACTTGGCTACTCGGATGTGCATACAACTCTCTAAAATTTGAATTTCACATGGTTTACTACTTGAAATCCGCTAGTTTGTTGTTCCGGAACTTTGTTGTTGTTACAAGGACCTTTTAAAAGTTTTTTTTTGCAGCCATTATAGATGAAGATTATTATAGCAACAATAGATATTTAAATAATGTAAAATGTAAAAAAAGATCAAGTCTTGTGCATACACTAGACCAAATCTTGTACATTAAGATCTATCATATAATCATGGAGACACTGCCAATAATTGACCTTGGCTTACTTTGTATAAAGACAAAATGTGAATATTCATGTTCTGTTTTTAGTATTACTTGTTGCTCTCCATGTCAACCCCTAAAGGCTTTTGACTATGTTTTCACTAAAACTGCTCCAAAACTGCCATTTCTTGTACAAGTACCAAATTTTGGATAAAGTTTTATTTTTGGACACATCTAATAATTGGATCTTGTACTACACTAGTATCCAAAGATGTGGAGAAAATTTCAGAAATTTTTGTCATAACATATAAGTCAAATAGAAAAATTTGAATTTACTCAAAAAGTAAAAAATTTACAAAATTTGGGCATAACACGAGACACACGAAATCCTTTGAAGATCAAATTTTTGGTACTTAAGGGGGTTTTTTTTAGCATGAAAGATGTGTGTAAGGACATTTTCTACATGCCTAGCAATCAAACCTCAAAAATTTATTACCAATGTGTCTCAATCAGTTCTCTTGTAAAACCATAATTTTGACTTATAATAATTTACCAAAAATTGAATTTTGGTCTTTTGGTATTTCTTTATGGTAATTAGGTTGTGCTTAAAGGTATTAAAAATTTGAGATATTTTTCTAACTAAATTTGGTCTTGATTACACCAACATTCAAGTCTCCAATGAAGGAATTTTGAACTTTTTGAAGATGCTTGTTAAAAAAAAAGATGTGCGCACGGAGGTATCCAACACATCCATGCAATCAAATCTTAAAAATTCATCACCAATGTTTTTAAATCAACTTTCTTGTAAAACCATGATTTTGACACAAAACAATTTACCAAAAATAGGATTTTTACTTTTAGTAACCAAAATTTGGTATGATTGATTGAGATTACATGAGAATCATATACCAACAATATGAGATTATAATACCTTTTATATTTTTTGTTAAACAAACTTGTTGGGAATGCCAAAATAGGCATTAAGTAACTATACTACCTAGTACTGTATAATACAATAGGGGGACAAAAATATTAAGAACACCATGTTATGCCATTCAAAAAATTTGCCTAATATAGAATATGATTGACATTTTATTGTCTTGCACCACTAGTGTTTAATTCTTATGCAACCCTCATCAAGCATACCAAATTTTAGCTCCTAAAATCCAAAACCCTGTTTTTGGTGAATAATTTTGTGTGTAATTCATGATTTTACATGATTATTGATTGAAAAAAATTGGTGATGAATTTTTGAGATTTGGTTGCATGGGTATGTAGGAAACATCCATATGCACAACTTCTATGCTACAAAAAACCCTTTTAAGTAACAAAAATTTGATCTACAAAAATATCAATGTGACTTATGATATGCCCAAATTTTGTAAAATACCTATTTCTTTACTATAATTAGATTTTTGCAAATAAAATATACCATCATGCTCAAAAGTACAAACTTAATCACAATGTGTATTTCAAATAGAAAAATCTAATTATTGTAAAGAAACAGGTATTTACAAAAATTTGGGCATATCACAAGTCACATTGATATTTTTGTAGATCAAATTTTTGTTACTTAAAAGGGTTTTTTGTAGCATAGAAGTTGTGCATATGGATGTTTCCTACATACCCATGCAACCAAATCTCAAAAATTCATCACCAATTTTTTTCAATCAATAATCATGTAAAATCATGAATTACACACAAAATTATTCACCAAAAACAGGGTTTTGGATTTTAGGAGCTAAAATTTGGTATGCTTGATTGGGATTGCAGAATAACCAAATTTCTATGATTCAAATCAACAAAATACAAATCATATTCCGTATGATGCAAAGCTCTTTTAATGCCTGACTGCCTATGCCAATTTCAACAAAATCAAGGTTTATGGAGATCGACAACTTTGATGCTTTGTATCTCAGTCAATCAGATGTTCCACAAAAATTGACCATTGAAAATACCCATATTCAATCAATATGGAGTTGTCAGTTATATATGGAGTGTATTTGGACCAACACAAAGTCTAGATACACTCCATATATAACTGACAACTCCATATTGATCAAATATGGGGTTGGTCCTACTTAGAAGAAGGTTTGCAAATTCTAGGAACAACTGGCCGTGGGAGTTGGGAGATCATAACATTTGATCAAACAACATGTGATGACAAAATCTCATTTTTTGGTAGGTAGTTGGTATTTGATGATTTTTACAAAATTCTATGAGCCCCTAATTCATCTTAAATTTTGTGAGCAGCAAGATTAGATGTGAATGCACACACTTGTAAATTATTGAAGACTGCACTTTTTTTTATGTCAAATTTTAGGGGCTTCAAATTGCTATTGCACAAAAAAACAATGACCGGCACAGTTGGTGACAATTGCCACAATAAGGGTCTAGAAAATGCTTGAACTCTTGCCGACAACTTTCTCGCTACCATGGAGCTTACACAAAGAAGCTTGTAAGGGATATTGACCGGGTGCAACTTGTAAATCTTGGCTTGCCAGCACACCCTTGTTGCCCCGTATGGTGTTTCACCCAATCAAATATCTTACAACACTTGAACAACATTTGGCTTTCCCTGCCATTACTCCCTTGGCATGGACAACTTGAATACCTTCATAATTGTAGTTTATAGCAAGATCAAATAGTTAGATCCAATGCTTCAAAACAAGGCTTTGAAATCATGGGAGGCAATATAGGAGGCGCTAGGGCGCTCAGGGGTTAATGATAGAACAAGGTGACAATTTTTTTTGTTATGGTACTGTACAGTACCCAAAAGAAAGAGTACATAACACCCTTTTATGGCATCCAAAGAAGTATGTATAACAAAGAATATAAGTAAAATTTCATTCATACATTTTTAACATGCGATCCTCATGCAATGTTGATCAAGCATATCAAATTTCAGTTACCAAAATCCAAAATCCTATTTTTTGTAAATGATATTGTGTCAAAATCATGGTTTTACAAGAATGTTGATTAATAAATAGTACAGCGATGCTAAGGTGTGAGCCACGAGCAATGAGCATTAAGCATAGAGCAGTGAGCAGTTGGATTTGAGCAGTGAAATTTCACAATTTATTAAAAAAATAAATAATTTAAAACAATAAATAGTGAAGTTAAGCCAAAAATTAGTAACGAAAAAACAAATAAAATTGACAAATTACTGATTAAACTTGGAAGAAAAGGGCTTTTATAAATTCTTCTAATGTCCAAATAATATTTAAAAAGGTAAAACTGGTGAAATTATATTTTATGCACATGCAGAGAATTTTGGATTGGATGAAAAATGAATGTTGGTCATCCATGTTCAAAAAATATTCATCCAATCATTCATCCAAGTATCATCCAGCAAATGAGATAACCACAAGGAATTTGGGTATATAATGTTTTTCTTTAACTTTTTCTTTTTTTATGTTTTTCTTTTTTGCTAAAAAGTTGTTTTTTGTTTTTTTAAGGATTACTTTTTTGTGTTCTAGGACCCTCCTCGGAATCTGGAGGCCCAATTTTGGTGGTTTTGGACGTTGTAAAAGTCTCTTTGGAATCTGAGGAGGCTTTCTAAAAATAGATATATATAGATATATATAGATATATAGATATATATATATATATATATATATATATCTATATATATATATATATATATATATCTATATCTATATATCTATATATATATATCTATCCATATATATATATGATTAATTTTTTGTGTTCTAGGACCCTCCTCAAAATCTAGAGGCCCAATTTTGGTGGTTTAGGATGTTGTAGAGGCCTCATCGGAATCCGAGGAGGCCTTCAAAAAATAGATTTTTTTTTTTTTTTTTTTTTTTTTTGGATAACTTTTTTGTGTTCTAGGACCCTCCTTGAAATTTGGAGGCTTGACTTTGGTGGTTTTGGATGTTGTAAAAGCCTCCTTGGAATCCAAGGAGGCTCTCTAAAAATAGATTTTTTTTTTGGATAATATTTTTGTGTCCTAGGACCCTCCTTGGAATCTAAAGGCCCAATTTTTGTGGTTATGGATGTTGTAAAGTGCTTTGTGGACCTCCTCGGAATTTGGAGGCTCACTTTTGGTGATTTTGGATGTTGTAAAGTACTCCTCAGATTCCAAGAAGGCCTCTACAACATCTAAAACCACCAAAGTTGGGGCTCCAAATTTTGAGGAGGGTCCTAGAACACAAAAAAATGAAAATCCAAAAAAAGAAAAAAACCTATTTTTAGAAATGCTCCTCGGATTCCGAGGAGGCCTCTACAACATCCAAAACCACCAAAGTTGGGGCTCCAAATTTTGAGGAGGATCCTAGAACACAAAAACAAAATTTGTTGCCTTGATTTGTATTTGTGATTTATCTTTTTAAATGGGTTGTTATCATATTTGTTGTCCTCTTTTCATTTACATTCATCCATTTTAGTTTTCATTCATCCAATATGTTTTTTCATTTGTTTGTTTCAATGGATGAACTTCAATCATCATCCTTTTTTTTTATTCATATAGTGATCACTTTTGTCTACTTACAATTATGTGAAACTCCTTAAAATATGATTTCAAATTTCAAAATTTCATGAAAAGTTTGCCCATTGCTCAACACTCATTGCTCAACGCTCATCGCTCATTGCTCCCCACTCACAGTTTAGCAACCTTGATAAATAGTGGTGATGAATTTTTGAGATTTGATTGCATGGATATGTAGGAGACATCCATATGCACATCTTCCTTTCACAAAAACATTTCCAAAAAAATTCAAAGTTCCTTCTATAGAGATTTTAATGTCAGGGTGACCGTGACCAAACTTAGTAAAATTCATATTTCTTCATGGAAATTAGTTTTTGTAATTTGACTCGTACATTGTGATTAAGTTTGGAACTTTAAACATGATGATATGTTTTTTTTGCCAAAACTAATTTCCATGAAGAAATATGAATTTTACTAAATTTGGTCATGATCACCCTAACATTAAAATTTCTACAAAAGGAATTTTGAGTTTTTTTGGAAATGTTTGTTTAAAAGGAAGATGTGTGTATGGATGTCTCCTACATATCCATGCAATCAAATCTCAAAAATTCATCACCACTCTATATTAATCAACATTCTTGTAAAACCATGATTTTGATACAAAACCATTTACCAAAAATAGGATTTTGGGTTTTGGTAACTGAAATTTGATATGCTTGGTCAAGATTGCATGAGAACCGCATATTAAAAATGTGAGAATGAAATGTCACTCGTATTCTTTGTTATACATGAGCTATACATACTTCTTTGGATGCCATAAAAAGGTGTTATGTACTCTTTCTCTTTCGGGTACTGTACATAGTTAGCTTCTTTCAAGAAAAAACTCTTCCCTGTACGGCCATGTATAGTGCATATAGACATTATGAATATTAGAGCATTAATATCATTATCATTTGTATTAGTTTAAGTAAACGCCTGATTAACCCCTAAAACCCGAAGGGTGTTGCAGAGAAAAATAAGACCTAAACTTTTATTTCTGATGATTTTTTAAAATGCATAATAAAAACCTTTTTTTGAGTTTCAATCAAATGAAAGTGTAATATACAAGTAAGGTAATGTGTGCAAAAAAATTCAGCCCATTTGACAGCGTAAATGTAAGGTTATAACATTTGAATTGAGAAAAACTACTTTTTTTCATTCTTGCAAATCAAGATCAAGAGACTTTGAGTCTTTCTAAAGTAAAATTATTGCTCTACACAAAAACAAGATTTTTGACCATTCATAAGTGTATGATGTTAGGTTCATTCATGAAAATTTTCAAAAGCAAATATAGAATTTAGCTCATTCTAAATCATTCAGCAATGCAAGGAGGTTCAATGAGTTGGCAATGCACTAGTCATTTTTTCATGATTTCTTGTGCAATGAGGAAGTCTTTTATTTGAAATTTGAACATGACAAAGTTAGAGGTAAACATTTGAAATATGTGAATTTGTTTTCAAGAACTTTGAATTTATGGAATGCAAGATAATAGGACTTGAAATTAGAAGATATGTTTTTTTTCTTCAAACCACATGGACATAGTTAACAAAGTTTGAGTCCTCTTAGATTGTGATTTGTGAGCTCAAATTATTATTTTTTGACAATTGCATACCATATTTTATTAGTTACATACACGCCAAGTTTCAAAAGTTGATGAGAGTTTTAGCATACGATTCTCCAAAGATGCCCAAATTGCCCACGGTGCCCAAACTGCCCAAGGTGCCCAAATTTTTTGGGCAACAAAGCTTTTTACTTGGACATCCAATTGGAGTTTTTTTTTTTTTTTTTTTTTTTTTTTTTTTTTTTTTTTTTTTTTTCACGCAAAGATATTCATTGTGTGCACCTTGTTTTCAAATTTCAAAAACATCCGCCAAAAATTGACTTCATAGGAACCTACTCAAACTTTCAACTAACTACTAAACAAACATTTGTGGTTTAGGGGTTAACCCCTCAAGGCCCATACACTTTCCTGAGTATCTCAAAATCTGTTCTTGGATGAACAAATTGTCAACATTTTGATAAGTTGCATCTTTTTTTTTTTTTAAAAGACGGACTAGGGAGACACCCCCCAATTGCTAGGGAGACACCCCCTATAGCCCAACCTATTAAATTTGAGATTATTTTTATGTTGAAATAAGAAATAAAATCAAAAAAATATTTTAGCGCATTTGCATATGCAAGCTTTTGCAAACATGCAACAAATATGTCTCATTTGTGACATGGTCAAGAGTTTAAAATAGTCATTCCTTTTGTTGGTATGTTTAACTCTTGACCATGTCACAAATGAGACATATTTGTTGCATTTTACAATGCTTGCAAATGCAGATCTGCGCTAAAATATTATTTTGATTTTATTTCTTATTTTGATGTAACAATAATCCCAAATTTAATAGGTTGGGCTATAGGGGGTGT
Source organism: Ulota crispa (assembly GCA_963920765.1). Lineage (NCBI taxonomy): Eukaryota > Viridiplantae > Streptophyta > Bryopsida > Orthotrichales > Orthotrichaceae > Ulota > Ulota crispa. The sequence continues at coordinate 10,040,559 of OY987244.1, read as the reverse complement.
CTCCCTAGCACTGAGGGGTGTCTCTCTAGTCTATTCCTTTTTAAATTGCAACCGTATAAATTCAAACTATATATGTTTGAGATCACATAGGAAAAGAAAACACAACAATATCATGTATGGATTAAAAGATTATAACATATGATCAAGAGGGTGTTAAAATTGTGAAAGTGATTTGAAGTCTTTCAATCCTCTTGTCACATCTCAAATCTAAAATTGAAGATACCAAAAAAATATGAGTATGTAAAATACAACATGTTCAACCCTAATCAGTTTACAGCTTCTTAAAATCTACACTAAACTTTTTAAATTAAGTTTCTAATGTGATTGTTTCCCCAAATTCTAGTGTACTTTAGGCTCATTTCCAAGAGCTCTCAACACTAAAAAGTGAAGATTTGCAATGGACACCCTTGCACAAAATCTTAAATAAAAAAAATCATAATTAGTCATTTTCAAACTCAGATTTTTGATACTAACACAAGACTTCAACAAGAAATTTAAAAAAAAAAATCATTATAATTAATTATGAAGAAAATTTAGGCATCCCAAATTACAAACAAAGAGAAACAGTTTTGGTCCCCTTGGGCCTTGAGGGGATAATAATACCTACAGGATGGGGAGAGCACTTTGGCTATTGAACCAATCGAGGATACTGAAATGAAGCTATGTATGGAATACTAAATGCACCCTAACCTCGTTCAACAACGTTGACGTCAACCTCCTCCAGGACAATCTAAGCCTAGACAAAGGTGGTGGCAACCCATGGGATGGCTACAAAAACCCATGGCATGGCAACGTAAACCTATAGCATGGTGATGGAAACTTGTGAAACGTCAACAGAAACCTATTGAACATTCAATACTAGGAATACAAGGATTTAGGTGTCAATTTTGGTTTACCTCAAGGTGCTTCAAATTTGAACAACTTCCTAGGGCGTCACGTTGCACATCCATGGTGTAAAAATCAACTTTTGGGCAGATCCCAAAATTTTTAGAGAGCCTTGCCCAAAAACCAAACCAAATTCCAAACCAAATTCCGAACCAAAGATTTCAATTGATGTCCTAGGTTAACATTCCCTGGAACAAGACAACCTGGGAGTGGAAGAGGTCGGGGTTGAAATGGAAGAGGTAATCACAAAGTTTTCAATAAGAAATAGGATTTATGACGCATCTCAATCAAATCTATGGATCCAATATGAATCACTTGAACCTTCCATTTGTCACAGTAGTATTATGTGTGAAACTGACATTTTTAGTTTTCAAGTTATATTTGTACTTGATTTATTTTTTTAAACAATTTACATGCTGATGCTTTTATTTATGTACATTCCTTTGAGTTGATTATGTACACGGTTCTATGTACAAAAACATTTTGAAACATTTTTTTCACATAGTCGAAGATGTGTCAAATACGATTTTTTCTATATGTTATCTTTTCATTTGTAACTGGATTTTGGACACCTAATCTTATCCCTTCACTTTTAACCCCTAAATGCCCAAGGCAACACATTTTGGTGCCGACAATATTTTGAAGTTTAATAAAACCTAACTAAGTTGCTATTTTTAGTAACTAGTATTTTAAAATTATTCTTTTTTAAGTCTATTTTTAGTATCAAAAATCCGATTTTGAAAATTATTGATTGTGAATTTTCTATTCAAGATTTTGTGCAAGGGTGTCCATTGCAATCTTGAGCTTTTTAGTGTAGAGAGCACATGAAAATGAGCCTCAAATACACTAGATCTTGGAGAAAAATTCACATTAGAAATTCATTTTAAGAAATTGTAAAAGAGTATTTAGAATACCGTAAATGGATTGGAGTTATGTATGTTATGTCCTTTAACCTGATATTTTTTGGTGACCAACATTTTAGATTTGACATGTGAAAAGATGATTGAAAGACTTCAAATTACTATCACATTTTTAACATGCTCTTGATCAAATGTTATAATATTTCAATCCATAAGTGATATTGTTAAGTTTTCTTTTCCTATGTGATGTCTAACATATCTAAGTTGAAATTGTACAGTTACAATTTTTAAAAAATTGATACAACTTATCAAAATGTTGATTTTTTGTTCAATTTAGAGAAAATTCGTAGAAGCTTAGAAAAGGCCTTGGGCATTTAGGGGTTATTTGACTTGAGAAGACCTATGTCATACTCTTTGAGAATTATCAAACCATTTGAGGTCATGAGGTTTTGCAATCAAGCCTACAAATGAATTCTTCAAATATTGAAGGGAATTAATGAAGCCAAAGTCTTCAAATTCAAATTTGTGTCCTAGATTCTATTCTATAAACACAAGTGAAGGGTTTATTGCATTTTATTGTTGCAACGTAAATGTTTACAACGAAAGGGACGATGGGGCGATTCTGGTATTTTAAGAGCTCGAGGAGAAAATATGATTATGAAATCTCTGACTTATATGCTATTCGGAATTCTACAATATATTCATGCTTGGTAATTTTTTAAAGAAATTTCAAGCACTGAAGCTAGGAACATAAGATATGGAACAAGTTTTATATATAGTAGGGCAAATGGACATGTTATTCATACTCGTGGAAAGCCTCAGCGATATTGTGATCAGATTGAAGGCTTTAAATGCCTTGATCCACTTAGATCCAGTCAGTATCGAATTTCGGAGTTTTTCCTTAACTAAAAATCCATAAAATTTAGAAATTTCAGTTAGTCAAACTGAATTAATGTTCCTTATCAACCAAAAAAAAGAAGTCTTACCATCATCTTACCAATTAGGTGAATCTTACCTATTTTAAATTTGTACTACATGGATCACCGCCTTTATTGTCTTTTCAGAAGATGCAATGTAAATGAAGTGTCCATTTGTTCAAGATTTTATACAGAATTTCCTTTACTAATCAAATTTTTTGAGAGGGGCGTTTGTCTATGGAGTGAAAGCAAATTTTGGTTGGTCTGTACAAAAAACACGTGGAAAATCCATCCTTACGAGGTGACTTTTGTTGGGTTAATCTTAACGCACTTTTCATGAAAAGTTTAACTTCACATCTTAGGTAGCCACACCCATAACCGTCAAACTAAGGGTTTTGAACATGATGATTATTAGTAAACGTCTAGCAAATTATAGGATCTTATTGGCAACAGAAAAATAATGAGTTTGCACTTTTGAATGTATTATTTGGATACTCTGAAAATAAGTTGTGAATTTTTAAAGAGCAAACTGCCATTACACCCATAACCAACACTAGTGTTACATGTTCACATGTTGTACATCCTTATAATTACATCTATTTAATTTCACAAATTTTCCAACATTTTAGAGGTGATGGTTATGGGTACAGTGACGGTTATGGGTGTGGCGACCTTTAATCAGGTTGTGTTACAAAAAAACAGAAGATCACTATCCAAGGGATTAAATTCTAGTGGATGTTAAAAGCTAGGAGTTATCTTGATCAAAAGCCATGAGAATGTTTTCTTTACTCCATATGGAATGTACCATATCAACAATGATAATAAAAATGTTTATTTTCATTAACAAAAAAGATGATAAGAGCACAAAAAAATCTACAAAAAAGGAGAATTTCCAAATAAGCCAGAGAGTTGTTACAAACAAGGGCATAATTCAAAAGTAACTACACACAAAGACACCTCCATTATTATTTATTCATCATTCTAAACAAACCACGTTTGCTTTCAGAAATGTTAAAAATCCACAATGGAGGAACATGTGCATTGCAAAAAGCATGGCAAGGACAAACACAACGTCCATATATGTGAGCAAGTGAGGGGTTCCTTAGAGTATTAGTGGTTGGACATGCAATGAGTGGTTTACAATTGACAAAGTAGTTGGCTATCAATAGCAAGTAGTGAGTACATCAAGACTTGGAGGAGATTTTGAGCTTAGCCAACTAAAATCTAGCCTTTTTCATTTTCAACCTATTTTTCATGGGCATGCATCATAAATTTCCTTTATCTTGTATTGTGCTATAATTACACATCTTGGAAAAAATGTGATTGGTATTGTACCTAATAGTTGCAGGTTTCAATCAATTTTTTGCCATTTCAATAGGCCAATTTTGTATCAACAACCAATTCCCTTGATCATTGAAACATATACATTAGTTGTGTTCTGAATGTGTTCTTGATTGTAATTACACTCAAATTATGGCCTTATTTGTAAAACTTATATCCTTATTCTTAAATCCCTTTTACAAGAATAATTGGAAAAAGAATAGTAGAAGAACAATCACCATAACACTACCTTCAGGATTATGAAACCTAAAAAAAATTTGATGAATACCATTGGATTTTGCAATATTTGTACACATGTCCTTGTTTTTGGGAGATTACATATATGTCTTTCACATGCTTTCATAGTTCCAAGAATACTCTTCTCCACATTTATCAAATGTAAATTTATCAAATGTAAATGTCATGTAATAGGAAATTGAAAGGTTCACAGCACAAGTCATTTCCAAAAGTAGGCGACATGCACCTTGATAAGTGCAAAGAAGGATATTTCCACAATTTTAAAATTATGTCAAGAATATGTTTGCAATTTTTTGAAAACCTAGGGGCGTTTGTACAAATATCTCAAAATTCAAGAACATCCATTCAATTTTCCAATAAATTAAAGTATTTCTGAGTAATTTTAATGTTCATAGCAAGGCTCACGGAGAACTAACATTTAGTTTATTGTCAACTGGCTATATTTAAAAAAAAAAACCAACTACTGAACGTTACAATACAAGTACAGGAACATCCCTCATCAGTGTTTTTTTTTGGCAATTTAATGTCTAATAGCCTTAAAAAAAGCTAGCTACAAGCCTATAGGAAAAAAAAGGGAAAAAAATTAAAAAAATGCCAGATTGCAATAATGAAAATTGCATTGTAGCTTAGGCTTTCATTAAATCCTTATCAAATTGCAAATTAATGCCATCATTTTAAAAGTATTTGAGCATTTTAATTTTTTTGAGGTGTTGCCTAATCCAATCCAATATACTCCCTCTGCCCCATTATAAAGCTCCCAAAAATTTCTCCATAAGGAATTAATTGGATTTTAGTCATTATGGTAGTGACAAATCCATTCTAGAATCACTATTCCACCTACCAAATATCAGCAAAATCTCAAGTGTTTATGTTGCCGTTTAGACACCCAAATTTCATGCAAAAAGTACCATATTTATACATAGTTTGTGAACGCTGCTGGCTCCTCATTATTTTAGTCTTTGTACTAATGACACACGCATTCCAAAATCAATACACCATCTACCAAACGTATGTAAAATTTCCAACTTTGATGTTGCTGTTTGGGCACCCAAATTCCATGCAGAAAGTACCATCTATGTACATGTTGCTAGCTCCTCATTATTGATGATTTAAAGATTAGTTACAACAATGGTACCTCATATGGGCAAGGCCAAGCTTGTTAAGAGAGGAATGCTATCTAATTGCTTAACTTGTCCCTAGGAGATCATTGAACATGACAAACGCTCTCTCAACACTTGAAATTAGCAAAAGGGAACTTTTTAGTGAGACAAGAACTATGCCTAATTTGGAGCTTTATATTGGGAGAGAGGGAGTAATACTTAAGTAATGGCAATGATTATTTGGATGTTTTCAAAAAATGACCAATGAAAATTATTTACCTCCAAAAAAAATCCCATGATGCTCCAAAAATCCATGCATCGGGGCCACCTTCAACTCCAACCAAAAAACTGATGGAACCAGCAAAATTCGGATGGACTAGCAAGCTACAGACCATTTTCGAAAAATGCCGCCTAAGCATTGGTGGGAAAACCAGAAAAAAAACCCTGCCCGCAGTAGTCCGGCTCTGGGCCCAACTCCGGACCCGTCGCTTTGGTTTATGGCTGCTGCCGCCACCCGCCCTAACAGCTTTTTTCCATTTTGCATTCTTGAAATCGATTGTTTTGTTTTGGGATAGAGCATGCCAGCTCTTTCAATCACCATGCCACATTTCTTTGCCTGGCATCGTCCCGCCCGATTGCTGCACATCATAGTTTTATCTTCGTTGCATGCTCAATCATTTTGCTCTGATTACCTACTGATGCGTTGTTGAGGTATGAGAGCAATACCGGTGTGAGATAGTGGAGGTTTCAAAAGCATTTTCGACCGACTCCGTCGGCTTGAAGTTTTTTTTGGTGTTGATCCTGAGTTTCACGGCGCAATTCGATCGAGTGAGGAGTTTCTTTCTGATTTTTTTCCAGTTCGAGGTTGCGACATCGAAGAAGGTAACCTTAATGGATTCAAGATTATTGTCCACCATCTGGTGAGCTTCTTGTATGCTTTTGCGAGTTCCTTCGTTTTAGCCCTGCTCTCTTTACCACTTGTCTTCAAATTATCTTTGGAGGCATCTTGCAGCTTCTTATCTTCATATTCCGTCAAGTTTTGCAACAAGTACTCGTCAAGAGGATCCATGAAGAATATAACCTGCACATTCAAACAAGTGGTGGCCAGGTTTTTTCAACTGAATGGGCTAATGCTATTATGAAGCAGCTCAATCTGATTCTTGATACTAGATAAATCTCAATGTGCATCTGAGAATAAAAGATGACAATCATCTCATATCTAAGTAACAATCTTCATTAATCAGAACGTATTCTAAAAGTTTTGAAGTTTAATGATCCCCATCTATAGTGTATTTAATGTGAACATTCGCAGATACCTCATAGTCCTTCTTTAGAATTGAGTTGATGACTTACGAGAAAGGGGAGGGGTTTTGATCACAGTCTTCTCCTAGAGTTGAGAAGAAACATAGACGTGGAAACCTGCGTTTCGTTTCAGCCTGGAGGTGACGCAGTCACTACTTTGAAAACCATTTTCCTTGGCGAATTCAAGCCAGCCATGATTTAGAAAATACCAGAACTCACTATCTCCTCTGTCTGATTGTGAATAGTCCGTCATCTCTACAGAGAACATGAGTCCGTTCGGTCCGGTCATGGAGACTACCCTATCCAGCAAGTGATTGTATATATGAGTGAAGCTCACAGGTATCTCCTGTGCAGACAAAACACCATACAGTGGTGCTTGGTTAGCGTCTGCTCAACACTTTGGGATAGAAAAAAGTGGTACCCTTATCCAAGCATTGGTCATAAACAAACATCCCATTTGTTTCTCCAAGAAAGGAGATTTCCCAACACTTTCTTATCTTGCCCCGTGATAAAGTAGATGTGCGTTTGATCAATCATACTGTTTATTGGCAAGGACTTATTTCATGGCTATGGTGATGATCTTTTTGCTCTGATTGCCTGCTAATACTCCTCTATATTAAACACTTGCTGTATGACGTCTGCCCATATCCTTGTTTTCAAGCGTATGCACACCCGGGCTTTTGAATGTTGAAGTACAATTGGCTTTTGTTGGTTTTCTGCGTAGGAGACGGTGCTATTGTTGGAGCTGCAGCATATGCTGACGATGATGTAGGCGCATGAAATGCCAGCGGTGTTGGCGATCTCATGCTAAGCTTTTTTCTTTATTTTCTGGTTGATTTATAGGACTCTTTCACTTCACTGTTTATTTAAATTTTGTGTCTTCCGTGCTCTAATGTAACATCACAAGGAGCTTCGAATCTAAGAAGTTTTCATGTGAGGAGGCTCTTTACCGAGTTTTTGTTGAAAGACCGCCAGCATCTGGCTGCTTAGCTTTGCCATATCCTCCAGCCACAAATTGTAGGTTTATGTTCCTTTCCGGGTTTAGAATTACGAAGTTTGTAATGTTTTGTTATTGGTGGCATGAGTTTGATGCTTGATCTAATTGCTTGTGTGTGCAGAATTGGCCGATTCTACTCCAGGATGTGAACGACGAGTTGCTGAAGTACGGTGTTTGTGATGGCTATCTGGAGCTTGTTGCACAGGTTTGTACCTCTTCCTCCAGGCCTATGAAGGTCTCAGTTACAGCATTTTTATAATGTGATGTAAAGAGTAAAGTTCCTCATTGTTTTGGTTCTGCCTGGGTTTAGGGTATATTTCTTTCAATGAGTGCACAATCACGATGTAAAAAACATGATGGAATGAAAAAAGTTAAAACTCTGCCCCAATCAAAGATTGAGTTTTTGAGGTATAATAGAAATTTTTGTATGTATGAATGATTGTTGTTCCCTTGTGGCTTTGATGATGTCACGTTTCAATTGACACTAAAATGGTTAGAACAAGAGAGATCAAGAACTCGATAGATGAGATTTTGATTGAAAACCGTTAAAGATGGTGTTTTGTCATATTGGTTGAATAGAACAATGCGTGTTTGTTTGGTTGTTTGGTATTCAATTTTGATTCACGGAGCAATAGGACACTTGGCCCTGAAGCTTTTCATGAATCATTTTTGGAATCCATAATTAACACAACATCAACCAAAAATTAGGGTTTGCATAATTGAACAAAAGCATCATTCTACTTTATAGACGTGCCTCTTCAAGATAGTTGTTGTTGATACTTTCCTCATGTTTTAATTTATTTGACCTTTTTGATTGATAGGGATCAAAGATTAAAAATGGAACCTTTTGCTGATGGCAATGCCAAGTATTTGTGCATTGTATTTAAATAGTTTTGTCATATTTTTTGAATAGGGTTTAGGGTTCCAACAATACTTATTCATGTTTTAGTTACTTTTGGTTCCAAAGTGCCACTGCATTCCAAAAACACTCTGTACAGAATGTCTATTCTAAATTAAGTCGTCTACTCCAGATTTCCATAAGAAACAAAAGCAGCATTGCGATGTCCTACTTCTGGGTATCTGGTAGGTCATTTGACACAAAAAAGACATTCCTCATGATACTTTAATTACGCTCAGTGCAACTGCTTACGGTGAATTCTCGCCTTCATAACATGACATGCCATAGTCAGAAACTCACCGTCCTGCTACAACGGAAGAAACTCTGTTCGCAGCATCCTCCACGGTTAATGCCAAACCATGTTTCTGCGCACTCTCCGAAGATCGTTTCTATTGACTCCAGTACCAATTTAGCCGTCTCGTAATCTGAGTGGGTTTCTCTCATGGGTGGAGAAATGATTGGCATTGATTTTGCCAACTCTGGTCCTACCGTCATACTTATGGTAGGGCTACAAGGTGTGGGGAAGACAACTACTTGTGGAAAGATGCACTTTTTTGCAAGAAGAAGGTATTTTTGCCGGTAGATAGAAATAGATACATATTTAGTTTTTCATAGTTTGTGATTAGCATTAAATTGAAGTGGACAAATCTTTCGAGTTTTAACAATTTGCTGCAAATTTTGGTATGATTGAAGATTTGCAACCTCGGGGAATGCTTTTACTATTTGATGCAATCTCCATTGCAAGGGCAAGAGAAAAGTAAACACCATATTAGTTAATTTGGGAAAAATAGGTGTCCCACTTTGTACTCCACCTTAAACCCAAAAAGTTACTTTAAACCAGATATGAAGGTATCAGATTCAGGCTAAGCCACTAAGATTTTTTCCCTTGCAAATTCTTCTCCTTAGGCAAGGACACGTGTACAAAAAAAAATGCTGAGCTTGGTTTTAGGAGGCCTCCTAATACTTTTATATCAAAATTTGAAAGTCCCAAAATGTACTATTTTTCCCAATTTACTGTAATATTGTTGAGAACTCTTTGAAAAAACTATTCATTTGTAGGACATATTAAGCTTCTTGGAAGTTTGATTTCTTTCCAGCTTGTAGATACTTTGTGAAGAGCTAGCATTTGCAAGCCAAATTTTGTAAATGATTGATTATGATTCTTCTATTTAAGATTTTGTGTCAGGGTGTCTGTTGAAATCTTGATTGTTTTAGTGTTGAGAGCTCTTGAAAAGGAGCCTCAAATGCACTAGACCCTGGAGAAAAATTTACACTAAAAATACATCTTAAAAAAATGTAGAGGAGATTTTGAAAAATCGTAAAATGATTGGAGTTATATATGTTATGTCCTTTAATCCCGTATTTTTCATGTGACCATTTTTTAAATTGAACATGCAACAAGAGGATTGAAAGATTTTGAGTCATTTTCACAATTTTAACACCTTCTTGATCAAACATTATAATCTTTCAATCCATAGATCTTATTGTTGTGTTTTTTATTCCTATGTGATCTCTAACATATGTAGTTTGATTTTGTACGGTTACAATTTAAAAAGTAATAATACAATTCATCAAAGTTTTGGCTTTTTGTTCAACTTAGGACAAATTCCTATGAGCTCAAAAAGTGCCTTGGGCATTTAGGGGTTAAGAAGAGGAAAATTGAAAGATTCCAAAGTTTGTTTTTGATTTTAGTTACTAAGAATATCCTTGTTTACTCCAGTCTCCTTGGGTTTTTTGTCTTTTTTTTCCATGTTTGTATCTTTTAGTGTATGAGCCAAACTCACTTCTCTCTCAACAAAAAATTTAAGAGAAAATTTCATGAATATCCCTAAAGTTGGCCATATTTACAACCAAATTGCTGATTTAGGTTTACCCTAATATTGAAATAATAATTGATTGTATGAACTATTGAAGGAACATATGAAATAGGACTTGTTTGTTGTACAAAAAATTCTTTAAGCATTTTTAGGATTGTTTCCTTATGTATGAACTTGAGTTTGAATGTAGAAATATTCTTTATTGTAATGTTTCAAATTTTTTTTGCATTCTTTGACCAAAACAAAATATTTTTTTTTTTTTTTTTTTTGTACAACAATCTTCATCAAGTTGCTATAATTAAGAAGTTTAATTTTACGTTTTTAATTTTTTGCTTGGTACTTTGACTTTTTAATATGCAAACCACCAGATTTTTCACATTTTTTAGTTCTCTTATAGGGAAACCTATTTAGTGTTTATTTGTCTCTAAAGTAGGATTTTCTTAGGATTCAAACAAAATTTATCCTTCAGTTCATGTAGTGTCCACTATGGACGAATTCAATCAAATTATAGTGGAATGCAACAACTAATGTTACAATACTGTTTTTTGTGCATATAGCAAAAAGTAAACATTGTCCCACTATTTTCATTGTCCTCTTTTGTTTCATTATTATTTTATATTGACACAATTAATGTCCATTGCAAAATCTCAAATTCAATAGTTGGTAGGTATTGGCATTAGGAATTAGTTTGAATTTTGGAATGCTAGTAGATATTTTTAGCTATATGCAAAAAAACTATGCAAAAAAAGGGTGGAGTTTTTCACACTGAATCCCTAAAAGCCCAATTGTCAGCCTCAGGAGACAAATGGATTCTAGGCAAGTACTTATGGCTAAACTATTTTTTGTGATTTTTGAAGATTTTACTGAAGGTGGGGGCCCCATGAAAATACAAGGATATGCCCAAAAGTTGATTCATAGTATGGATCAACTTAATGGACCTAAACCTCATCCAACAACGTTGACGTTGACGTCTTTTAGGACAACCTAAACCTAGACAAAGGTGGTGGCAACCCATGGGATGGCGACGTAAACCCATATCATGGCAACGGAATCCCACAAAATGTTAACGGAAACCTATTGGACATACAATACTAGCAATCAAAACAAAAAAATGCATTATTTATAATTGTACACAATATGGGTAGCAGTTTGGAGTTTTTAAGTTTGGTTCCAAACCTGCCTAACAAATTGGTTTGGGATTTGTTGGATTGTGGGCATGGCTAAATTTTCAAAAACAAGCTGACCAAAAATTGTTTGAAATGTGAAGTTTTTGGTTTCCATCCCTCAGTTTTAGACAACGTCCTCCATGAATTTGTGGATGTGCATGTGTAAAATATCACCATTATGACCCAATTGGGGGCATCATTTTGCACCATGTTTTACTTGATATGGCTTAGGTTTCCTCTAGCTTGCAAGAGGATAAGGTCATTGTCCTATGAGTTTTAATCGACGTCTTATAGGTTAACGTCCCCATGGAGGCAAACAACGTGGAAGTGGAAGAGGTTGGCGTCAACATCCAAGGATGAGGTTGCCACCCATTTAGTATTCCATAGCTGTGTAACTTACTTGTCAACTTTGGAGCTTACCCTCAGTCCTACAAAACAGAAGCTAAGACCAATGGGCTGAGAAATCTGAAAAACAATAGCAAGTCTTCTAAATGAAAGTAGCAAAGAATTAAAAAAAAAAAAAAAAAAAAAACCTGGTTGGAATTTGAATCTATTGGTAAAAAGAATTGGTCATGTTCTAAAGAATAATGTATAATTATAGTGTAAATATAAACAATTTTTGTTGCATTCACAAACTAGTTGGATAATCAGTTGTAAATTATAGGTGTTGGATTATAGTTGGTGAAGCTTCAAATTTGCCTATGAACATTGCCCAAATTCCATGGAATGTACTATGTTATGTAAGTTGTGGAAACATATTGAACTACAATGTTGTCACCCAAAAATCTTTGAAACCTTGAAAGTCAACAAATGATGTATCAACACCATAATTGTCATATTGGCACCTAATTGTCCATTTGTCCACCTTCCCCTACCCAATGTTAAATTCTTTTAGAAACATTAAATAGACTTGTAGGATATTTATGCATATTTATAGATTTTGGACATATTTATTAATCAAAATCCTAGTTTGTCCAATTCTAAATGGATATGTTGAAGTGTGTAGGTGGTCCATTTGTACTTGCCTAAATGGTATGTGTCAATGACTTCAACCGCTCAACCCTCTCAACATGACAACCTTGATCAAAGTCAAGAGCCTAAAATGTTTGACATCTTGATTTTTACAAAGGATTTGGAATGTCAAAGTTTGAAACCTTCTGTTACCATCTGTGCAACAAAAAGGCTTGTTGCGAATCAATTACATAATCATATTCATGCCTGATGGATAAACACTAAGGTAAAAGCACCCATTGTCACCAATGCCTCATACCCAGTCTGTAAAGTGTGCTATTTCCAACATCAGTATGGATAGGTGCTTTGGAATATGTTTTTTTGTCCTTTTCAAGATTGAGGCCACTCAAGTCATGCCACATGTCCCAAAGTGACATAAGAAGTAATGAGCAAAAATTAGTTTGGCTATTATCTGAATTGCATGAGTCTAGAGGTTGCCAATGGGTCCAAAGCACTTTATGACTCCCAAAATTCACAATAATTTCAGTTTTGCAAACAAATTCTAAAAAATTAGCAATCTCAATATTTCATATCTTCCTACATGGGAAAAATATTTGTGCCTCAAAATCTTTATAGTTTGTTATGTAGTTACTTAATCCCTCAACACCCCATAGGCAAGAATATTGCCTCATTTTAGAGTATTTTGAGATATCCACGTCGTTGGGGGGTTATGGTATGGGTTCTTCCACCTTAAGCTCCTCAAATTTTGCATTAGGGGGTTCAAACTAGACAATTTTGTGCTTCGATTGAAAATAATTCTCTTCACTACAATATAATCACCCATATCACATCATAAGAGCGTTCATTTGGCAAATTACCATTTCTAAAGGTGGTTATTTGCTAAATAAAATGATTTATGGAGCTCATGATTTGTTGTTCTACACAATCACTAACTTGGTGAAACAAAGCACTTTAGCTAGTCTGCCCCCAACATATAATTTCATTAGTTATTCATTTTCCATTTGAAGACTATATTTCCATGTTCCAACACTTAAAGCACTCAAAGTTTTATTTATTTTAACTTGATTCACGACATATAATTTCATTACTTATTCATTTTCCATTTGAAGACTAAATCCCCATGTTCTAACACTTTTTGCACTTAAAGCTTTATTTATTTTAACTTAATTTTAGGAATTAGTATCTTGCTATGCATTAGCAAAACTCTGAACTCTCCAAAGGGCCCCAAAAAAATTGTGCAACGCTACATAATGGAGGTGAAAAAATAGTACAATTTTTTTTTTTTTTTTTTTTTTTAAATTTTAAATACTCAAACCGCTATGGCACATGATATGACACATTGCAAATGTTAGAAATGGCAAATTTTGACAGTTAGAATTGGCAACTTTTTTCTCTATATGCACATCTCTCATGTGGAGTTAGGGGCCTTTTGGAGGGCTCAAAATTTTGCTAATGGGTGTAACAATTGCACATAATCTTTGTAATGCCTATAAAACCTCTAATTTGAGATGATATAAGCACAAAGTTTCAACCTTTAAATAAATTTGAAGCCTAGACTAACCAAAATCAATACACTCAACAATCTAAAACCATATAAGCAACTTTAGAAAATTTGGCATGTTTAGGATCATATCCCCTATTTGATTTTAACAAACAATACTTAGTTCACTAAGGTTTTACAAGGCATGTGTTGTGGATTTCTTATCATTGGTATGCAATTACTTGCTAATTTCACACCATTGTAACAATCTCGATATCTGATACTTGATAAATTTCCCTTTTAAGCAAATAACCAAGCAAGAATAGCCAATGATATATATTTATGTCTTATTTTGACAGTCTATGAAAAAAATGAGACTCACTCAAGAAATTGTATACAAGACTCTTGTGATTAATTTGCAAATCGCCATGGATTTTAGGATCACTTTCATGACCTTCTCACCAATTTCTCCTTCTTATTTTTTCAAAAGAAAAATCATGCATGAAGTCTTAAAAGAAAAGACAATCCTTGAGGAATATATTTCAAAAGCATAATATCACCTCATACTGTATGTAACTCTTTTGCACTTCAAACTATTAAGTTAACGCATGAACGCTCTAGGGGATCAAAATGATCCGCACAAGATTTCACATGCGTTTTTGAGGGATTGGATCTAATTTTTTAACTTTGCTATAAACTACAAATATATAAACTACAAATATCAAGGTATTCAAGCAGTCCATGCTAGTGGGTAATGGCGAGGCAAGTCAAATGTTATACAACTACCTCAAGAGTTTTATTTAATTGGGTGAAACACCATATGGGGCGTGGTGGCAAGCAATGTCTTACAAGTTATAACTAATCAATACTCATTGCAAGTTTCCTTGCATGTGCTTTGTGATAGCAAGAAACTCACCAGTGTGGGTTCAAGTATGTTTTAAACCCTTGTTAAGGCAACCCTCATCAAATTGTGCCACTCCTAAGTAAAAAAACAGGTCCACAATGACTACAATGACTAAACAACAACTAAAAAATGACTATAAAATGATTGTACAGTCATGGTTTAGTCATTGTGGACCTGTTTTTTTACCTGTGAGTCATTGTTTTCTGTGCAATATCAAATTGGAGCCCTAAAATTTAACCTACAAAGAAGCAAAATCTTCAATAATTTTCAATTGTGTGCATTCACACCTGATCTTGCTACTCAAAAGATTTGAGATGAATTAAGGGCTTATAGAATTTTGTAAAAATTATTAAATAGCAATTACTTGCCAAAAATGAGATTTTACCATCACAAGTTGTTTGATCAAATGTTATAATCTTCCATCTCTCACAATCATTTTGTTCCCAAAATTTGCAAATTGTTTTCTAAGTAGGTGTTCCACTATGTTCAATGTTTACTTTTTGTGGATCATTCAATTGATTGAGATACAATGCATCAAAGTTGTAGGTCTCCCAAAAGACTAATTTTGATGAAAATGGCCTGGGCGCTTAGGGGTTAAATCATTTGCTTTAAGATTTTTTTTAGTTCCATGTGGATATTGAAGTAATGGACGATAGAATATATCCATTGAATATGCACATGCAGTTGTAATCCATACATTCCTAAAACCAAAGTTGATTACATGCTCTAAACTCAATGATTATTGATTCACCTTGGGTTGTTGGCTTGACATGAAGAGTGAAGCAATACATTTTTAGATGAATCTTGCCATATGTCATCAAAGGTTTGGAGGTTTGAATTTAGCTATACGAATTAGAAATTGAAAATAAAATTAGAAAATTATAATTAATTTTTAACAACAAGTTGTTGAGAATTACCGAGGATGAGATTGTAGCTAAGTCAAGGACCTATATTCCATGCAAGTTTGTAAGAATAAAAACCTCAACAAGGGGTGTCAATGTTGGAGTTTTTACAAAAGACAAATAAACCAAGTTTTCAAAAGTAGGCTAAAATTTAAGGTAACCACCACAACATTAAATCTTTCAATCTTTTTGGTTTTTTTGAAAAACCAAGAGGAGAGGTTGGGTTTTGAAAATCTTTTGTGGTTTTTGGAATCCTTTTTGTTGACACTCTCCCCTTGTCACTAGAAAAAAACACACTTGCATGTAGCTAAATTAGGGACATCAAATTTTTTTCTTGGTTTCTTTTTCCATATGACACATGTATATTCTAACAGTTCTATCCTCCTACAAAAGTTCTAGCTCTAATACCCACTAATGAATACCTTGGAGTCATTCTAGTTAAAAATCCAAATTGATTTTTTTTGACTAGCTAGAATAGTTGTTTTTGCTAGTAATCTATCATAAATATTTAAAAGAATACATTTGCACTTTGTATTCTCATTGGCTAAGAGAGTGTTATGGTGCAATTGCTAGTGACATGTTGTAAACGTATGGTGAAGCAGCTCAACCTAAGCTTAATTGATTAAAAGAGAGTGTTGTGGTGTAAGGTCCAGTGATCCGTCATACTTTGTTAATAACCACCACATGAGAGAGGGGTACATACATAAAGTGGTTTACATTGAATCTTCTTAGCAAAAGATGAATATAGGAAACGGATAAATGCAAAAAGTGGTTTACACTAAGCCTTTCTAGTGGAGGACTAATAAGAGAGAGAGGGATACATGCGTAAAATGGTTTACATTGAGACTTTACTTTGAATCAAGTTGTTGCCTCCATTGGTACAACAAAAACTTGTATGTATATAAAAGACTACGTCCGCTCTAGGGTTTTGGTAAATCCGCTCATTCTTATGAGAGAGTATTGTAATGTAACTTCCGGTGGTATCTATATATGTCCAATGATTTAATTAGTTGAGAGAAAGTGCAATGATGAGACTTCTAATGACCCGTTATACTCTATTTTTAACCACCACAAGAGTCATGAAGTTGCTCATTTTGATTGCTTGAGAGAGAGTGCATTATACTCTATTTTTAACCACCACAAGAGTCATGAAGTTGCTCATTTTGATTGCTTGAGAGAGAGTGCATTATACTCTATTTTTAACCACCACAAGAGTCATGAAGCTGCTCATTTTGATTGCTTGAGAGAGAGTGTCATGGCTCAACTTTCAATGACCAGTTTGTCCTTTTAGCAAAGAACCAAGAAGAGAAAAAAGGGTACATGTGTAAAGTGATCTTACACTTTATCCTTTTAGCAAAGAACCAATAGGAGAAAAAAAGGTACATGTGTAAAGTGATCTTAC
Organism: Ulota crispa; assembly: GCA_963920765.1. Lineage (NCBI taxonomy): Eukaryota > Viridiplantae > Streptophyta > Bryopsida > Orthotrichales > Orthotrichaceae > Ulota > Ulota crispa. The sequence goes on along the minus strand of OY987244.1, from coordinate 10,023,379 downwards.
ATTAGGATTTTATTTTAAATTAGGTTGCTAGCATTTGTGAGTTAATGGGTCACTCGCGCTCTTTAAACTAGCTAAATTTCACAAGATTACCAACAAAATTTTCATGCGCTAAAAAAAATGTAAACTTTCTAGTGTTAAATTTAAAAATTTTAAGTTTTTTGTTGTGTTTTAGCCACTTATGAAAATCATATCTAGGATCACTGCCGATCAATCATGGTTTAAATTTTTAAATTGACCACGTTTTGTGATAAGATTGCTACAGCAAAATTGATACTCCTGCTGCCATACTCCTGTTGCGTCCGTTGATGCAACGGGAACCTAAACTCGTAATTAACAGAATTAATAACATGCCCATACCCGGATGGAGGCATTTTCGACTGAAGTCCAGCAAAGGAAAACGTCCCCCCGTGCAAACAAAACATGGGAACACATCTTAGGGTTTGGCAATCGGACGGCCACAAAAGATCCTCACAGTCTCTGTAAGGGCTTGCTCCTGCCTCGCCTGCTCTCTCTTTGGAACGCCTCTCTTTCGGTGCTGCGCGTCGCCCCGTCGTTGTTGCAGGAGGAGGTCGTCGTCAATCATGGTTCGTCCCTCTCCCTCCTTTGTCTCGTCCGATCTCCAGTCCATTTGCGATGCCCTCACAATGCGCAACTCGGATTCTCACGGGTTGTCCCTGTCCAGGTGTTCATTAAACCTAACAAGACCAAGGCCTACTTCAAGAGGTTCCAGGTCAAGTACAAACGCCGCAGAGGTGAGATCATTTCTTACGAGGTTAAAATCATGTTCTTCAGTAGGATTCCCGCGTTGATTGTATTCGTGGAGTCCAAAACTTGCATTTTTTTTTTTTCGATTCTAGGGTTTCTCGTTTAGGATGTACTCTGACCTCGTCAATCTGACCAAGAAATGATTTTTGGCATAGTTTGATTGTGCTACAATCAATGATAGTGTTGTACGGGTACAGGATGTTGTAGAAGGTTATTGTAGACAAGGTCATGTTAAAGGAATCTTAGAGAGTTGCTTGTGGAGCTTGAGGGTAAAGATATGGTTTTTGTTTTGTTTTTTGCAGCCGGTAAGACCGACTACCGTGCCAGAGTCCGCTTGACCACTCAGGACAAGAACAAGTATAACACTCCCAAGTACCGTTTTGTTGTGCGATTCGTATCCTTTTTAACCGGAAATCAGGGCTAACATGACTCAGGGGTTTAATGTGATGGTAGACTGTGATGTGTGATTATTAGGGTAACATTCGTGTTCGTGAGTGCTTAGGGTAAAGATGGATCTTCAAGTTAGCAATCTCTGTTCTTTCTACCGAGTCTTTTTATTATGAGCCTTTTGAGGTGTTGAGAGAATTTTAGTTCGTTGTGATTGCCCCTTGACTTATATTTCTCAGACCAACAAGGATATTGTTGCGCAAATCACCTACGCCACTCTTGCTGGTGATATTGTTCTTACTTCGGCCTACGCCCATGAGCTTACTCGGTATGGACTGAAGGGCGGCCTCACCAACTACGCTGCTGGTATGTGGAGGAATTCTTCAAAGTTTGAAGTTTTCACCTGTCTTGTGATAATGGGAAATACCCGGATGTTTTGTTCGTGTTGTTTACCTTTTTCTTTTGCATTCTGCGCAGCCTACTGCACTGGCCTCCTCTTGGCTCGTCGTCATTTGAAGAACTTCGAGTTGGATCAGGAGTACCTCGGCAATGAAACGGTTCGTTACGTTTAATATTACAAAGACACTAAAACTTCGACCGTTTGAATGCTTTGGTTCTATTATTAAGGTTAACAGCATATTATTACTGGATCCTGAATTCTGGTGATCTTGAAGATCTGGTCAGGTTATGGTACCTATTGTGCCAGTGAGATTCTCGGAACCATGTTTCTCTTAGTTGAAGAATGAATGAATTTGCACATATACTATCCAATTTAGGATTTTCATTCTGTCACTTTTTATCCAATCTAAACGCTCTTTATTAATCAAGTACCTAGTTTCGTAGCTGATTTTCTTAGTGTTCTGCAGGCAACTGGAGAGGACTACAACATCGAAGAAGGTGAAGGGAAGAGGCCATTCAGTGCTCTCTTGGACGTGGGTTTGGTGAGGACCACCACCGGAAACAGAGTTTTTGGTGCTCTGAAGGTATTTTAACTCCACAACCCGGATGTTTTCTCAATTTGCCGACAATGCAGTTTCTGAAATCGAGTTCAATCTTATGTTTTCAAGCTGGAAATGCAGTCCCATCACTTCGCAATATTTCTTGTCGGCATATTTGGAGCCGGTTCACGCCCTTCTAATTTCTTCAATCTAATTGAGTGACAATCTGTCTTGTGTTGACTTTATTCTGTTAGGGTGCTCTCGATGGAGGACTGGATGTTCCTCACAGCGAGAAGCGATTCCCCGGTTTTAACAAGGAGGACAAGACCTTGAATGCCGAGACACACCGCAAGTACATCTTGGGAGGACACATTGCGGACTACATGAGGGTATTCTGCCAACAATTACCTTGAGAACTTAAAGTGTTTTTTATTAGTGTGGCCTTACTTATAGCTTTCATCGAGAAAAAAGCTCTTTAATATCTCATTAAATGATGTCTCGGTTGCTATTTGTTAATTTCTTAGGTGTACCCCTACATAATATCTTTTGTAGTCGCCATACTATTTTTTTGTTGCGTACTGATATCTGTTATTGTTACTGATTACCAGCTCTTGAAGGAGGACGAGCCTGAGAAGTTCCAATCTCACTTCAGCGGGTTTATCAAGGAAGGAGTCGAGGCTGATGATCTTGCAGATATGTACACGAGTGTGCACGCTGCTATTCGTGCAGACCCTACCTCTCAGAAGACCGAGAAGAAGGCTCCTGCTGAGAAGAGGAAGTGAGTATTCATTATTTTCCTGCATTTCAATCTTATTAATTGATATTAGCCTCAAGTGATTATTGGGCTAAAAGTGCAGGCTGACTGACTCCTAAACTTGAATTTGTTGTGTTCAGATGGAAGACTCAGAAGCTGACCTATGATGAGCGACAGGCTGCCTTGGTCAAACGCCTGAACGCCATTAATGGTGAGGAGGAGGAATAGATTCATATCAGCGTACCTGTCTTCTTGTGTGAAAGACAAGTGTGAACAAGTGAGCATGGCTTGCGGGAAAGGGCTGTACCTTGACTCGTATAACCTGTTTCAATTGTATGCATTTGGGCATAATGAATTCACCTTCGGTTAAATCTTCTATGCTCCTAAGTACGTCAAAATTTCTAGTCTTGTGTTTCTGTTGTCTCTTTAAGTTGATTGAGTGGCATGAATGTTGATAGATCAAGTCTGCCAGTAATTTAGTATTTCTTCCCCCTTAACCCTTAAACGTCGTAGCGACCAATTCGTGGCTTCTGGATGACTGAAAATTGCTGTAGACAGTGGTGTAATACTGTTTTTTCATCTGAGATTTGGTTGGGATGTAGTTAATGCAGTCTAGAACATGTAAGGTAGGCGCACCCATAAGCGTGGAAATAAGGGTTTTGGAGTACATAAAACAATTGACTAACTTTGAAAAAAATACTGTACGTTAAGAAATGGAAACCAAAAATATTGGCATCAATTTCAAGGTTCCAATTGCAAGCATTTGTTCACAAAGATTTTAAGGTTTGTTGGTTCTTAAATAGTGAGATGGGTACTGAAAACCTCATGTTAGTCACTCACAACCATCACTTCATCACCCATAATCACTCAATCACCCATGGCCATTTGTTTTGTTATTGATTAGCCGTGCCACTGTTAGGTGACCAGCATGGGGATGCAATGCTTATGGATGTTGCTACCTTAGATGAATAGTTTTTGCATGCACAATGTTCACAAGAGGCCTCATTTGCCAATTGAGTAGTAAAGATGCACCACCGTGTAAGGTAGTTGCTCTAAAATTGTCACTTTAAGGGCTGTTCTGGATTTTCATGGGCTTTTTAAGACATGAAGATTTTCTGCCTAATTTTCCGTCAAAGAGAAATGGATGCTAAATGTAATCCAAATTTTTTCATATTTTTTGAAGCATTATTGAATTGTTGATGAATTTTCAAAGTTTTTTGTAGTGAACACCTATTTGTGATCCCAGGTCTCCCATAAAGTGTCCCCTTGCAACTTATAAAGAGATCAAGTGAATAGAGGAATATGATTGGCTCTTGCGGTAAAATCTTTTAAGACTAAGAAGTGTCCATTCAAGAACCATCTCAGATCCATTCTTGGACCGGCTATGGAGCTCTTTAAATGTGAGGGTCACAATTAGAACAAACTACCTTAGTGTATTTGAAGTTTTGAGGATCTTTTTACCCACATTCAATATAAGTTACTAAAACAATGTGTATTGAGTTTGAGCATAAATAATAATAGAAATTTTACCAAATCTAGTTTCCTGTTGTACTTTGAGTTCTTGAAAAAAATTAAGTTTTGAAATCTTTATTCCTATCATAAGTTTAACACCTATTACCATGGGATGGTTACTTTTTCTAATTTTAGTAACATGCAAAAAAAATTAATTGAGTTGATCTTCATTGTGATTCACATTCATGGTAAAAAAAATTGGCGTAATTGAGGACATTTTGTATTTGATATGATTTTCTTTAGCATTTGTTTCAAAAAATTACAATAATTTCAAATTTTCACCAAAATTTATGAATATTTTTTATACATGTAGTATCATATACCTTCTTCCATTAAAATTGTAATATTGAATTTTGATGTTTATTATGTTGCCAAATTAACTTTTGAAAAATGATTGTAATTCCACATAAAATCCATGGTTGTATGCCCATCCTTTAACCCTTTAAGGACCACGCAACCATATTTTGGTCGTTGGGAGTGGTTCTTGGCCTATAGGTTGAAATCGCTCAATAACTTGGAATTTGGTCTTGAAGTACGCATGTGATCACAAGAATTTTGCATCCATCTAAAAAAATGACAATGCAATTGGGTATGTGAGTTGATAAATAATGGTGTTTATACGGCATGGCTTCAAAATACATATCCATTTTTTTGTCAATGATGGATCAAAGCAACAACACAATACATCAAGTATGCAAGAAGAATGTCAAATTTCAATTGCACCATTCTAAAAAATTTCAAATTTCTTAAGAAATATGCTTGTATTGTTTTCATATATGGTAGTAGTATAATTGTAGTATTTGAAGATCTATTGAAATGTTGTTGTCATTTTGGCTTTAAAATTTGTCATCCAACATTTAAGGCCAATTCTTGATTGTTTTCACCAATTGGATTTTCCAAAATAATTATCAAATTTTTTGTAGAATCATTTTAGGGTAGCAAAGAAATTGGGTTTTTTGACCGTTTTTGCTACACCTTGTGATTGCTATTTTTGTCTATTTTGTGTGAAACTAGTCTTGTTGGAAAGGTGGGAAACCCTACTTTTTAGAAATGTAAGGCTCTTCTCAATTGAAGCTTGGGTGAAAGGTTAACATTCATAACTGAACAAGAATGAAACACAAGAGATTTTCCGCATACGGCTCACTCAATCATTATAATATTTCACCTCCAATGGTAGATTTAGTTGAAACTTTGGTGCTTTACAATAAACAAGGTGTACTTCCCATTTGTACAGTTGGATTATTGAAAATGGGTCCATATTTGAGTCAATTCCAAATCTAAGCTTACAGCCCCTGCTTTCAGTGGATTCTGTGAAAATGGGTGTGGTCGTTAAAGGGTTAAGGGTTAAGTCACTTGTCCTCTCTTTTGACCTCGGCTAATAGGGGGCTTCAAACATCAACTATTTTAGGTGATTTACGTTACAATTCACCTCTGTGAAATCACTTGCGAACCTCACCGTGACTCACCTCTGGACTTCACTCCTAATGTGATTCATGTGAGGTGTGAACTTCAAAAACTCATCTTTGTGACTCCTCGCGGCTCATTCATGTGTGTCCTCAAACCCCAAAACTTCTCTCGCAGAAATTTCTGCAAACTCACGGGTGTCTCAGATTTTGAACGTGCAAGGGAACAAAAACAATTCACCGGTGCCGGAGATCCTGTGAGGTGAGAAGTTAGAGGGCCAGATTTTATGTTCGAAGCCCCCTAATGTTTTAGCTGCGAGAGTGACTTCGTATTGACTGTTCACGTTATGTGCAGTGCCCCAAATCATTGTCTTCATTGTGGGATGTTTGATATTTAGTCTAATAGTTGGAAGTTTGATCAAAGATGGCTTTGCAATCTCACACTTGCAACAAAAAAATTGCAAATCATGTAACAGCTGTTACCTATTATGCGCTTAATCAATGATATTGTACAAGTAGATAAGGCCCATTGTTGAATTATATTCAGCCATCGTAATGGCTTTTCTTTGTCAACGCCAAATTTGAAGTATTCTGTAATGGCATCACTTCCTAATAAAGAGGTTGAAAAGTTTTTTCAAACTACATGGGTTCTGAAGCCAATTATAAGTATTGTGTAGTGGAGGTCTTCCATTTTGTCAGAACCTTCAATAACCGGAGACCCACATCAATTTCTCTTCCAATTTCGTTTCTCTCATTTTCTCCTGACGTGGGGGTGAAGAAGTTCAAAGTTTTCAGCAAGGAAGAACGTTAGAATGTAGGAATTTACCACGGTTAAATGTGAAAATTTTGAATTCACGTTTGAATTCTATAACCTTAAATTTGTCTGTTACTATTTGACTCAATCTGACCAAGCATAGAATACGGACAATTTTTTTATTCTTATTCCTGAAAAACCTATAAATGCACCTTGACGTTCAAATAATGGGAAAAGAAAGATTTGGAGAACGATGGAAGCTAGCCATGCATTTGCTTAACCCTTAACCCTTTAAGGACCACGCAACCATATTTTGGTTGTTGGGAGTGGTTTTTGGCATGTAGGTTGAAATTGCTTAATAATTTGGAATTTGGTCTTGAAGAACGCATGTGATCACAAGAATCTTGCATCCATCTACAATAATAACAATGCAATTGGGTATGTGAGTTGATAAATAATGGTGTTTATACGGCATGGCTTCAAAATACGTATTTGTTTTTTGTCAAAGATGGATCAAAGCAACAACACAATACATCCAGTATGAAAGAAAAATGTCAAATTTCAATTGCACCATTCTAAAAAATTTCAAATTACTTAAGAAATATGCTTGTATTGTTTTCATATATGGTAGTAGTATAATTGTAGTATTTGAAGATCTACTAATATAACGTAGTCATTTTGGATTTAAAATTTGTCATCCTACTTTTAAGGCCAATTCTTGATTGTTTTCACCTATTGGATTTTCCAAAATAATTATCAAATTTCTTGTAGAACCGTTTTAGGGTAGCAAAGAAAGTGGGTTTTTTGACCGTTTTTGTCCACTTAGCTACACCTTGTGATTGCTGTTTTTTTCTATTTTGTGTGAAACCAATCTTATTGTAAAGGTGGAAAACCCTACATTCTAGAAATGCAAGGCTCTTTTCAATCAAAAACTGCATGAAGCGTTAACATTCAAAACCACACAAGCATGAAATACTAGAGATTTTCCGCATACGGCTCACTCCTTCATTATAATGTTTCACCCCCAACGGCAAATCTAGCTGAAATTTTGGTTTTTTACAATAAACAAAGTGTACTTCCCATTCATATGGTTGGATTACTAGAGATGGGTCCATATTTTGATCAATTGCACATCTAAACTTATAGCCCTTGTTTTTAGTGGATTTTGTGAAAATAGGTGTGGTCCTTAAAGGATTAAGCGTTAGGTGGGTCACCGTGGCCTACCTTGACTTTAGCTTCTACAGTATTTTTGCACCTGGGTACCAATAATATTGCTTCCCAAAGTTGCAAAACTCAATAGTACATATTGATTCCATGAAAATTGCAATAAAGGCAGCTTGGGTCCCAATAGAGTGATTTTGAATTTTCTCACAACTTGGGGTACTTAAAATTATGAGTATATTTGATGATTTTTTTTGCCTTTCATGATACACTACACATTTATGATCACTTCTGAAAAAAAGTCAGATCAAAATTAGTTTTTTCTAGGATACAGAGTCTTTCTTCAAAGCCAAAGGACATTTTTTGTCCATGCCAACTTTTAGGGGTTAACCCCTAAAGCAATGAATATCCTTTTTTGACAACATAGCAATTTTGGGCAGCTCACTACCAATGGGGTTTTTATTATTTTTTCTTTGAATTTTTCACACATAATGTGTCTAAGGAGTAACTTGGCCCAACAATTTTCATAACTTTTGACTTCATGGTTCAAAAGTTATTGCATGATATGTAGTTTTGTTTGCTTGGCAGGTAGCCAAGAAACTTCCTTAAAAATTACATTTTTTGAATTTTGTTTTTTGAAATTGGTTCTTTAGATTTAAATATACTTGAGAAGTGTTAAATCATTCCATTTTGATCATTGAAATGAAAGTTATGAGGAGATTTTGTTTGTGGGCAATTATGGATTCTCTACTCTAAAATAAACTTTGAAGTCCATTAATTTACTTGATTTTCAATATTTTAGAAATAAAACAAAATTTAAAGATGTAAATTGTTTATTACAACATCACAACCATTGGTATTGGCATTTTTCATTTCCATAAGTAAGTTCTTAACAATTTAGTGGTTTGAATCATTCTCTACTTCTTTTTACTTACTATTTTTTTTCCGTGTATGTTTTGCAATTCCAAATGATTTGAAAATTTTCAAGAGTGTACCCAACTTGCTTTGAAGGACAAGTCCAAAAAATTACAACCATTTTGGAAATTTTTTCATACAAGTATGACCTTGTGAAGTGCAATTGCCCATATTTTTGCAGTGACAAAAAATGGCTTTTTGTCATTTCAAACTCAATTATACAACAATCTACATGGTGAAAACTCTTGAATTTTTTTTCCACATCTTTTGATACTAGTGTAGTACAAGGTCTTTTGGCTAGATTTGTCAAAAAAAAAAATCTAAAATTTGATACTTGCACTAGAAGTGGCAGTTTTGGAGCGGTTTTGGTGAAAATTTGAGCTTAGTGCTTTAGGGGATTAAGTAATACCTCTAAATGAACTTTGCTGAGCCTTGAAACTTTTAGAAAACAAGGGACAAAGGAGAAGGCTAGACACAGCCATTAAAATTTTAGCTCCATTTTGAGATATTGGTTGACAAAAACGAAAAGCTTTTATGAAAATAAAACAAGACCCAATTTCATTTTGTGGTGTTGAATTACCCAAAAAGGAACAATACTATTAACAAAATCGTATATTGACAAAATTTGACAATGACCGCAAGGCAACCAATTGGTTCTCTTTTTTAACAGTCTATTCTTGGATTGGATATTGTTAGGTCTTGTACTTTGAGCATCAAAATATCTTACTTCTAAGCGTTATAATGTTTCTTGCAATTTCAACTTTTAACTCCTAGTGATGTGATATCAAAAATTCAACCCATTGAAGGTAAGGATTGTGGAACCCACGGAGACTCCGAATTATCCTTGAGCACGTACTGTAGAGTAAAGGTCTTTAGATCTCATTGATGCCATCTCACATCATAAGAGCAACGACCATTTTTTGTCTTGTAATCAAAAACTCAAAAGTCTCCATTCGGAGCGATAGAATTATAGAATCAGCTACTGATGAAATGCCTTTTTAGCTAAGAGGGGTCAGATCCCCAGACCCTTCCCAAGCAGTTTGGTACTAAAATGCTTGAAAAACGGTGGCAAAGTAGAATGATAAACACCGTTCCTTGGGATACAATCAACTATTGAACATACCCTTCAAGGGAAAATTAGATGGATATCCCTGAAGTTTGTGGTATTTGTACATATGACCTGATTTTTCAGAAATTGCACAAGTGTCCTTGGACCATAAATTTTAGGTAATTTTTGTGTTGTGTATGCCGTTTCCTTCTCCTTTTGTGAGCACGTTCCTTCTTTCCCATTTTTCATGTGCACAGAGGAAAGAGGAAGTGGAGTGCATAACAAAACAAATAACTGAAAATTATGGTCCAAGGGTATTTGTGCAATTTCTGAAAAATCAAGGGCATCTGTACAAATACCGCAAAACTTAAATCCACTATTAAAATTGGACTTTCTAACTTAAAGGTAAACTGAAAGTCAGCAACAATTTGCAACTTCACGTACAATTTAACAGTAAAATTGCTTTATTGCATCTTATTCTAAGATACAATAACAACAAATCTAGATACAACATTCTAAAGCACTGCGGAGCCTATATCCTCCCCATTCTTCCACCGTACCAAATGGTTTCATTTCAAAAGCCAAACACTCATTGAAATATGTATAAGTGAATAAGGTGAAATAAACTATACATATTGACAAAAGTTACATAGTTTTAGCTCAAGTTACTATGCGACAAAAGGATTCTAGATTTTCTTTTTCTTTTTGCAAGGTTGCAAAAGGCAACTGCTTAAGAATGTTATGGTTGGTAACAAATGCAAGTATTCTACACCATGGTACCCAGTTGTGAGAGGAGACTACCCCGAGATTTGACCAAGCCCAGCAGCCGCTGCTCTATGATGGCCTTCGCCTCCTCCAGAGTGCCCTTCACCACTTGTGCTGCAGGAAGGATTTCCTTGATGAGAGCAGATCCTGTTCCTGCGTACATCGCCATGCTCTCTACATCTCCCTCCGTTGTTCCGTTTGGAGCAGACCCGGATAATCTTGTAATGGCCACCGTCTGCCATACAATCAAGCCCAGGGAAAGCTCTGAACATGTTCTAATTTACGACCACACCAAATTTTTCAGTTCCATCCACGGGTTCTACTCGGGTGGGATTCAGGGAAATCTGCAACCTGAGATCATTGTTGTTGGATTTGCAAAACAGGGGTGTTGAGGAGTAGCTGTATTCTATATAAATTTTAAATCAAAAACAGACAAGTTATTTCCAGAGTTTCCACTAAAGTTGTGAAGTTTAAACTCTCCTGAGACAGTCCAGTTTTACTTAAGGGAAAATTTGATGGATACACCTGAAACTTGTGATATTTGTATAGATACCCCTGGTTTTTTCAGAAATTGCACAAATGCCCTTGACATAGTTATTTTGCTTTTTTAAAATCATTGTTTTTAGTTCTTGCAATGAATGTCTTAATGTTTGAAGTATAGGAACACATAAAGATGGAACAAAATAAAAATAAAAATACTTACAAAATACAATGAGATGCTCCTTTGAGATGTCAAGGGTATTTGTGCAGTTTCTGAAAAATCAGGGATATCTGTACAAATATTGCAAATTTCAGGAGTATCCATCAAATTTTCCCTTTACTTAAAAATTAATTGAAAGGAGCAGGAGAGAATGCTCACTTTTCCAAATACTTGAGACTGGCCAATGACAGGCTGGTTGTTTTCGGTTTCCTCGGCTCCAACCTTGTGCTTCCAAGTTTCATAGAAGGGAGTTCGCAGAGCACGGTTGCCACCTGGCCATTGAGCTTTCCCAAAAATATCTGGAAACTCAGTACCGTCCGTGCCAGCGTTCACCACCTGTTGCTTGTAGATCGGATGTGCATTTGCCTCCACCGTTGCTAAAAACCTGCCAAGGGCAAGTAAAGTCATGCCAAACCAGAGCGAATCCTACAAAATAAAAGCTAAGGTGTGGCAGATTCTCACGTGAAAAGACACCGGTTCATTGGTTTGAGAAGCTCGCACTTGTTTGTTCAACTTTATAAATCAGGGTGTCAAGGAATCCTGCTCATGTAAACTCAGAGGGTGTCTAACAAAGTTTCACTAGAATGTCATGCATTTTAAATTAGGCTACCAATCAGACTTACGGTGCTCTATCAGAGATTAGAGGTTAATTTTGTTATACAGGTGAAATTCCATAGAATTGGCACTCTTCGAGAAGGGAGCTTGGAAACCTAAATCTATAAGGGTCCTAGTTGTTAGGGCTGTCACAATTTTGGCAATTTGCATTAGGCCAACATAGCAGAAATTGATGCTTTAACTATGAATATGAACAATGGGATACTTGCATAAACTCTTTGGTTACTGATTACTTCTAAATCACTTATAGGGTAGATTGTGCTGCAGAATTAAGCTTTCAAGAAGCGTCTACATTAATTTTCTGCATAATATGCAAATACGCGTTTTTCATCAATTGACAAATTCTGTTCATCTAAAATATTCCCCTATGCTCTACACCAGACGATACTCAACAAAGAGGGCATTTTGCCAAAAGGCTTCTTTAGCAGGCTTTGCCCTCCTTCTCACCCTTTTTGATTTGCAAAATGCCCTCTTTGTCAAGCATTACCCTAAACGTTAAACCTTTGGAGAATGCTACAAAGTTACCATTCCAAGCAGCTAAACAAAGAAGTAAAAATTTCATGGATACCCCTGAAGTTTGTGATATTTACATAGATACCCCTGCTTTTTCAGAAATTACGCAAATATCCTTGGACCAAACTTTTCAGGCATTTGCTTTGTTGTGCATGCCACTTCCCTTCTTCCTTTGTGCACACGTTGCTTCTTTTTTGTTTCATTACATTCCCTTCTTCAACATTGGTCATGAATGAAGTACGAGCACAACAAATAAATGCCTAAAAATTATGGTCCAAGGATATTTGTGCAATTTCTGAAAAAGTAGGGGTATCTATGTAAATATTGCAAACTTCAGGGGTATCTATGAAATTCTCCCAACAAAGAAATACAAGCACTCGAGTATAATTGAGAGGCAGAAGTACCTGGTTCCCATGCACACGCCTTGAGCACCAAGAGCAAGCGCAGCAGCGTAGCCACGGCCATCTACAATGCCACCGGCAGCTATGACTGGGATTTTGTACACTCGGACGGCATCCACAACACTTGGCAGCAGCGTCCACAACCCTGTCTGCTTCACCCTTTTCAGTGAGCACGTCTCTTCACAAAAAATCAACATTTAAGGCATCGGATATGGATAGGCTGCATTATAGTTAAATATTTCAAACTTCATAAGGTAGAATTCCAGGAGTGGAGGGCATTCCTACTTGCACCAAGCCCAGTGGCAAGTGTCTTTAAATCTAGAAATATCCAAACACGACTGGGATTCTACTGCATAAAAATCAGTTCAAGTTTGTTTATTCCTACTCTTGGTTTCTAGGTTTCTTGCCTGTCCTACTTTGTATGCACCTTTGTTTTTGCCTACTTTTTTAGAGTAGTCTATAGCACAGGAATGGAATGCACTGTCACTGCTACATTGAGGTTTGGAGCTGATATTTACAAACAAAATATTGTCTGGTTTTGAGGAAAGGGATTAAGCTTTTATTGTAAGCTAACAATGTTGACTTACTCTGCTAATGACGTGTCCACCAGCTTCGAATCCTTGGCAAATGACTGCATCCACCCCCGCTTCAGCTGCCTTCACGGCTTCCGGCACTGACCCCACCTACTCCAAATTTTCATCCATTTAAGAGCACATGTCAGACTCCCATAACACAATCCTGACCACTGTTAAGAAACTCGGGCTTGCAACACTACTTGACATTGCCTGCCTTCACTTCCCAACCACTTTAAAAATGGTATAGCCAGATAATAAAGAAAAAGTTCATGAGAAAATCTACAAACATCCCAACACACACATCAAACGAATGCAGAACTCAATCAAAACCCATGATTACATGTGAGTTAGTATGATTTGCTTAACCACCACTAAACAAACCTATTACCAAGAGTTTGTAACTACCACCCATCTCCATTGTTCATAATTATGACCTTTTCACATTTCATTTGCACATTGACAAAGAAGGATATGGTCAAGGGTGGAACCGGGGTGGCTTTTCAGTGAGTGCAAAATTGAGCCTGCAACGGAATTGGATATCACTACTTTAAGCCCTTACAAAACCAAGCGCTCAAATTTTGAACAGTGAATGCATGTAAACAAGTCCCGTGCAAACAAATATTTGGGATTTCCATCCATCCACATTAGTGTAGTTCTCTTGTGTTTGCGTATTATAAAACTCCAAAACAATTCTTGGCAATTATTTTACAATTCAAGGAGTGCAAGTTTGTTTCACTTTGAAAACTTATATTCCTAGTTCAAAAAATGTCCCGTTGAAAAACAAAAACAAAAACAAAATCTTACAAATTCATCATTGGTATAATTTAACAACATTAATGTAAAAGGGAAAAAATCTTGATAATCATTGATGTTCATTCCAAAGTTAACTTGAGAAGGAAATTTGAAATACTTGTTTCTAGTCTTATGATAAAGATTGACAGCTGGCATGGTAGATCCAACTTTACAAACATAATTTATGAGACATAGTTCAAACTTTTGTTTGGAAATTGTCATTGAATTATTCTTCTAGCTTGCTCTATATAACATTCACATTGATATAAACTTTGAGCTACTCAAGAATAAAAGACTTGCATCATGCAGCAAGACGCACTTCTCAAACAAGACTTATAGAATCTACACGGAGAGTATTTTGACAAGAAACTGGAACTAAGGGCTAACTTCCAGGTTGCATCAAGATTGAAACATAGCAGAAATGACAAAGGAGTTACAAAGCCATGCATGAAAGTGTGCTAAAAAAACAACAAAACCAAAGATGATGTTCTAACAAGTTTCTAGCAAGAAGCACAAGAATTTTGGGGATTTGTCTTGGGGGAGACAGCATGTAAAAAAATAAGGAGATAGGTGCAAACACCAAGTATTTTTTAGGGGATATTAGTTTTTTTTTTTTTAAAACACCCTGTCATTATGTAATTTTCTACTTTGCATTATTAAAGAAGGGGCTTGCATTACGTATAATTCTAAATTGATATGAATAAATGATATGGTAAATTAGATAAAACAAAAAATTCTACTACAATTTTTTTTAGACATTAAACTTCTTTCAAACTTTTTTTCCCCCTACTAATGACTATATTCAAGTTTCAACTATACCTTAACAAAAAAGTGTACTCAATACTACTATTGTACCTTCCATAAAAATTGTCAATGACACTCGTTTACTAGGAAGGTATCATATTATTGAATGCTATATAAATTGAACTTTAGGTTTAGGTCCTTTTTACATGATTAAAATGAATGATATAAAGATCAATTTTTGATATTAACTTTATTTTAACCTACATTGTTTGATTCAATGTATTGTACATGTCTTTACAATATGCAAGATAATATGCTTCACTAAATTGTGGTACACAACAAGAAATTGTCAAATATAATTTATATTATGCAAACTCTTTGATTGGCAAAAACATGCGGTAAGTATGTTTGCTTCAAGGTGTTGTACATGTCTTCAACGTATGCCAAATAATATGTAAGAAATAATTTTTGAATAGCAGCCAAAAAATGGAGACAACAAAAAGATAGACTGAGCAATTCCCAAATCCCAAGTTGGACCTTGAACCTTAAACAACAAACAACAAATAGAGGGCTCGGAATAGGAACTGCCAATTTCCAAAATTAAATGACAACCACCTAAAGCCATCCAACGTCTATTGTGGAAATTAGTAAAGCCTATAAAATTATTGAACACTCTGAATATGCCACTCACAAAGCAGTAGGATTTACAACTTTTAGCCAAAAAAAAGAATGAAAAGGGGGTATCCTAGATCTAATTTTTTTCTAATTGGACCTATTTTTTTATACCCTATACTAGTTTGAAGACATTTCATGGTTTTTTTGTACCCTATAGTATAAAAAACCAAATTATAATTTTTTTTTCAAATGTTTTTTAGGCACATAACATTCAATAGCACTCAGCAGGCCTGCCCTCCCTCCAATTGAAGAGTGTGGAATATTCCACACCCATCTGTAGTTAAGAGGACACTTGGCTGAATTTTTCAGAGAGTTTATGAATAAGAGGCTCAGTTTAGTGCACATACGTAGATGTGGGGGCCAACCATGTCAAAAAAATGTAAAAAGTAAAGAAAAAGACAAAAACTTTTTTTATTTTTTTTATTTTTTGTGTTAGGATGAAGTTTGTGGATGATACTTGAAGAGAGGGAAAAATAGCCTCTCTTCAGACTACCGAATGTTATGCACCCTATCATATGTTCGCACGTAGTTTCTACTTCTACCTCTCACTGCACCCCCAAGGGATTTGTGTTCGCCAATTCCAATGCAGCATGGAAGTTGGCCCTAAGAAGCTGTGCGGAGAAAAGAAAGAAGAGAATCTTGCAGTTGCAGTCATGCATTCTCACAACCTCTCATGAAAACTTCACAAAAGAAACCAAACTGAAGCAATTTCTATGGCAGGGGCAAATACCTGATGGAGGACCTTCACTCCCGCGGCGTGTGCTTCATCCACTCGCTCTTTAGAAAAATCCCCGGAGTACACCTGAAGAAACGAGACCTTCTCCGCATAGATGTGTGGCAGGATCTCTTCATACGGAAAGGCAAGCACAATGGCGACGCCAAAAGGCTTACTCGTCAGCTCCCGTGTGCGCCTCACCACCATTTTCAGATCCTCTGGCTATGGCAACCCCAGCCACCACAAATCTCAGAGTAATGTACAAGCACCTAATCGCAACAACCTGCGCTTTAAAATCAAGGGAAAATTTCATGGATATCCCTGAAGTTTTCATAGATACCCCTGCTTTTTCAGAAATTACACAAATAAATGCCTGAAAATTACGGTCCAAGGATATTTGTGTAATTTCTGAAAAAGTACGGGTATCTGTGTAAATATTGCAAATTTTAGGGGTATTCATGAAATTTTCCCTTACATCAATCTTGCATACTTAGCAGCAGCATAGGCCGGTTACGAAAATATCCATAACCTCGCCATCAAAACTTGTGTCAAAATTTAGGTTATCGATCAACAAAACCTCAATTCCTTGCAACGCCGCACTCTCCAGTGCCTTTAAACCCTTCTTGATTTCCAACAACATTCTGGAACATTCTTCCTCCCTCTGTCCCTCTTAAAAAAATGTCCAAAAAGCTTCCTTGCAAAAGATTAACTATGTTGTTTAGTCTTTGTGCTAGTGACACATGCATTCTAAAATCAACATACTATTTACCAAATGTATGTAAAATCTTCAACTTTGATGTTGCTGTTTGGACACCACCCAACAAATTCCATGCAAAAGGGACCATATTTGTGCATCCTCATCATTGATGATTTAAAGATCGGTAGCAACAATGGTACCTCATATGTGGGCAAGGCCAAGCTTGCTAGGATGAATGCTCTGTAATCACTTAACTTGTCCCCATGAAAAGCATTGAACATGGCAAACGCTTACTCAACGTTTGCAATTATCAGCAAAAGGGAGCTTTTTAGTGGTACTAGAAATGTGCCTGATTTGGAGCTTTTTAGAGGGACAGAGGGAGTATAATAGAAAAAAATTGCTGCATTCTCCAGTGCGTTAAAAAAAACGAGATTCTTAAACATCCTTATAAAAGACAATGCTCATTCTTGAACATTCTGACAACAGAAAAAGTGCTCAAGCGGTGCTATTACGTGTGGTTGCTTTAGAATCGCAATTATTAAAGATTCAGACAACGTACTGAGCTTCTTGACATCAACGCACAAACACGCCATGAAGCGGAGCCATGATGCATCCGCTGCCCCCCCTAAAGATGTTGCCTACCAAAAGTGCTGGCTGGACCATTTAGTGCTTGAAGAATTGGCTTTATGTCAAATGCCAAAAAATTCTCCAAAAATTCCTACTGGGATTCATGTGTTACCTAAATACCCCATCTGTATAGGATTCGAAAATTCTGAAATTCGAAGATTGACATGTTGCCAGGGCGATGAGGAAGGAAAAAGAGAGCATGAGCTGGTAAACCTGAGTTGGAGCTCGGATCAAGCCCAATCCGCCGGCGTTGGCCACTGCAGCGACGAGCTCGGGGCCCGTGATGTCGGGTCCCATGGGTGCCACCACGATGCCATTCTGCATCCCCAGGATGCCGCCCCACTGCTCCGCCATGCCTTGCAATTGGCAGCTCCGCTGTGGATCTTGTAGTGTTTTTGTGCGATTCAAACACTGCTTTCACGCCGGTTCTGTTCAGATTTAGGAGACCAGAACAGTCGGAGATCAATACGGACTAAGCTTAGAGCTTGCGAAGAGATTTGCTTGGAGTGTGTGGAGAAGGAATTGTGGGTGAAGCCTGAGAGTGGGAGCAGAACGCTTCGAGTTGGAGGCAGCTTCGCCATCGCCATCCTCGTTTGACTGCACAGTTGTCGTCTCGGGGGGTTGGTTCAGAGTGGGAAGTGGTCAAGATTTAGAGCAGCTCCACCTGTGAATCCAAGTATCCAACACGCTCAGAATGGATGAAATGTGTTGTGGGCCCTCTCAAAACCCTCTCTTGATAATAAGGGTAGGCATGGTTGGTCTGAGATTCAGATTTCCATGAAGATTGAGAAATGGTTGCATGAAAGTAGGAGCCAATGGGAGCACTTCTCCATGGAAGGAGGTGTGACACCCCTTTTTGGTGATGAAGAATGGAGAATGTTTTACTTACAATAGAATAAATTTCATTCACATTGAAAGAGCATGTAACAATGATGGGATCAACAATTGCGAGGAGAGGAAGGTGAAACCAAAATTACATGCGGTTAAAATTCTCACACAAAAACCTGCACTCATACCCTTTCTCCACGCTTGGGGGACGAGAAGATACTTTCTCAAACTTCACAAAACTCCCCTCACGTCTGTTGCGGAGAGTGCCACATTACATTTGCGTGAACATTAAGAATGGAGAAAACCAACCCTGACTACCCCTACTATGTCTTGCCGTGTCTAGCAAGGGCCCTTCAAGCCACTATTCATCTTAAGTTTAGTGAGCTTTATCTTCTACTTTCCTTGATAAGTGATCAATTGCTTATTTATGGGATGTATTGGAGTGCGAGGCCACATTTTTTAAGAGCATGGGTGGAGATCTAGAGGCTTGAGGTTTGGGCAAAACATATGGAAAACTTTGAAAGAGTCAGACTGGTGGAGGTGCTCTTAGGAATGTTTCATTGGCCTATTGGAGGGCTTTGCGCACCGGAGCTTTTAGTAGGTGTTAAACAGCCCAGTTTTTTTAGAAAAAAAAGGCAACTGGCAATAGATGCCACTAAGTGGGGCTGCTCCCTCCATTTATTCTCCAATCGTGCGCGTGCTTTTGGAATTTGGCAAAAAATACCTTGGTGTTAAGGTAACATTCCCTGTACCCAAGCATTTAAAGATTTAAGGTACTTCAAGGTCTTGGAAAATTTAGGAAAAAAATTCATAGGGTTAGCCGTTCAACAAGCTATTGTAGAACATAATTTTTGTGAATAAAAATATTGTAGATTATTTAATATTAAAGGACAAAGTTGCAACTCATAAGGTCCCTATTAGCAACTCTAGACTACCCTTGAAACTGCTTGGATGTGTTCCTATACATGTACTTGACAGTCCCAATTCCAACCTTCTCAAACTAGCTCCTAAATCAACATGTGGCAAGAATTGCTTGTACAAGTGGCATTTGTTGTTCCACTTATTCAACTCTACCATGACTCACTGACAATTAAATGATGACAGTCATTTGACTTTATGATCACCAATTGCTACTACTGCATGACTCAATAGCTACTGGATTGCAACTCTATTATAATTAAATGGCCACTAGTCTAAGAGTGTACTACGATTGTTTGGCAACCTTGTTACAACCCGATGGTCAATCTAGTTGCAATTGCATAACAACTCTCTTGCAACTCAATTATATGCCAAGTAAGTTGTTTAATAGTAAGCAGCCATTTATCAACCTTATTGACCCTCTCCTAAGTAATTTTAAACCCCAACAAAAAAAAACAACTATAATGCAACTATGGATCTACATAATCATTACTGGAAAGTAAAACCTTATTCTTTATACGCAACTTTAAATCAACTAGGATGGAATCAAACTGCAACTCTCATGTGCACATACAATGTCCAAATCTATCTCAACAAATGATAGATTAGTGTATTTTAAGTCATGACAGCAATTCTACTCTTAGCAAATAGACATACAACACCAAGTACAAGAAACCCCTCCACTATGAGTTGTAAGTGAGTTGTAACCGTACTTGTACATAATCATTTGTGTTGGAGTTGGGAGAGTATTCTTTTGGTCATGCACATAGAGAAGAACAAGGCAATTTTGGTGGTTGACAAAAACAAAACAAAATCTAATACTCTACTGATATCAATGAAATTTTATTGTGACAGAAGTGTCAAAAGGATGAGAAGTAGTTAACGCTAGTTGTGTCCATAACAACAAATTTTGTAGCACTAGGAGTCGCCTCCAAGTGATGTAATCATTGTACAATAGTTTTTGTTTAAAACAACTCTAGAATGAGTTATTTCCACAATCATATTTTTCTTGTTTTCTTCTAATGGATGTACTACAAATATCTTACCAATACCTAGGTTTGAACTCATGACCACCTCATTAGTGTGCCAAGATAAAAGCCACTAAACCATGGCAACAAGGGCCATTTCCTTAAAGTAAATTAAAGACCGCACCCTCCCTACAACTCTAAAATATTACGTTGCATTACCGCTCAATGGCCAATAAAACTTACCAGATACCAAAGAAAGTAAACAGTAAAAATCGTTTATACCTCTAAACGTACATACTTGTAACTTACTTCTTGGCTGAGAAGGGTCATGAATTACCATCCATTCTTAATAATCAATGACAAAGACTAGCCTCAAACTCTGGACCTGAAATTATGTGCACACAGATGGCCCCCTCGTGTATTTCTAATAGTTTTCAAGCTTCTGCCAAGCGTTCGAAGTAACATACGTGGAATAATTTCCAAATTTATTATAATCTCCCAATGCAAGCCATGTTAAATCAGAATCAAAGAATTGGAAATTGATAATTGATGTTCCACAGGAGTTTCGGGGAATTCAGTTTTCCGCGCTGATCACCGTGGCCGATTCCGATGCGATATGGAAGTTCGGCCTAACTTGTAAAGTAGCCACATCCATCCTTGGAGGTTCTCAATGGACAAAACTTGCACTTTTGGAGCATTTGGACTCTTCACCAAACACTTTATGACATTAGAGACTTGTCAGTCTAGTTGTTCACTGTTGCACACCATACTTGAACACAAACACATTGACAGTGAACTTGGGATATAGAAACAGAAATCAATAACTACAGTACTAGTGAAATAGAACTTGCAGATGTCGGATTTACAAAAACTGAACTTTCACCTACACCAATATTATACAGGTATGTGTTTATTGAGCTGAAACATAGGGATTTCAAACTACAAAGCCAAGGACTCAAAGCTTTACGTGCATATTGTAATGAGCTTAAATCTTGTTAGGTTTGGCATTGTAAGGGGTAAGGATATGCTACAGCTCAGTTGTAATAGAGCTCCAACCCCATGCCATCGTGAATCTCGTAGTCAGCCAAAGTGATGTGGTCCTTATAAATGGTGTACCACTTCTGGATGCGAATCTTTTCAGGCCGCGTTCCTGTCTGTGCTGCTACCAGCTTCTTCAGATCCCCAATCGTGTCATCAGGGTTGCACTTCACGCGGACCTTCTTCCCCAACCTGTCGTTAAGCACCACTTCGATCATGATTTCTGGCCCTTTCTCTCGCTAACCTGTTTTCAGGAGGAAAATAAGACCATCTTTTAGAAAGCCACCCTATTCCAAAGCGAAACTTTAAAATAATCCTGCTCCATACAAGACAGTTGTCCCATTTCCACTTGACTTCCATACCCATCTGTTATTTCGCTCTATTCCATTCAAGTAACAATTTTATATGCCACAACCAAGGGCTTCCAGGAGTTAGAAAGGTCGGAATAAGCACGGGTTTGGATAAAGACATTTTGAGACTTCATAGCTAAATACAAACTTACATCGGGTTCCATTTTCTCTTGGCAACCAAAACGAGTTCGAAGTTAAACTGATCATGTGCAGATACTATTTTTCATTATTTAAAGGAACTTATCTTTTAAGAGAACACTTGCGGTTGGCGCTTGCTACGATATGCCTTCATCATTAGAATTTTATTAGGATTTTCATGTGTTACGTGGAATGTAAAATAAAAATTTGAGTAAGTCTTCAAATTGTATCTATTTCATGACATCATAAAGACTAAAGATATGATATTGCAAAGGTCAAGGTGTGATATTATAGACGTCACTGTGATTTTAGTGGTATGGTGATTTGTAATATGATATCAGATATTGGATATGTGACATTATAAAGGTCAAAGTGTGATATTACAGAGGTCACTGTGATTTTTAGTGGTATGATTGTGAGATAAAGATATAGTTCAAGAATCACCAAAAATTTCTACCTATGCAAGTCCATAAGGTTGGCTACATCACTATATAATGTACGAAGGTCACAATAGAACGGACAGCAGTAACCGAGGTAAGGGTTTCATAGAACCGTTCCTCAAACATGTCACACAAGGTAACAATGATCTGACACAAAATTCCTTGTACGAGATAACTGGTTTCAGAGGAGTTAGGGTTTGCCTTACGAAGTGCGGTGGGACTTGACAATTCGAGCCTGCAGTTCCTCTTCCAACCTCGACAGAAAAAAATGGTCTACGAAGCTCTCAAGGAGGTGTCCAAATGTTCTGAAAGAAAAAGCGCTCAAGTGTCCACGTTCAGGCTCCGTCGCAGCTCTCACGCCACGGTTGGCTAACCTGAATAAAAACACAGAAAAGTTCAGAAGCTATCCTACGGATACAGGAGCGCCTCAGTAATCCAGTTCAGAAGCTGGCAATCAATATGAAGCTGGTGTGAAAATTCATGACAATCAGATTAGGGTTAGCTATGGACAACTCCCTATCAAGAACGATTGCGAGCGGATTCTTTATCATCAGTCAAGGATCGATTTAATCTTCAAAAAAATGCAAACACACAACATGCTGGACTCAAAAGTAAAGCGCTCAAGTCTGCTATAAAGAATACCGATGTTACTAATCCCAAGATCCAGGCTAAAATCCAACAGGAGACATCCAAAAAATCCTCAAGCACACAATTCAATCAGAAAGTGTCGATGGTCGAAAACAGAGCTCCAGATTCCATGATTGAACAGCGTTTTCTAAGAGCAGCAAATCAGGGGCGAACAGCATTAGGGTTTCCCCGACCAATATGTTCTAAGCTCTGAATCACTCTGGCATGCAAACGTTATGTATAGACACTTGATTCTTCAAGGCTACGTGAATTCTTAGAGGATTAGCGATACCATAAAGGTAGACGGAAATCGTAAAATAACCACTACAACGGAACAGAACTACTCACATGAAATTAGTTCGAAAACCTCTTTAAAAAAACAAAAGAAATACTAGCGAGGCTCAGAAGGTAGCTATTGTTATATTTTGAATTGAATTGGCTTGAAAGAGAGAGCGAAATTGAACCTTTTCGGAAGTGGCGATCGGTGCGGACAGACGAAGCACGCAGAGGAGCCTGCAGAGGACGGTTTTTCTCTTCAAAGAGAGAAGAAACAAGCAGCTACGGTACAAGGGAGGCTCTGTGAGAGCCTGTTTCCATTGGAACCCGGAACTGTAGGCCCATCCGGGTTGATCACGGCAGAGGAAAGAAAAGACTCTGAAATCTCCGAGAGACTTACATTTTTGAAAGCAAGCTGTGGTCTAGGGTCCGGAAGGTCTATGGTCCGGAAGGTCTATGGTGCATGACACTTATAATCAAAAACATCTTAATGCAAGTGGTTAGCCTAAGGTTTTGTCAAAAAAAAGGTCATTAAAAATTTGAGTCTTTCAAGATGAAGCTTAGGGTTTGTCTTGCTTGGTGATGGAATTACTTTTGAGCTAATGAATATATGTGTTGTGCTTTAGTATTTCTTGTTTGACCAATAGCTATTGGTTATAAGGTAGGAACACCCATAAGCGTTAGTTTAAGGGTTTCAAACGTGATGACTATTAATAAACATTTAGCAAATTATAGGATCCTATTAGGAACTCAAAAATAATGAGTTTGCACTTGAATGTATTATTTGGATATTGTGAGAACAAGTTGTGAATTTTTAAAGAGCAAACTGTCATTGCACCCATAACCAACACTAAGGTTTCATGTTCCCATGTTGTACATCCTTGTAAGTACATCTATTCACTTCTACAGATTTTCCAAGATTTCAAAGGTGAGGGTTATGGGGACACTAACGCTTATGGATGTTCCTACCTTAAGTGTCATGCACTATAGGAATGTTATGCAACTTTTGCAGAGGAGGAGGCTAGAGGTCCAAGCCTAGACCCCTCTAGCTTCCTAATGGACACCGACCCTGAGTAAGGGGCGGTGCACATGAGGGGTAGACACACAATTTTTGAAATTAAAATTGTTGTGAAGGACAAAAAATTTAGGAGTAAAAATAAGAGTCAACAAGAGCACTTCTCCATGAAGAAGGTATGATTCCTTTTTTGAAATATTCTTTCAAATTGCTTAAAAGATTTTAACCGGTTATAGACGAGGGCGTCAAATTCTGAATATTGACAAATGTGACTAGGTCTCGTCCACATGGAAACTTTATTTTTCATACATACACAAGTTACTAGATTGTTGCATTTGACTTTTAGCATTTATTTTGGTATAGATCTCAAAAACTTTTGTGTGCAATTAGTCTATATTTCAGAATGTACCAGCTTCTTTCAACTTGAAATGCTATCTTTCTTAGTTCAAACAACGATTTTTTGTTTATAGTAGGAAAATATATATTGTTATAAAACATCTTTAACCCCTGAAGGTTTTTGACTAGGTTTTTTTACCAAAATTGCTCCAAAAGTGCCGTTTATAGTACAAGTACCGAAATTTTAAAAATTCATCTTTAGACACATGTAATCCTAAGATCTTATAGTAACCTAATTTGAAAATATATAAAAAAGAAATCAGAAATTTTTGTAAGATATTTGAATTTGAATTGACAAAAAGTAATTTTTTTGCATTGCAAAAACCCGGGCACCTACACTTTACAAGGTCATATTTGTATGAATTATTTTCCAAAATGGTTGTAATTTTTTGAATTCATTCTTTGAGGCAAGTTGGGCATACACTTGAAAATTTTCAAATCAGTTGGAATTGTACAACACATGGGAAAAAAATGGTAAGTAAAAAGAAGTAGAAAATGATTCAAAATACCAAATTTTTAAGAATTTCATTATTAAAATGAAAAATGCCAATCCCAATGGTTTTAATGTTGTGATAAAAAATCTACATCTTTCGGCTTTATTTTTTTCCAAAATATTGAAAATTGAATAAAATGAAGGACTTCAAAGTTTATTTCAAAGTATAGGATCCATAATTGCCTGCAAACAAAATCTCCTTACAACTTGCATCTCCTTGATAAACATGAAATGATTCAAAGTTTTCCACATACACATAAATCTAAAGAACCAATTTCACTTTTTTTATAAATGTGATTTTTAAGAAAGTTTTTTGAGCTGCCTAGGCACTCTAACAAATAAAGAAAACCATTTATCATGCAATTAATTTTGAACCATGTAGTCAAAAGTTATGAAAATTGTTGGACCTTAAAGCTACTCCTTGAGAAAATCATGTGAAAAAATATCAAAGAAAAAAAATGAAAACTCCTTTTTTAGTGAGCTGCCCAAAATTGCTATGTTGCCAAAAAAACACTATTTAGACCTTCAAGGGTTAAACATAACCATAATTTGAATTTGGCGTTATGCACACTTAGAGGGAAAAAAATTATAAAAGTTATCAATCTTCTCATTGTAGACATTATGAAAGGAATTCTAAACTATATGTTTCAATTTTGAATGAAAATATTGGTGAATGCAAAGATAAAGCTAGCTGTATGGATATGATGTATGGATTATATTGTACAACTCTTTTTAATTGGCAGTGTTCAATTGTTTTGCTAAATTGCACTTCATGACTCTTCGTCACATTTTTGAAAAACTAACTGGTATCCTTGGTCTTTTCAGGGAGTAAATGCCACATTTGACAAAAACCTAAACAGATTTAAACATTAACCCCTAAAGGACCACTGTCCGTTTGGCAGATAAATGGGATTTTGGGCATGTACCTATGGTCAAAGTACTTTGCATAATTTTTTGAAATTTTTATTGAAGATAGGGAATTCAAAGATGTGCATGAGCGTCTAATTTTTATTCCATTTGATGCTAGGGAGCAAAAGTTATGCCCATATAAGCACAAATTTGGAGACTCCAGGCAGCAAAAAAAGTTCTTATAAAAACTTGAATTTTTTTTTCTCATAAATTATATCTTTTTCTAAATCTGAAGCTTTGATTCATTCCATTTGGACTAGTTATGAGAAAGTTATGGACAATCTTGCTTTTTGGGCAATTCAAGCATCTTCTTGAAAAAACAACTTATAAACTTCATTTTTGAATGCAATTTTAGTATTTTTTTCAAAACAAACTATTGGAGAAGGTGAAGTTTGCTTTCTAGAATAATCTCACCATTGGGATTATTATGTTTCAATTCCATTGCAGGGTTATAAGCAATTTAAGTTTTTGTTCAATCTCATACCTTCTTTTGCCTAATGTTTTTTTAAAGAATGAAAATTAATTATTTTTTGTTATCTTTTTCCCAAGATTACCAACTGAACTTCCCACCATGCAAAAATAGAATTCCAAAATTGGTGGTGCAAAAATTTTAAGTTAAAAAAGTTCAAAGTTAAATAATCTAGTCATGCAAGGTGCAAAAAAAGTTGTTTTTTACTTTTTAAATGCAAATATCTTCCAATTTGTGTGATCAATGTTCTTGAGTTTTGTATGATACATTTGTATAGTAGTCTAGTACAAGATCCTATGGTTAGATATGCAAATAGACCAATTTTCAAACTTTTTTACTCTTTGCCATAGAGGTGGCAGTTTTGAGTTTCTTTTGACAAAATAATGGCCATGGTCTTTTAAGGGTTAACTAAGAGCCAAGTTAGCTCCACTACTCAATAATGTCAGGACTATTATGATTGAATTAACTCCAAAGCGTCATTGGGGACAGAAATTGTCCTTGACCAATTTTTGAGGTTAAATTAAAGCTGACCTAATTACTATTTTTAGTAGATTTTATTTTTGAAAAGTTCTTTCTGAGGGTTAGTTTTTGCTTCAACAATTTGATTTTGCAAATGATTAATTATGAACTTTCTATTCAAGATTTTGTGCACGAGTGTTCATTGCAATCTTAACTTTATGTAGCGTTGAGGGCTCTTGGGAGTGAGCCTCAAATACACTAGATCTTTGAGAAAAAATCACATTAGAAATTCATTTAAAAAGATTGTAGAGTAGATTTTTAGAAGTCATAAATTGATTGGGGTTATACATGTTAGGCTCTTTAACCTCATATTTTTATGGTGACTAACTTTTTTGATTTGACATGTGAAAAGAAGATCAAATGACTTCAAATCACTTTCACAATTTTAACATGCTCATGATCAAACATTATAATCTTTCAATCCATAAGAGAGATTGTTGTGTTTTCTTTTCTAATGTGATCTCTAACATGTCTAGTTTGATTTTATACGGTTACAATTCAACAAGAATTGATACAACTTATCAAAATATTGGCTTTTAGTTCAAATTAGAGAAAATTCCTAGAAGCTCTGGAAATGCAATGTCACTTTGGGGTTAAGAGCAAATTTCAGCCATGTGAATGTCAATATTATTTTAGTATTTGACTTTCACAACACCCCCAAGTCCTCATGCCTCATTAGTTCTAGCCCATGAACTCACAAATTAGTCAGACAATATGGTTTAGTTTTGGGAATTGATATGGACACACAAGGGTTGATATATGCACACTCTGCCGGGGTAAGTTTTAGATTTCTATATTCAAAAAGTTGAATTTGAGAATTTTGAATTCAGATTTGGACTGGGAGACCTTACCTTGACTACTAGAAAAGGGCCCAAAACGACTATGAAATACAACTATCGGCAGTTACTTTTCCCGTTATACAACTCAAAATGAGGCTCCGCCCGACCAGAGTGATATTTGGATGGAGATCACTTAGAAATGCCATACATTTTCTGTCACATTTTCCTAGTGTCGTGTTTATTGTCATATACAGTTCAAGTTCCCAAAGACCGTATTGAACGTTCTAAATGCTGTTCATTCATTGACACGTTTTTTTTTTCTTACCCGAGCAGAGGGTCGGGATTTGTCAGGCTTTGTAGGTACATCTTGACATAACCCCTATCAAATGGTTGTACGGATCTCAATTATGACATTGGAGCCACAAATTTGGCAACTTTGACAGAAAATCTGCCAGGTTGTATATGATAGCTGAAGTGGCATTCTTTAAATATTGACTTGAGTGCTTGATTTTTCTACCGTGTACGCCATTGATTGCTTCCAAAGCAACAAATCAACGTACAACATGTCTTTCTTTATTGATGATGTGGACGGTATGTTTAGAATGGAATTTCCAAAATATGAATACGCAAATTCTTCATATACGGGCTGCTGTGAATTACTTTTGGTGTCTTACTTCTATGATTGTCACTATCTTCAATCACATCACAATTATTATTCATATTGGCGTATGACATTAGAATGTCATGTTAAGGGTTTATGAATGTTTTATTGGTAATTTGGTGCTTGATCAATAGAAGCGTGCAATAACAAATAATGAGGACCTTTGAGGACGCGCATCATCCTCTATTCAGAGCACCTTTCAGTTTCAGCAACCACTTGAAATTATTATATAGCCATGATAGTTTTATTTGTTGATTACATATTATGGTTATAGAACAACTAGGTAAAGGCAGAAATGCAAGTGTGCGTAATTGGACTCTCCCTCTAATTATACGGTACATGTAATAGCCAAAAATGCAATTGAATTTCATATGGCAACAACCAGTTATCATTGTTTCCCACAAAGCATACCTGGAAAGAAACATTCATACCACACACTACTCTATCAATAGAGCAATGACGTCCATGGGCCACTTCGTCACAGAGCATCTTCTAACTCCATTGGAAAATCATCTCTTCTGTTTGCCTCATAGAACAGCACCCCGTGCTTCTCATAGATAATGGAAGATATCATCAGCAAGACATAGTCTTCTTGGATTTCCTTTCCATAAAGTGATCCATCGGCTAAGTTCACTATTGCTCTGTAGTCGGGTTGAGAGGAGCGCTCTTTGGAAACACGCAGGGTGTCTTCCTGCGATCATGCATTCCTGACTAAAATCGTCCTCGATCTTGATCTTCACTCTTCAAATCTTCAATTTTCAATCTTCTGTTGGCCTATCTTGTGGCTAGCTCTTAGGGTATAATAATCAAGATAAGAATAAAAGCCCACTAGATACAAGACGAGTAGATCGAGATAGCAAACACAAGTTGTCATCCATATGACCGGATGCTAAAATCAAATTCACGATCTACTGGCTAAAACTCCAGATCGTGATAACAGAGCAAGTTTCAACTATGTAGATGATCAATCCTACTTCGTTACCATAACAATAAATGGAGTTAAATTTAGTTTAACCCAAACTGCCCGCAACAAGATTTACAAAACAAATTAGAAATGAATTGATAAACGAGCCTTTAAAATCGGCTAGGAATAACAAAACCA
Source organism: Ulota crispa (assembly GCA_963920765.1). NCBI lineage: Eukaryota > Viridiplantae > Streptophyta > Bryopsida > Orthotrichales > Orthotrichaceae > Ulota > Ulota crispa. Next base: position 9,993,997 of record OY987244.1, on the reverse strand, counting down.
CATCCTACATATATATAAAAAATAAACTCAAAACATTCCTTTTGAAATCTTTATATTTTCAAATCTTCAAGTCTTCATGTCTTCAAGTTTTTATGTTTTAATAAAAACAATGAGAAAAATCACAAATAACAAATCTTAGAAAAGCTGCGACCTTCTATCTAATACTACAGATGGCTCAAAGATCCAAATGCTAAGTGTAATAGCAATTTGAAAAGCTCTTCTAACCTTCTAATATATCTTTAAATTTTCACTCAATCTAAGCTACTGTCCAAAAGTTATGTGGGTTCAAAATAAAGGCTCTTCTTTGTCCTTGCAAACTAAACACAGCCTCTATAAATATCTATAACTTTTGTTCTACTCATCATCCATAGCAACGTGATATCAATTTGAAAAGATGATACTACTGGCTAAAATTTGTAAAATTTCCCTTTCAAAATAAAACTCTATTAAAAGCTCTAGTAAATCAAAGTGTGGGTTTTGATTTTTTAGAGAGCACCCAAGCCTCCAACTTTTACCCATTATAATTTCTTCAATAAGACTCTAAATGAAATGATTAAAGATAATTTGAAAAGCTATGATAACAAACTATCACTTCTAAAAATTTTAGAAAAAAATTTCATATTATCCAAAAATTGTAGCTCTTCAAAGTTTTGGCCTACTTCTGATAAAATGACACTTCTAGTCTTTCACACCTCCATAATTTTCTTTTTTAAGCTTCAAATCTCAAATTTAAAGACTTTCTAAAAAGTTAAAATTAAGATAAACATTTTTTTAAAATCTTGTTGCAAAATGATATACAAATCATAAACAATGGTTTGTTGAAATCTCTGCCTTTCTTCGTAATTTGGTTTTTTGATTCCAAAATTCAAACACTCATAACTTTTGCATCACAATTCCAAATCAAACTTGCAAAGTCATTTTAAAAAGGTAATTATACAAGAAACAACTCTTTTAAATTTCAATTCAAAATCATATATATAAAAAAAGTTCTCTCACATCAAAGTTTCAAAATTTCTTCTTTTTTCTCATCAACACTCATATACTAATTTCCAACATACTAAGGAATCTCTCTTTCTTAATTTCGACCCTATCTAAGGTAGAGAGGTGGGATACATCAGCTCATGCTCCTCTCCATCCTAGTTCTACCATAGATGCCAAACCTTTTTTTCTTTCATCCCTTTTCTTTTCACACCTTTCCCATTTACTTCTAAATCTTTAGTATTTTTTATTTAAATAAAAGCAAAATATATGAGCCTTCCAAAACATTTAGATAAACATATAAAAAAAATTAAATTACAAAATAAACATCACCGTACAATGGCCACATGCCCTTGCAAATATATAATAGCGTCAAACGCTTATCTTAGTTGCCAAGTCGTGGACTTGGTTGGCTGGAGAAGCGGTCATCTTTGGCCGCTCGCTAGTCCAGATTCAAATCCCATTGGACTCGTCAAGAAGTGATGGCGGCCTACAGCTTGGCAAGTAGTGAGGCAGGAAATTGGCCCAGCCAACCCACTACCTACGCTCATGAGCTGTGCATGTGACAAGACGGCGCAGCGCACTAGAATCTATGGCCACTGCGCTGTCACCAAACTGTGGTTTTTACCATGACCACATTTTTTGCTTGGACTGTTGATTTATTGAAATCAACACAAACATAAGTAAATAACGAGTATTTACATGATAGAGGGATCTTCATCAGGACATTGTGTACTACCATTGATGTCGTCGTCTTATTTGGTTCATAAAAGTCCATAATTGCACCTTTGTGCCCGTAGCTAGAATATGTTCTCAATGTTTTCTTGTTTTCTTGTTCTCCCTCCAATACTAGCAAACAATGCTGCGTTGTTGATGGATGCTCTCTTTTCTGATGAATACCTTCTTGGCATTAGGCTCCGCTGTCGGGTTGAGAGGAGCGCGCCTTGGGAACACGCAGGGTGTCTTGCTGCGATCGTGCGTTGCCGACTGAAAACGTTGTCAATCTTGATCTTCTCTTCAAATCTTTAGTCTTCAGTCTTCCGTTGGCCTATCCTGTGGCTGGCTCTAAGGGTATAAGGGTCAAGGTAGGGATAAGAGCCCACTGGATACGGGACGGGTAGATCGGGACAGCAGACACGAGCTGCCGTCCGTATGACGGGATCCTAAAATCAAATTCACGATCTGCTGGCCAAAACTCCAGATCGTGAGAACAGAGCAAGTCTCGACCATGTGGGTGATCAATCCCACTTCGTCACCACGACAATAAATGGGGTTAAGTTTGGTTTAACCCAAACTGCCCGCAACAAGGTTTACAAAACAGAATGGAAATGAATTGACAAACGAGCCTCCAAAACCGGCTAGGAATAACAAAGCCACATCCCACACATACATAAAAAATAAACCCAAAACATTCCTCTTGAAATCTTCATATCTTCAGATCTTCAAATCTTCATGTCTTCAAGTCTTCAAGTCTTCATGTTTTAATAAAAACAATGGGGAAAATCACAAATAACAAGTCCTAGAAAAGGCAGCAACCTTCTATCTAATGCCACAGATGGCTCAAAGATTCAAATGCTAAGTGTAATAGCAATTTGAAAAGCTCTCCTAACCTTCTAACATCCCTCTAAATTTCAACTCAATCTAAGATACTGTCCAAAAGTTATGCAAGTTCAAAGTAGAGGCTCTTCTTCCTCTTTACAAACTAAACACTGCCTCTAAAAACCTCTATAACTTTTGTTCTATACATCACCCATAGAAACGTGATATCAATTTAGAAAGATGATATCACTGGCTTCAATCCATAAAATTTGCACTTCAAAACAAAACTTTGTCCGAAAGCTCTAGTCAATCAAAGTGTGGGTCTCAATTTTTTAGAGAGCACCCAAACCCGCAACTTCTACCCACTATAACTTCTTCAATAAAACTCCAAATGAAATGATTAAAGACAATTTGAAAAGCTATGACAACAAACTATCACTCCTAAAATTTTGAGAAGAAAATCTCATACTGTCCAAAAGTTGTAGCTCTTCAAAATCTCGGCTTTCTCCTAACAAAAGGGCAGCCACCTCCAAACCTTCACACTTCCATAACTTTCTCGTCCAAGCTTCAAACTTCAAGTTTAAAGACTTTCTAGAAAGCCAATAACAAGATAAACACTCTCTCCAAATCTTGTTGCAAAATGATATACAGATCATAAGTTATGGCTTGTCGAAGTCTCAGCCTTTCTTCATAGTTTGGCTTTTTGACTCCAAAATTCAAACACTCATAACTTTTGCATCACAACTCCAAATCAAACTTGCAAACTCATTTTGGAAAGGTAATCACACAAGGAACAACCTCCTCAAATTTCAATTCAAAATCATGTATACACAGAAAAAAATCTCCTCTCAAAGTTTCGGGATTTTTCCCTTTCTTCCCACCAACACTCATACACTAACTTCCAACAACTAAGGGATCTTTCCTCCACAATTTCGACCCTATCTAAGGTAGGGAGGTGGGGCACATCAGCCCATGCTCCTCCTTATCCTAACCCCACCATAGATGCCAAAACCCTTTTCCTTTCACACCTTTCCCATTGACTTCTAAATCCTTAGTATTTTTATTCAAACAAAGGCAAAATATATGAGCCTTCCAAAATCTCTAGATAAACATATGAAAATGATTAAATTACAAAATAAACACCATCGTAAAATGGCCACGTGCTCTTGCGAGCATATAATAGCGTCAAACGCTTGTCTTCAGTTGCCAAGTCGTGGACTTGGTTGGCTGGAAAAGCGGTCGTCTCTGGCCGCCCGCCGGTCCGGGTTCGAATCCCATCGAACTCGTCGAGCGGTGATGGCGGCTCACGGCTTGGCAGCTAGTGAGGCAGGAAATTGGCCCAGCCAACCCGCTACCTACCCCCCTGAGCTGTGCATGTGACAAGACGGCGCAGCGCATTGGAATCTATGGCCGCTGCGTTGTCACCAAACCGTGGTCCTCACCACGACCACCCCTTTTGCCTCAACTGTTGATTTATTGAAATCAACACAAATATAAAGAAATAACAAGTATTTACATGATGGAGGGAAGTCCATCAGGACATGCACCCTCTCTAAACCTGCACATCCTCCGGTATGTGCCAAGTTTGCTCGTCATGAATATCTTGGTTGTCTTCTGCATCTTCTGAATCTTCATCTTTATCTTCAGCTCTTTCGTGGCTTTCCATCTCTTGAGGGTTAAAAATCTCCTCAAGGTCTTCATGATGAAATTTTCCACTCCTTCGAAAAGCTTTGATTCGTTTACCAGCAACAGGCACGCGCAGAGAAGTCCCATCCAATTCCCTAAGTGAATAAGTGCCGTTGGTGTGCACTTTCATCACAATATAGGGTCCAAACCATCTCTTAGCAAATTTGCGCACTGTACTATGCTGATGCTCCAATGTACTGTCAAATACAAGGACCCAATCACCCTCTCTGATCTGCTTGGTTCTTAATCTGTGTGTTTTGTCAAATCGCTCTTTATTGCTGAGCCTCGCTGTCTTCATCTTCTCCAATGCGATATCAAAGTCACTTGACAACCTTCCAAGCTGCTGAATCCGAAGTTCCAACAATCTTTCTCTGCTTATACCGTCCTCCCATGAAAGAAACACCCATGTGGGAATATCCTCTTCCGCCGGCATAATAGGTTTCTGCCCATACACAAGTTCGACAGGCATGTAACCAGTAACTGTACTGTGCGTAGTTCTGTCGGCCCACAAAGCAAATGGTAATAGCTTTGGCCACATATTTGGTTTGCCTTTACAAGCTTTAACCAAAGCATGAATGATCGGAGGATGCCCTCTCTCAATTTTGCCATTAGCCTCAGGGTTGTAAGCTGTCGTCAGCTTCAACTGCACACCATAACGTTTGAAGAACTCTTTGGCCTCAGTGGCATTTAGTTCTCCTCTGTCAGCTCTCATTCGGCCAATGCTGCCATAACGACTGAAGATGTCTTCGAGTATAAATCGGCATATATTTTCGGTAGCCTTAGTCCTCAAGGCTCTGCCCTCAACGAAGTTTGAGAGCTCCTCTCGTGCCAAAACAAGGTACTTCATTCCCCACATAGCATTTGGCATGGCTACCAAATCTATCATCCACTGAAAATGGATCGCTAGAGGGTAAGTAGGATGTAATTCATCTCTGTGGCGCACCTTGGATTGCAATTGGCATACCACACAAGAAACTACAAACTCTTCAACGTCTTTGTAAAGTCCTTTCCACCAGTACCTCTCCTTGATTTTTGTATAAGTGGCCCATATACCTCTGTGACCTGCCCAAAGAGTATCATGGAACTCCTTGAGAACTTCAGCTTTGGTCTTAGAGTCCCCCACCACTCTCAATGGTACTTCATCAGCTCTTTTTGCCCTCTTCCATAGAAATCCTTCTCTCAAAAGATATCTATAGGATTGATGCCTGATGTCTTTGAATGTTTTGTCTGTCCATCCTTCTTGCAGCTTCATTGTGCTTAAATATAGCCCAATGTCTCTCAATTTTTCTTCATAAAGCTCAGCTTTGAATGGCAAAGTATCGATCGATGAGCTCTCAGCATCTATCGTCACCACATAGCCTCCATGCAATAAATCTTCGACATCTTCGTGGCCCATCATCTCATCTTCATTAGAATACCTTGCTCTAGACAACATATCGGCAATAGAATTCTTTTTGCCTTCAATGTGTACTAGAACCGGATTCATGGATTTGATGTAGGCGATCCATCGAAGCATTGCAATGTCTGGTGAAGAACAATTTGCTATCATCCCCAGCAAAGGTAAGCAATCAGTCTCCAGTACCACCTCTGCTCCAATAAGGTAATTTCTGTCCGCCTTCAGAGCTGTAAGAGCACCCCATAGTTCTCTTTTCACTTGTGGATATGCTCTCTGACGCTCTGTCAAAATCCTTGCTCCAAATCGAATAGCAAATCTTTTGCCTTCCTCATCATCTTGTCCAATAGCCCAACCTATGGCAATTGGACTTGTGTCAACAGTCACGATCACCGGCCTCTTGCAATCATAGTTCACTTGCTTGAGAACTAGTGGCGACTCCAAAATCCTCTTCAACTCTTCCATAGCCAAGTTTTGCTCATTTTCCCAAATGAATTTGGTCCTCTTACGCAATAATTTGTAGAGAGGCTCTGATATATGAGCAAAATGGGGAATCCATATGTGGTAGAAGACACAAGCTCCAAGAAACCTCCTTACTTCGGTGATATTGCTACAGGCTTTCATTCTTCCAATAGCATCAATCTTTTCAGGATTAGGTTTTCTTCCATAAGAGCCACATAAGTGCCCAACCACCAGAATTTCATTCACCCCAAACTTTGACTTATCAATGGATAGAGTCAAATTCACCTCCTCAAGTCTGCCCAAGATTTGAGCCACGTCATGGATATGGTTGCTTACAAAGGCTCGGCAACCATCACTCTGAACTGTCAAGTCTCTTTGATTTTCCTCGCATCCTTTTATTGGGATATCATCCACAAAAGGTATGGTTTTCTCTGGCACAAAGTCTCTTAGAATTTGATTCATAGCGCTTTGCATATGTGCCACTGAATTAGTAGCGCCTTGAGGCAATGTGCACATACGCACCAATCCAAGAGGAGTCTTCATGGTCGTCAAATCCCTGCTTTGAGCAGCAAGTTGGAATTGATCATAACCAGAGTATAGATCTCCAATGGAATAGATTGCATGTCCAGCAAATGCCTCCGCCACTTCGTCAACAACAGGGCCTGATCCTTTGTTTCTGATTGTAACTTTGTTTGCAGGCTGCATATCTTGGATGAACCTCAATGCTCCTGACTTCTTTGGCACAGTAAACCAACGGTTTGAATATGGAGCCATTGAAGGCTCTAGTATGCCCATGCGCGTCTTTTCTTTGAGCAACTCCACTAATTTTGGCAGTAGAGCTCTAGGCACTGGAATAGGCTTCAAATCCCATGGTATATGTGGTACTGTGAATATGACCATTGGTGCTACAACACTTGGCTGCACACACCCAATCTCATCTGAAGAAGAAGCAAAAGCCTTTCCATGCATCAAAAGCATGTCTTGAAATTTCTTTTTCTCTGGCTTAGTCAGGAAACCATCTCCTCCAATCTTGAGGTTAGCTAGAGTCTCTTCGGTGAATTTGTGTCCAATTCTCCTTGACTCTCTCAAACTTGGCTCTTTTTCAGCTTGTTTGATGTGATCATCAGTGTCAAATGGTAGCTGAGTAGCCACTGGCTTCACCTTCTTGTTCACAGTCTTGTACTTGGTATGTACTGCAGCTTCAGGTCTATATTCATCGATATTAGAAGAACACAGCTTTGCCATTGCTGTGTAAATCTCATGATGCATTGCAGCTGTATGGACATCAATAAGACAATGAGTAGTCGGCTCTGCATCCTCATTTGTCTTCAAATCTTGCAGAGTATGCAAGATATCATCTGGCATGCCACTTTCTTCATACACACCAGTAATGCTCTCATCTTCTTCAAGAACCTTCATTTTTTTTAGGTTTTTCTCCTTCTTTTTGATAAATCTTCTATGTACATGGTCCAAATCTTTGGCATCCATGAAACTCGCAAATCCACACTTTGTCACGCTCAAAAATCCACACTTGATAGCAGTATGTATATTGGGGAATTCTCTAGTATTGATATCCTTGGCACCCGTGGATCCCCACATCCCACGTGTGCCCTCTAGAAATCCGGAAAGTTCAGAGAAGTCGGCAAAGATACTTCTCTGAGTTGCATTCGATGCCTCTCATTGTCAGCTCTCACAGTTAAGAACTGCACTGACTTCTTCCCATCTATACTTCGAATTCGAGCATAGTGAGATCCATCATCCAACACTTTGGTTTCCATGCGTGAAGCAGTGATGAAAGGTTGGCCCAGAAGCACTGGATATGCCCCAGTATTTTGAACAAAGAAATTCTGCTCAACCTCCACATCTCCAATCTTTGCTGGCACTGAAGGGCAAGCTCCATACAATGAACTGCGCCCATTGTTAGCTGCTCTCATCACCCAGCCATGTTCTGTGTCAATTGGCCATTTGCCCTTCTCATAGGTCTTGCGAGATATGATGTTGATCTCTGAACCATGATCTACAAGGGCCAAAACAGATTCATCCATTCCACCAAGCTTCACTCTTGTTTCAGTGGTGGCTCTAGCCCAATACGGTTGCTGAAACTCAGTCTCGACATCATGAGGTCTATCAGTAGAATGATCACAACTGAACTCAAAAATCTTAGCTTCAACTTTTGATACTTCATCATCAATTGTCTGAACTTTTGCCTCATTAGCCTTTCCATTTGAGCGCTGCACCCTCTCTGGCTCTTTTCTTGTTATCTCCGTGAGTGTAATTTCACTGCAGTGAGCCTCATGGTCTCCCATCATGGCAAAAACTTCGCCAATCTCAATCTCTTCATCGATGGTCATGTGAGTGTCCAAAGCACTCACCATTACAGTCTCTGCTGTCATCTGTCTCTTTCGCTTGATGATGTCGATGATCAGCTCATGGAAGTCTTTCTTGGCTATGCCAAGTGCTTCCCTCAATGTGAACTCGATCTTGGCATCCAAGATCCTCTCTTCCAATATTCCCTTCATATCAATGGAGGTCTCAATGTCGGACTGGAGCTTATAAGCAGGGCTCTTCCCCTTTGGCTTGCTAGAGTCTTCTTTCTCATGGCCTCTTCCGCTGCCGCTAGACTGCCCCCAGTCTCTATCAGGAAGCAAATCATCCTCAGGGTGCACAAAGCTTGGACTTTGTGTCTTCGAGCGCGTTTGTACTCTGCGCCTCGACTCATTTGCAGAATCTTTCTGCGCTTGAGCCCTCTTCTTTGATGAAGGCTCTTCACCATCTTCGGCTTCAACTCTCCCACGCTTCTCTTCAACTGAAGCCTCATAGTGATCAACATTGGCTTGATCTCTCTCCAAAAATGCTTTGATGCTGCTTGCATCAACCGGGTCTTCCCATCCAGTTACATTTCTGATGGCTTGAGCTCCTCGTTTCATTAGTGTGGCTCTCTGAGTGGGTGAAGCTCCAATTGAGTGCTGCTCCACTTCAATGTGGTATGAATCAGCTTCACGTACATGTATGGAACTAGATCGTCCCATCTTTCCCTCCATAAGTTTCTTCATCCCTCCTCTGCCAAAGTTGGTCTTCAATGGTGTCTTTGTGGATGAATCATGAAGCTTGCCGTCAATAAATTCAACGATGCCATCTTTCAAGGCCTCGTCGCACTCTGTACAGTCTCGAAGGCGATGCTTGCCATCTTGTTCGCTCTTGTCACACCATATACATCTCCAAGGGAGTGTCCTCCCTCCATCAGATGGCTGCGACGATGAAGAAGAGCCTGATGCCTGAGACTTCCTCAACTCAATAAACTCCACCTTCAGCTCTTTAAAACTCTTGATGAGTTCTTCAAGAGCATTACCTTCGTTGGTTTTGGTGGTCTTCAAGATAGACCCTGGAGTTGTTGATGATGATGGTGCAAAAGATACTTTGGGACTTTTTGGAACTAAAATTGGATTAGTGTCTACTCCTGCTCCAAATCCTCTTGACCTCACACGTTGTTGTTTGGCCAACAAGGTCACGGTCTCTTCCACCCTTCTCCAATCGGTGGTAAAACCACCTTCTGTGGTACGATCTCCAAGAAGTAGAAGAAGTCTATCCTCCAATGCAGCATCAGCTGCTTGAAGGAAAAGCTCTGCCTTCCTGGTGTTGAGGAGGCGTCTCTCAATCATGGGTAACTGAGAAAACTTCTTCTCAAAGGCCTTCAGCAGCTCATGAGCACCCATGTTGTCTCCTGGCCGCTGCTCCACCCATTCTAGAAAAGATCTTCTGGTCATCCTTTCCGTGTCCTCGTCAAAGTACTCGTCACGTAGACGCTCAGCAAAGGCAATCCAAGTGTGAACTCCTTCGCGGATCTCTCGCACACGGTCACGAATGTCAGGCACAACTGCCATGTCGAAGGTAGCCATCATTCGATTTTCATCAACTTGATGCACCTCCATCTCGCAAACATAGGCTCGCAAAAACTTCGTTATGTTCTTGCCGTCAAATCTACCAGTCTTCACAACAACAGCTTTCAATGCCTCGGTGGCTACTTGACCACCCTGGTTGGCTCGATGTTGCTCCATGAATATGGCCAATGCTCCTAGGAGATCCTCCATTGGCATCTGAGGTCCACCAACACCTCTGGTAGTGGCGCTTGGAACCTCTCGAGGCAAATCAGCTCCACTGGCACCACCGGTATTGGCGCCGAAAGCCTCGTTACTGTCTCCCATATCAACAAACGCAATAATCGCCCCAAAGCTCTCTCAGTGGAAGCACCAAATGTCGGGTTGAGAGGAGCGCGCCTTGGGAACACGCAGGGTGTCTTGCTGCGATCGTGCGTTGCCGACTGAAAACGTTGTCAATCTTGATCTTCTCTTCAAATCTTTAGTCTTCAGTCTTCCGTTGGCCTATCCTGTGGCTGGCTCTAAGGGTATAAGGGTCAAGGTAGGGATAAGAGCCCACTGGATACGGGACGGGTAGATCGGGACAGCAGACACGAGCTGCCGTCCGTATGACGGGATCCTAAAATCAAATTCACGATCTGCTGGCCAAAACTCCAGATCGTGAGAACAGAGCAAGTCTCGACCATGTGGGTGATCAATCCCACTTCGTCACCACGACAATAAATGGGGTTAAGTTTGGTTTAACCCAAACTGCCCGCAACAAGGTTTACAAAACAGAATGGAAATGAATTGACAAACGAGCCTCCAAAACCGGCTAGGAATAACAAAGCCACATCCCACACATACATAAAAAATAAACCCAAAACATTCCTCTTGAAATCTTCATATCTTCAGATCTTCAAATCTTCATGTCTTCAAGTCTTCAAGTCTTCATGTTTTAATAAAAACAATGGGGAAAATCACAAATAACAAGTCCTAGAAAAGGCAGCAACCTTCTATCTAATGCCACAGATGGCTCAAAGATTCAAATGCTAAGTGTAATAGCAATTTGAAAAGCTCTCCTAACCTTCTAACATCCCTCTAAATTTCAACTCAATCTAAGATACTGTCCAAAAGTTATGCAAGTTCAAAGTAGAGGCTCTTCTTCCTCTTTACAAACTAAACACTGCCTCTAAAAACCTCTATAACTTTTGTTCTATACATCACCCATAGAAACGTGATATCAATTTAGAAAGATGATATCACTGGCTTCAATCCATAAAATTTGCACTTCAAAACAAAACTTTGTCCGAAAGCTCTAGTCAATCAAAGTGTGGGTCTCAATTTTTTAGAGAGCACCCAAACCCGCAACTTCTACCCACTATAACTTCTTCAATAAAACTCCAAATGAAATGATTAAAGACAATTTGAAAAGCTATGACAACAAACTATCACTCCTAAAATTTTGAGAAGAAAATCTCATACTGTCCAAAAGTTGTAGCTCTTCAAAATCTCGGCTTTCTCCTAACAAAAGGGCAGCCACCTCCAAACCTTCACACTTCCATAACTTTCTCGTCCAAGCTTCAAACTTCAAGTTTAAAGACTTTCTAGAAAGCCAATAACAAGATAAACACTCTCTCCAAATCTTGTTGCAAAATGATATACAGATCATAAGTTATGGCTTGTCGAAGTCTCAGCCTTTCTTCATAGTTTGGCTTTTTGACTCCAAAATTCAAACACTCATAACTTTTGCATCACAACTCCAAATCAAACTTGCAAACTCATTTTGGAAAGGTAATCACACAAGGAACAACCTCCTCAAATTTCAATTCAAAATCATGTATACACAGAAAAAAATCTCCTCTCAAAGTTTCGGGATTTTTCCCTTTCTTCCCACCAACACTCATACACTAACTTCCAACAACTAAGGGATCTTTCCTCCACAATTTCGACCCTATCTAAGGTAGGGAGGTGGGGCACATCAGCCCATGCTCCTCCTTATCCTAACCCCACCATAGATGCCAAAACCCTTTTCCTTTCACACCTTTCCCATTGACTTCTAAATCCTTAGTATTTTTATTCAAACAAAGGCAAAATATATGAGCCTTCCAAAATCTCTAGATAAACATATGAAAATGATTAAATTACAAAATAAACACCATCGTAAAATGGCCACGTGCTCTTGCAAGCATATAATAGCGTCAAACGCTTGTCTTCAGTTGCCAAGTCGTGGACTTGGTTGGCTGGAAAAGCGGTCGTCTCTGGCCGCCCGCCGGTCCGGGTTCGAATCCCATCGAACTCGTCGAGCGGTGATGGCGGCTCACGGCTTGGCAGCTAGTGAGGCAGGAAATTGGCCCAGCCAACCCGCTACCTACCCCCCTGAGCTGTGCATGTGACAAGACGGCGCAGCGCATTGGAATCTATGGCCGCTGCGTTGTCACCAAACCGTGGTCCTCACCACGACCACCCCTTTTGCCTCAACTGTTGATTTATTGAAATCAACACAAATATAAAGAAATAACAAGTATTTACATGATGGAGGGAAGTCCATCAGGACAGCGTCCTCACTTGAGAGGAGGAATTTGCGTGGGAAAAATTTTTAGTGGCTTAGACTGAATTTGATACCTTCAAATCTGGTTTAAGGTGGCTTTTTGGGTTTAAGGTGGAGTACAAAATGGTACCTCCGTTTTCCCCATCAAATAACAAGTTCCTACCTTCTTTGACACCAAACATTCTGAAAGCCATGTTGGTAAAATGCAATGAACCCAAACGTGGGACTTGGGATGTAGTGTGAAGCACCAAGTTTCAATTTTTGACTCTCTAAGCTTACTTTGTTCTTGAATAAACTGCCTAAGCTTAACCCTTTAGAAAAACACACACATTTTCCCAAAATCCACTAGAAACAGGGGGCAATAAGATTAGATGTGCATTTGAATCAAATATGGACCCAATTTGAATAATCCAACCGTACAAATGTGAAGGGCACCTTATTTTTTGCAATGTATCAAAATTTCAGCTAGATCTACCATTAGAGGTGAAATATTATAACAATTGAGTGAGCCGTATTTGGAGAATCTCTAGATTTTCATGCCTGTGTGGTTTTGAATATTAGCGCTTCATGCAAGCTTTGATTGAGAAAAGCCTTACATTTCTAGAAAGTAGGGTTTCCTTTCCAACAAGATTAGTTTCACTCAAAATAGATAAAAATAGCAATCAAAAGGTGTAGCTAAGTGGTCAAAAAGGGTCAAAAATCCCATTTTCTTTGCTACCATAAAACGGTTCTACAAAAAATTTGATAATTGTTACAAAAAATCCAATTGGTGAAAGCAATCAAGAATTGGCCTTAACTGTAGGATAAACTTTTTTTTAAATAAATTGATAGCATCATTTCAATGGATTCTCAAATAATACAATTGTATAACTACCATATGGAGAAACAATACAAGCATATTCCTTGAGCAATAAGAGGTTTTTAAAGATTGCATAATTGAAATATGGCATTCTTCTTGGATGTTTGATGTATTGTGTTGTTGCTTTGATCCATCTTTGACCAAATATGGATACGTATTTTGAGGTCATGATGTATAAACACCATTATTTATCAACTCCCATATCTGATTCTATTGTTGTATTTTGGGTTGGATGCAAAAAATTTGTGATCACAAGGGTTCATCAAAACCATTTTCCAAATTGTTGAGCAATTTTACAATATAGGCCAAAAACTACTCTCTTGAACCAAAATATGGTTCGGTGGTCTCTAAAGGGTTAAGTTACTCAAACTTCCTCAGATACCTTCTCTCAATGCAAAGCCTTAGCTTCTCCTTGCGATCCAGAGCCAAGAGCCAATAATGAGGCGGATACTGAAAATATCAAATCGTCTGCACTCATGCCAGGGCCACACAGGCTTCGGAGATGGAGTGCCATACGCAGGACGTTAAATGTTGCCCTTGAAAGTTGCCCAAGCCAACATGGCACGCGGGGCAAGGCAAGGGCCCGGGTCTCACCCCGTCGCATGGCTAGTCGGCCTTGTCATGCATTCCGCATCCTGCACCCCGCATCTTGCATCATGTGTTCTGCATCCCGCATGCTGTATTCCATGTTCTACATTTGGCGTCCTAAGTCATGCGGTTTATACTAAGCTCGTTTTATTCATAAAACCACTTGTAAGGGAGAGTGGGGGGTTTGTCCCATATCGTTTGGAGCTGGGGGTGAGTTACTTTTGGTACAAGAAGGGCCACTCGAGAGAGAAGAAATACACAACCTCATTTCTTTCTAAGTGAAAAATGTAGGGAAAATACCAAAAATACCCCTCAATTCATCAAAATTTCAAATATAACCCCTAGAGATTTGAAATATGTAAACACCCTTGAACACAATATTTGTTAATTTGGGATAAATGCTTTCCCAAAACAAATTTTGGGATACTCAAATTTTGCATTTGTGAGAATATTTTGGAGATCTAAATTGAGTTTTTTGATAATTCCTTCAAGATGTTTCATCATTGATGTAACGTCTCAAAGAAATTATAATAAAACTCAATCTAAATCACCTCAAAGCTCTAAAAAAGGAAAATTTCAGAAGTCCCAAAATCAAAGATTTCTCCCAAACTAATGAATATTGCATTATGGCTTTGTGTACAAATATCAAAAATACCCTTAACTTTTTGTAGAACATCAATTCTATCCTTGGTTGTCTTTGAGGATATCATTGACACCCCTTGTTTTTTTGGAAGAATATAAAAAAAGGCCCCTCCATTAATTTGAAATATCAAATATGCCCTTGTGGTATTTGAAATTTTAAAAGCCACTTTGATTTGTGTAAGAAT